>LNAC01000073.1:728678-768719 GCA_002007465.1 Ailurus styani | reverse complement strand
AGCAGAGGCGCGGGGGACGCGCCAGGGACTCGCAGGGGCCGCGCCAGGGACTCGCAGGGGCTGGTTCTGAGACGTTGCGCTGTGACCTCCTCCTTCCCCGCAGGTGTCCGTCTGCCAGGAGATGGTGACCGAGCTGCGCAGCATCATCCTGTGTCAGGACAGTGTCCACCCCCGCCGGCGGCGCGCTGGGGTGCCTCCGCCCCAGCCCCCCATCCCCGAGGAGCGCCGGCCGCGGGGCACCGCGACGCTCAGCAACGGCAAGCTGTGCGGGGCCGGGGAGCCCGACCAGCTGGCGCAGAGACTGGCCCAGGAGGCCGCCCTGGTGGCCCGCGGCTGCACACACATCCGCGTCTGCCCGGAGTGCCGCAGGTTCCAGGGCCTGCGGGCGCGGCCGTCTCCCGCCCGCAGCGAGGAGAGCCTGGAGTGGGAGAAGACCACCAACAGCAGCGAGCCCGAGTAGCCCCGGGGGCGCCGGACACGTGCAGGCCGGGCGGGGAGGCGGGAGGGCCGGCCGGGGGCGCTGCGCTCCGGGGGAGCCGGGACGCGTGCGGCGCCCACGCTTCTCGCCCCAGCCTGGATCCAGGAACTTGACCGAAAGGGCGCCGAGCCCGCCGCCCCAGCCAGAGCCAGCGCCCAGGGCCCGGGAGCTGGGGCCACCCAGAGACGTCGCACCCCAGTGGCGAGGGGACGCCCTTCCTCCCGACCACAAGGACCCATCTTCTCCCAGTGGGCCCTTCCCTCCCGCCAGAACTAGAGAGTCTGGGGTGGGGGTCCCTGCTCAGATCTGTCCATGAATTGGTGGAATCATCAGTGGAAACTTCCCCTAGGAAGGGGCCATTGTACCCTGGGTCTAGTTCTTACAGGAAAACAAATTAAACTCAACAGGGAAGTTTTTCTTTTCTGGATTTGTATATTTTTGTTAATGTTCTTTTGTTTTCCCTTCCCTCCCTTCCCCCGCCCCACCCCACTTTTCTTCTTCCTTGTCTTCTCAGTTCTAGCCATTTGCTTTTGGGGGGGGATTGTTTTTATTTTTTGGAGGGGCGGCTGGGTTAGGCAATGGAAGTCTAAATAATCTGTTTCTTTTTCCTAAATTTTAGGACATGGAGCGGCCAGTGCATTGGATTTCAGGTGCCGACCTCTCTTTTCTGAGTGGGGATTGGGGGCACCAGAGAGTGTAGGAGAAGGGTCTTGGGTCTCAAAAGTCCATTAAAATAATTTTTTAAATGCTAAAATCCAATCAACTCATGGGTTACTCAGAGAGACCTTGAAATGCCTGGGATTTCAGGGGTTGCTATGTCTTCTCTTTCTCTTTCTTTCACTATCGCTGGGTTTGATGTGGTCTTTTGTGAAGGTGATCTCTAAAGAAGAGAGACGGGGGAGGAGAGCAGAGCGAATGAGGCATCTTGGGGCCTTGCTTAAGGAGGAGAGTGGGTAAAACACTTTTCTCATACCCTGGCTTGGCTTCAGATGGAGCGTGGTAGTCACGGGGGAGAAGGGGGGTGGTGTCCCCCTGTTGGTATGGTGCATCCTTTGCCAGCCAAACTCAGTAGCTGCCTATGAAGCCAGACCGCCAAGGCCATCGTGGATTGGGTGATTTCTTTCTACTAGATGTGAGACCTGAGTGCAGGCACGTGTGTGTGCGTGTGCGTGCGTGTATGTGGGCGAGTGTGTGCTGTGCGTGTTTATTAAATGGAAAGACCGTAAGTAATCAAGAACATGACAGGTTCCTAGGAGACAGGTGGAGGCTCACAGCTGATACACTGGCCTGGGAACTGGGGACCGTTGAGCCCTAACCTCAGCTTGGGCAGAAGTCCCCTCGTGTGAGTTTGAGTAAAACATTTAACTTCTCTTGCATCTCCGAAATCAGAATTGCTGATGCTTCCCAGGCTCTCAGATGTCTGCTAGTTCCTGCTCTACTTGTGAGGTGTTTGCCGGGCCGGCACACTCGGCTGATGGGAGGGGCTTCCCCCTCCAGCTGCGTGACGTTTGCTTGGCTCCACCAGTTGGGAGTTTCACGCAGTTCTCATTCTCTGATGGAAAACAAATTCTATGCAATTTCTGATTGTAAACTTAGACAGTTCAGAGGGAGAGAGAAATAAATAGCCCCTACCACCACCACCTCCACCACCACCACCACCACCTTGAATCAAATTATCCTCACGTTTCTGTTCTGAATGTACTAAAATAAAGACATCTTTGGAAGGTGATGCGCTTAATTCCATGGTTTTGTTTTTGTTTTGTTTTGTTTTTGTTTTTTGTTTTTTTCTACCATTTGGGTAGTTCAACGTCTTCTGTGTGCCAGGCCAGTTAGTTGGAACTGCCGCCCTGGGGGCCGAAATGGGACCCCGATGCTTCCCGTTAATGATGACAGTTGTGTCCTAGGCTGACCTTCTCTCTCATGAACTTGAATCTTTTTGGTTTGTTTGTTTGTTTCCTTTTCCTCTTTAACCACCAAATGATGGCAGGCTCTGAGAGGACTCGAGTGTTTTTTTCAACCTTGCCTCGAGTCTCGTGGATTTGGTGGGAAGGGCACCAAAGGCCGCCTGACCGCAGACCGCACTGGTGCCATGCTGTTCCAAGCCACAGCTGCATTCCCTGCTTCCGGCAGTGTGGTTTCTACTGCCGGATCACACTGGGGGCGGGGAGGGTTGTTTTTTAAAAAAAAACAAAACAAAACAAACAAACAAAAAAACCTCGTTTTTATGAGCAGGATATCTTGATCAGTAGCCAACTTTTTTTAATGGATTAGTGAAATAAATGTCCCCATGAATCCTTTATAAAGTCTGTTTCTTTCACCGCGTGGAGTGAAGATAAGACAGACAGCGTTAGCTTCTATTAGCTGCTGGGACTCTCGCTGCGCCTCACACAAGCTGGTCAGTGAAGCTGCAACCAGCGAGTCCTCTTCCTTGGTTTGTCTCCACTTTTTATCTGTTGGTTGTTGGCTTTCTTTTCCATTCTGTATTTTCTATCTGACTCTGTATACTGTATAAAGCAGTTTTTTCTTGTCTGTTTATCTTTCTTCGACTGGAATATTTACAATAAAACAGAAACAAACCCTGAAGTGTTAGTGATGGATGAAAGCTGTTTGGGTTTGGGAAGGATAGTTTGGTGTGTCGGACATCCAGGTACTCGAAAAGCAAATAAAAATAGAAACCCACTTGGTGTCTTCCCCTCCACCTGCCCTCCTCTCTCCCTCTCTCTCTGTCTCTCTCTCTGTCTCTCTCTCTCTCTCTCTCTCTCTCTCTCTCTCTCTCTCTCTCTCTCTCTCTCTCCCTCTCCACCTTCTCCAACTCCCCCGCCCCCTTTGGCCTTTGTTCAGATCCCAGAAAAGTCTAGGTGGCTTCTTTCAATTTGTAGTCCTGGGAGTCTGAGCCAACCCCCCTCCCCCCCCCCAAATGGATACACATGTTAATGAAGTTCAGATTGGTAGGGTTTTGTCTTCCTAAATGCACTTTCACAGAATAGCCATCTATTGATACCCGGGGTAACTCTAGTCAGATATCACCCCAGATTCCACTGAGAGCTTGAAGATTACATCAATTAAAATATAATACTTTGCTTTATTTCTTTTAATTGCCTTGCAGGGCCCCAACCGTCACAAGATCTCTACCCCAGAACCCAGGTGGGGTGTAAGTTGAGCATGTAGATGGCCGAAAATCTTTTGGCTTCCTCTAATCCAATGCTCATATGAGAATATTCATCCTGGGAACTTGCCAACCGGCCACCTTATTGGTTAGGTGAGACTGACATATCATGATAACCAATCCACCTGGGGCCACTCTGTGAAAGTTTATTAGTTTTGGATTCCAAGGAGTTGAATTTTCTTTTGGAATCCAAGGGGGACTTCCCCATGGTGTAGGAGTCAAACATGTGAGGCCAGCAAGGGCTGGGGCATTTCAGACACGGCAGGCTGGTGGTTGGAGGGGAGCTTGAGAGAACCATTTGTGGCTCTCCCACCAATGGGGTGTGCACAGCAAGGTAAAATAGTCTGGAAACGATAAGGGAGATTTAATTCCCTGACTGGTTGTTCACTCTCTTGGGGTAATAACAAAGAGGCCTGTTTGGAAAATTCAGAGAAGGAATCCTTTCATAAGGATTTTGCTGAAGGCTGGTGCTTCCTAGGGGGCCCTCTCAAGACAGATATTAAACCTTTAGTAGCCTTGAGTTATGAGTTATTCCCATGTTTTCTGTGAAAGATGACTTTCTCCCCATAGGAAAGTCCCCACCATTACCCAAAGGGTGCCCCAAGGAGGTGTCAGCCTGGTCACCCAACAGTGTGCCTCAAAGATGGGTGACGTCATGCCTTCAAAAAGCTCTTCTCATAGAGAAAAAATATGTATGTTTTACTTTGTCTTATTAAAATATGTTTTTTGTATAAATATGAATATAAATATTTATCTATGTATCTATATATCTATATATAAAGAGAGAGATTTTGCAACTTGGTGTGGCTTCCAGAGAAAAAAAGTGGGCAAGTTTTAGAGCTGAAGGGGTCAACAAACCTGTTAGAATTTAAGGACTACCAGGCAAGAGAAGTTCTGTCACTCTTGATAGAACATCATTGTTCAAATGTTATTAATGCCATACTCCTAAATCTGAAGAATGAATGAAAAAACTCTAATATTATACAAATAGCACCAGTGTTGAGAAAGAAAGAAGTCCACAAAGGCAGTAAAATGGAAAACAACCTCGCTGGTTGAAAATGGCAGAAGACTTGAGGCCCTAAGTAGGCAGGAGCATACAGAAACTGAGCCTATACTCTGTCCAGGTATTAGCTAAGGACATGCGTATGAACATTTCCCTGGCTGGGATGTACTGAAGCATGTCAGGGAATCAGTGCCTTGTGACTGAGGTTTTGTCTGGGGACTTGACCCTAGTAGCAGGTAAGACTGTGTAGAGTCCATACTATGGAGGGTGGAGATGAAACACGTGACTGCAGTGATCTTCCTGCTAGAAAATTAGCTGAAACATCCTGCCTACTTTCATATTCCTGTGTCTAACCTAATGTTCTCTCTTGACTATGCCAGAGAAGTCGGAGGGACCAAAGGACCTCTCATCCTCTTGGCCCTTTTTTTTAGGTTGGTGAGTGACCTTATGAGGGTATTTCTTTAACACATTAGATTCTGTGGGGTGTAATGAAGATGTGGAAGAAATTACCCATACTCTGCCTGGGTAGACAAAGCTCACCGATGAAGAACGACGGAAGTTAAGGGATGAAATATCCAAGGGCTGGCATGTGTGACTTGGAATATAAACCACGTAGAAATGCAGAGGGGCTAGGGACTCTATCCAGGTGGTTGAGATGGGCTTGGTGGAGGAAGCAGGTCTGTGACTAGGGGTGGTTAAAAACCGTTTTCATGGCTAGAAAAACAAGGCTTTGCTTCATCTCCCTTGGAGTATGCTATGGTTAATTCACATTGAATTGCGTGCTCTTGTGATGAGAGATAGCTTATTGTGGTTGCTACTGTTTTGCCTTCATCTACATGCTCCTTTTTGTGGGATTCTGGCTCTCTTATGATGCCCCTTCCTGTTGGTTGCCAACACTAGGAATTTGTACCTCTATCTCACTCCTGGGTTTCTTTAAATTATATTAGTGGGGTTAGCTGCGGAGACAAACAGCCTAGCCCTACAGAATACAGAAAGACTAACTGAAATAAGCAATGACATGGTCTGCAGGGGATGATGAGCTCAAATATTTTTTAAATTGGGGGGAAGGAGTGTGAATACAGAAGTGAAGGTGTGGAACCAATGTGAAAATTTAATACAGAACCCTCCCCCCCAATTTTGATGTATAGGAACACTGAGGATGATTTTTCCTTTTCAGTCCATTAAACCATCCTGTTATCCATAGCATGCAGAATCTGCCTGGAAAGTTATTCTACTTGGATTGTTCTGATTAGGTTTGTGGTAGCTTTTCCATTAAGAATAACAGAATGTAACTCCCATTTCTACATCATCTGTAATCCTGTAGCACTAACTGAGCATGAAAAAGCATGCCCAAGCACCAAAACGTGGTCAGATGTGAAGGTCCAGGAGAGAAGTCACCTGCAGGCAAACAGCACCCACCAGCATTACCGGGAGACTGTGCCTGCCCACGCGCTCCAATGTGGGGACAGGACTCGAAGAACTAGCTTGAGGAGGACAGGTGAAAAATAGTTCTGTACAGAAAGAGTTAAGTTATTTTTCTTTGCTTCTTCCCTTTCCTCTTATGCAGTCTGAACCGTGCACATATGTGCGCATGCACGCGCGTGTGTGTGTGTGATTTAGCTCAGACCTGCAGGTTCTGTCAATGCTCCCTGTGCCCATTTCAAAAGAGAGGGGATGCTCCGCATTATCACTTCAGCCTTTCTCCGTGCTGCTAGATAATATTGCTGGGTTTAGTCCTCTGGCTTAGTTCCCACTGAGTGATCTTTGATGTAATTTATTTCTAAGCCAACCATATATGTAGATGCATGAAGTAAAAGGTGTTTTTTCCCCATTCCCAGTTGAGTGTTCAGATGCCTGAGCTGACTTCTTAAAACCTCTTTTCCTCCGTCCCCATCAGCTGCCAAGCAGAGTTCCTCTAGCATTAAGAAGTGAGCAGACAAAAAGCAAAGCCGGTAGTGTTACTGAACACAACCTGTAAGAGCAACTTCCATTTACACTCTGTACTTATCAGTAGCCATGTCCACTTTAGGGCAGAAAACAATTGTCAGAAAGGTCAAGACAGTGGAATTGTTAAAATCAGAGTGGTCGCATTGGCCAATAAAGTACAGAATTCCAAATTAACATTTTTATTCAGCTAGCACCTCTTTTGTTCCAAAGAGAGTGTCAGATTTGCTGAGGCTGCCATTATTTCCAGAGGATTTAAGGTCTTCCCTGATCCAGCCCAGACTGATCTTTCAAATTTCTCTGGACACTTTTCTCACCTATCTTCCATCCACCCTGCAGTCCAACCACACCACTGCCTGTTCTGTCTTTATCCTGTTCATTCCGTGCTTTTCATCTGTCTTCGCTTGGGCAGTGCCCACCTCCTGGAATGCCCTTCCCAATCATCTCTATTTTGCTAAAGCTTACTTACCTATTGAAGAACTAGTTCACACACCACCTCCCTGGCAAGTCTTCGATGATCCCCATCTGCGAGGGAGCAAGGAGATAACCTCTCCCTCTCCTGAACATTCCCAAACTTGTTAAATGGCCCTTAGACTCCCATCATTGAATTATATGTATGTACTCAGTCCATGTGTTGTTCTTATCCCCACCGACCAGAGTAAGGCACCGAAAGGGCAGAGAAATTGCCTTTTCCGTCTTTTTTTCTTTCAGCGTAGGATTCCTGGCACATACCGAGTTCCCAGGAAGGAATGCCTGAATGAATGAGGCAAGTTCAACTGAGACCAAATGTACATAAATTTGCTGCGGGGCAGACACTGAGCAGCAGCAAAATGTTAATATAACTTGATCTAAAGCAGTTGTGCATAGAACAACTTAATAATTTATGCCAGGCAAAAATATGGTTTCCCTTATTTTCCTGGGCACGAAGCAAGTGGGGAGAGCAGGTTGATGACATTCATAGGCTGGTAGAGTGTTGGTTCCAGTCAATAAGTGTAAGGGAATATTTTCTTCCAGCCGCCTCCCTAGCTTCTCTATAGGTTAGGAGGATTCGGCCTCCCAACTCCCATACACCAGCTCTGCAGAAATCAATCAGCTTTCTCCCTTCTCTCCTCATTATCCTCAAAAAGTGATTTCTGCTCAAAATAAAATTACCAAAACTTCATCCGTGGCCTATCCATTTCAGTATAAGTCCATCAAGCTGGTACTTGCTCAGAACAAATGGGATCGATCTTCTTTACCGACATAATCAAAATCAAGTTCAGTTTCCTCATATTTGCAAGGAAAACCAAAACCTTTCCCCTTGGTGGTTTGCTTTTAAAATGTAAGGTATTGTCACGGTTTGAAGGTCAGCGAGTTACAACTGTAGCACGTAGACCGATTACCATACTGAGAAGTCTCGTCAGTTTTGATGAGTTTTGAAAATGCTGTTTTCCTTAACATATACTTTAAGGTTCAGGGTTTTTTGGGGTTTTTTTTTGCTTTTTTTTAAGATTTTTTTTTTTATTTGACAGAGAGAGAGAGATTACAAGCAGGCAGAGAGGCAGGCAGAGACAGAGGAGGAAGCAGGCTCCCTGCTCCCTGGGATCGATGCAGGACTCGATCCCAGGACCCTGAGATCATGACCTGAGCCAAAGGCAGAGGCTTTAACCCACTGAGCCACCCAGGCGCCCCCAGGGTTGCTTTTTTATAATTAATAAAGTAATACACATGCATTATAGAAAATTTGGAAAATCCAAAAAGGAGAAGGAAAAAAATGAAAAGAACCCAAATGGCTGTACCTAAAGAAACTCTGTATTAAAGTTTTGTCTTCTAGTGATTTTTATGTGTTTTTGAACCATTGGGATCTTACTGTGTGCTACTGCATTATCTTTCTTTCCATACACGCCGAGCTTATCCAACAAGATCGTGAGCTACTTGAAGGCAGAAATTAGGTACCACACTTCTCTGGGGTCCCTGGAGTAGCAAACAGTAAGCCTTGCTCGATGCCCTTAGCCATAGTAGGTGCTGGAATAATGAGTAGCTTAGTCTCTGATTTGTTTATCAGTCAATGAATGAATGAAAACTATAAAACAAGGTTCTTGTCCTTTGAACATTCACAATCTGTGTTAAAAGGCCAGTGCACAAAGCGTGCTCACCTAAGACAAGATATGACTAAATGTCAAATGAAGTATGGGCACTTGTAGGATACTTCTTCAAGGTGACACGCACGTGGTGAGGAAAGTGGCCTGGGAGGGACATACTTGGAGAGGTAGCCACGATGGAAGAATCTGAGGTTCTTTCTTTCCCCAACCATCCACCAGGCCCCCAGTAGGAATAGGTTGACCTACTCCAGCCAGTCCTCATTATTCTACCCAGTGCCAAGCAGCCTCTCCATGGACTGTCTCGGAGGACTCGCTGCATTCTACACACGCAAAAGAAACCGGAGCTCCTCTCTCTGCACAAGGAGAATTGCCCAGCTAGTGTTTCCTCTCAGCTCTGGGACAAGGAGGGAATTCTAGGCTGTGGGGCCATGCAGTGGATACCTTTCTCGACTGGTCAACCTACGAGAAAGGGGTTTTAAAACTTTTCATAGTTTTGTCTCCTCGGGTGGAGGTGTTGAAACAGTACTCTCTGCTGCCTGGTTATCTGATCATTGTGGTCTCGGGGCCCCCATTATACGACCTGTGCAGGAGCATTCTGGAACTGGGTAACTTGCCTTAGCTCTGATGGGCAGCATGTGAGGGACACCCCCCAGGGACCCAAGGGGCTTCTCAGATGGCCTGAATTCAATGAGGAGTTCCCAGCTTAATCAATAGGGACATAGCAATCAGGTGGATGTCAAGTAGGGCTGGATCTGAAGGATTTTCAAGTAATCACATTGGAGGGTTGCCTGGATATAAAGAAGCATATAATATCAAGCCACATTTGGCATGCTCCAGTGAAGGTTGTGACAGCTTGTGACAGGGTGCCCGCCTCTTTAAAAGCTCTTTTAATTCCAGATGAAATGAAAATTCCCTCCTTAGTAGTCATTAAGGCTCCAATTTTATTTCTCATTATTAAACCATGAAGTTGGCCAAAACATTTAAATGAAGCAAAATGAAGAGATTTATGGGCAAATTGGAGCCTAGGTGAAAAATTGAAGCCTAATCTCCAAGGATTAAGAAAAACACAATAACCACACTATTGAGAAAAAGAAAAAAAAAAAAGCAAATCTCAGAGTAAACAGGGGGAAATGTTCTTTCTTATTTTTCCCAAAGAACCAGCTCTTTAAAATTGAGTTTTTAGATGATGATTTCATGCTTGGTAATACCCACATGATTCAAGAACTGTTGGAATAAGACTTAAATGGTACTTTAGTCTCTGTGTAGAACTAGAGAAGTATGTCAGATTGATAGCCCTAAGCAGCCGACAGTCTCCTGCAGAGAAAGAACACTGTGGTGAGGGCAACATGAATTATTTCAGATCCCCCTTGCCCTAAAGACAGACTCCTGCTAGGTGGCCAGCACGGGGGTCAGAGATTAAACTTGTTTGATCTTCAGTTTCTCCAGTGAGAGTACCAGAAGGGGCTGTGGCGCCAGAGGGAAGGATGTTTCTAGCCGGCTGAGTGTTTACGGGTAAGCGCAGGGCTGAGGCCCCGTTTGGATTCCTTATCAGGGGCCACCTTCCTCCCAGAGGAGGAGGCTGCTGCAGGGACAAATCTGAAATACTAACTGAGGGATGGAAGGTTCCAGAAGCAGCCACTAAGCCAGCCACCCACCATTGAAGGCATTTTAATTTAAGACCAAAGAGTGTCATGGATGATCATAATCTCATCTGTTGGTCCTAAATCTCTTCCAGCAGTGAAGAGGGGCAGTTACCTTAACAGCAGTGAGGACAATGATTGCTCCCTGGGGGCTTTCAGAGAAAAATCCATTTACTTCCAAACCGAACAGCTAAGGCTTGAGCTGAAGGTAAGTGGTATGATCTGCAGGCTAGTGTTAATTACTGCTGGGTGCCTATCACCCCCCCAGATACTGCATCTCCCCCACAAATGGGGTACCTGAAATTTATCAATAGAGCGTATGATATGAAGCTAATCACTGGAAGTCAGTTGTTACCCAATAGCAGAGACAAGGCCTGGGAGAGGTCAACTTTTGTGCAGGTGTTGGGGCTCACGCAAGGTGCGGGACCAGCAGGTTGCTGGGAAAGCTGGTCCCAGGGACAGAGGGGTGGGGCCCGGGGAGGAAGAGAATGAATGTTTCTTCCACGTCTGTTGTGTCCCAGATATTATACAAGGTGCTTTCATCTTAAGCGATCATATTTCATCCTCACAGTAACTCTTGAAGGCATGCACTCTTAACCCTCATTGTAGAGCTGAGGAATTGGAGGCTTGAGGAGCTAAAGTAATTTTCCCAAGTTCACAAACATCTCCCACAGCATGGATGTGAACTCAAATTTGCCAGCTGCAAAAAGCACCCTCTTTCTGCGGCATCATGCAGACTCCTGGAAATTAAGGAAAAGGGGGTTTATTTCACAAGTGAGTCTGTGAGAGGACTAGTAGCCTGTGAGGGACATTGTCTCCCTTTATGTGAGGGAATGTCTCCCTTTATGTGAGCCTGTGAGGGACACGACCTCCTTCCGAGATCAGAATGGAGGTAGAATCTCTACATAAGAACAGGAGGCTGGATTGATAACCAGATTTCAGGCCCCTCAAGATTCACCTTTCCCTTGGAGTCTCGTCACCCATCGCCGTTGCCGCCATCTTTGTCTCCAGGGCCATTTCTACTCTTTCACAAATCAGACTCAAGGGGACTTAAGACTCTTTCCTTCCTTCCCCGTAGTAGGGCTGCAATAAGGCTAAAATGATGAAATAAGACTTAATTAAAGGCTCAGAGACAACAAAGGGAAAATAAACATGGATTAAGAGGCAATTTACTACTCAGGCCCGGGATTTGTGGCTTCTCCCCAGAGCACGGCCCAGCCTCACACGGCTCCTGCCTACCAGCTTCCAGCCTGCCCTGCGGGGCAGGGACCAACTCCTCCACCCCACCCTGCCCCAACCCAAGCCCACCCTCAAGTGTGTCCAGGGAAGTTCAGCACAGTGTTTAAAGTCGGTGTTCACATTCTCTTTTATTGTTTGTTTTCTGTTTGTCTGAGAGAGAGAACACAAGCAGGAAGGGCAGAATCTCAAGCAGACTCACGACCTGAGCTGAGACCAAGGGTCCGGCGCTTGACTGACTGCACCACCAAGGCGCCCCCAGTCTTTCCGCTTCTAAGCAACACTTTCCTCACGCAGATAGATGCCAATCTTGTCTTATTTACTTATTGCTAACACCGAATTCATGACCCAATCTGAATAGAAAAGGGGGAAGAACTTTTTACGACTTGTTAAAATACGAATACCAGTGACATTTTTATCTTTTAATACAACTGCTCAAAGCACTGGCAGCAACTGGTTTCCTTGACCACAGTCATTGGGACCTCATGGAATAACTTCTTCTCATGTAGTATCTGTTTCATTTCGAACAAGCTCTATTTTCATAGAGCTACCAAGTCAGCTCTTATCAATCACTTGAAGACCTTCAAAACTTCAATGGACTATTTCACACCCATCAGCGTTATACACAAACAATGAATCATGGAACATTACATCAAAAACTAATGATGTACTCTATGGTGACTAACATAACATAATAAAAAAATAATTCTTCCCACTATAACATCTGATGCTCAGTAGATATTTATTGAATGAAAAAAAACTACAATGGACTATTTCACACCCATCAGGTAGGCAAAAATAAATAAAAATCTGATAAAACCAAAGGCCGATGAAGTTGTGTGGTCAAAGAAAGTCTCCTCCATCTACTGCTGCTAAGAATATAAACCAGAGAACAATTTGACAATTGCTAATAAAGGTAAAGATGAGGAACATCCAGTGAATCATCAATTCCATTTCTTAGCATGCACTCTAGAAAAATTTTTGGAAATATTCACAAGTAGACATGAACAAGAGTATTCCTTTGCAACTGTTTGTAACAGCAAAATAAACAGACCTTTTTAAAGAAACTGGAAAAAAATTGAGTGTGCACCCATAAAGGGGTAGATTTTTTTAATTATGATTTAATCAATGCTCTGAAACAATTCACAGTTGCAAAAGTGAGTGAACCAGCTCTACATATTTCCATATGGATAAGCCTTTTCAATATAATATTGAGTGGAAACCCTGCATCCCAGGTGAACTATGCAGTCTCTCAAGCTTAATCTTTGACCAGGAAAAATGCTTGCTCAACTATTCTTTCAAAGCAGTATTAATTATATGGACAGGGCTTCAGGTAGGTATTTTGGGAGGTGGAAATATCGATCTCACGTCAACAAGGACACTTTTCCTTAAGGAAACCGCGCGTGGTTTGAGTGCACCTGTCATACGTGGAGGGTCATGTACAGGGCGGGCATGCCCTAGGTGTGTGCTGAAGAAATGAAACAAGTGCAAACGGGAAAACAAACCCCCCAGAGCAGCTCCCTATCACAAATGCACAAAAGGGGCAGTATCCTCAGTGCAGGAATGCAGCTAAGTGGTTTTTAATGAGAATGTGTTAGTCCACCGAAATCTGGATGAGACTATTCAAGAACTCAGATTGCACTGTTGCTACCAACAGAGTACGAAGACTGAGAAGTGCTTTCTCCCTCTCTACAGGAGTATTAACTCTACTCAAAAGATCAACAGAGTGATTTCTTTCTTCGAATGATGTTTAGTCCTCTTGTGCCCCTGGGAAGAAAATCACACAAAATAGGAAGGGATCGTAAGACATGGGGGGAGGGGGGAGCCTCCTAATTAAATTGTAGAAACGAAGAGGCGGCCTAGTATGATGGAAAGTCAGAACTGGAGGTAACAATCTGCTCAACTACTCGTGAGCTCTGGGCAATTCATTCCATGGCTGTCCCGCCATACCTTGCAGGTACTGTGGGTTCAACTCCAGACCACACATCAAATGAATGTTTTGGCTTCTCAGCGCAGGTAAAAGTTATATTTATACTTTACTATAGTCTAGTAACTGTGCCATAGCATTGTATCTAAAAAAATGTACACATCTTAATTTAAGAATACTTTATTGCTAAAAAGTGCTAACCATCATTTGAGCTTTCAGAGACTCATAGTCTTTGCTGGTGGAGGGTCCTGCCTCCGTGTTGACGGCTGCTGACTCATCAGGGTGGGGGTTGCTGAAGGCTGGGCGGCTGTGGCAGGTTCTCAAAATAAGACAGCAGTGAGGTTTGCTACGTCACGTGACTCTTCCTTTCATTTCTTTGTAGTGTGCGATGCTGTTTGATAGCATTTTACACACAGTAGAACTTCTTTCAGAATTGGGGTCGTTCCTCTCGAACCTGCCCCAGCTTTATCCACTAAGTTAATGTAGCATTCTAAGTCCTTTGTTGTCACTTCAACAGTCTTCACAGCATCTCCCCCCAGAGTAGGTTCCATCTCGAGACACCACTTTCTTTGCTCTGCCGTAAGAAGCAACCCCTCGTCCGTCCAGGTTTTATCTGAGACTGTGGCAACTCGTCCCATCTGCAGGCTCCACTTCGGATCCTAGTTCTCTTGCTGCTTCCACCACATCTGCAGCTACTTCCTCCGCTGAAGTCTTGGACCCCCTCAAAGTCTACATGAAGGTTGCAATCCAGTTCTTCCCAGCTCCTGTTAGTGTTGGTATTTTCACCTCTTCTCATGAATCCAAATACTCTTAATGACATCTAGAATGATGAATTCTTTCTAGAGGTTTCCAATTAACTCTGCCTACCTCCATAGAGGAATCACTATCCATGGCTGCTATAGCCTTATGAAATGCATATCTTGAATAATAAGACTTGAAAGTCTAAGTGACTCCTTGATCCATGAGCTGCAGAATGGATGCTGTGTTAGCAGACATGAAAATGACTTTAACCTTGTACATTTCTGGCAGAGCTCTTGGTTGACCAGGTGCAATGCATGAGCAATAATATTTTGCAAGAAACCTTTTTTTCTGAGCAGTAGGTCCCAACAGTGGGCTTAAAATATTCAGTGAACCAGGTTGTAAACAGCTGTGCTGTCCTCTAGTCTTTGTTGTTCCATTTATAGAGCTCGGGCAGAGTCGATATAGCATAATTCTTAAGGGCCCTAGGATTTTAGAGTGGTAAAGAGCACTGGCTTCAAGTTAAAATCTCCAGCTGCACGAACCCCTAATAAGAGAGTCAGACTGAACTCAGAAGCCAGGCTTTGATTTCTCTCTAGCTATGAGAGTCCTAGATGGCATCTACGTCCAATAGAAGGCTCTTCAGTCTACACTGAAATACTTGTTTCATGGAGCCACCTTCGCTGTCTGAGCCAGATCTTCTGGAGAACTTGCTGCAGCTTCTACATCAGCACTTGGTGCTTTAACTTGCACTTCTCTGTTACGGAGATGGCTTCTTTCCTTAAACCTCAAGAGCCTACCTCTGCGTGCTTCCAACCTTTCCTCTGCAGCTTCCCCACCTCTTCACAGAACTGGAGAGAGTCCAGGCCTTGCTCTGGATTAGGCTTCAGCTTAAGATTTGATCATCTATCCAGACCACTTAAATTTTCTCTATATCAGCAATAAAGCTGTTTCACTTATCATTCATGTGTTCACTGGAGGAGCGCTTTTAATTTGCTTCAGGGATTTTTCCTTTGCATTCACAACTTGGCTAACTGTTGGGCTCAAGAGGCCTAGTCTTCTGCCGATCTCCACTTTCGACACGCCTTCCTCACTAAGCTTAATCATTTCTAGCTTTCGATTTAAAGTGGGAAGCGTGTGAGTTTCACTTAAACACTTAAGAGACCGTTGTAGGATCACTAATTGGTCTAATTTCAATACTGTGTCTCAGGAAATAGGGAGACCTGAGGAGAGGGAGAGAGAGATGGAGGAATGGCTGATTGATGGAGCAGTCAGAACATACACAGTATTTATCAATTAAGTTTGCCATTGTATGCGAGTTCCCCAAAACCATTACGATGGTAACATCAAAAATCACTGATCACAGATCATCATAAAGAATATAATGGAGACAGAAGATTAAAATATTGCAAGAATAATCAAAATGTGACCCAGGGACATGAAGGGAGCAGATGTTCTTGGACAAATGCCATGATAGCCTTGCTTAACACAGGGTTGCCACAAACCTTTAATTGGCAAAAGATGCAACATCTGCAAAGCCCAATAAAGCACAGCTCAGTAAAATGAGGTGTGTCTGTAATCTCCAATGTCTTATTTTGTAAGATAGAACCTCTTGCGGTGTTACTGGGAGAATTGCAGAGATAATTCGTATAAAGAAATGGGAGAGTTTGTGATGGTGATGACGATCCTTTCCCAGGCTGCTACTTCTCACTGCTGTCAACTATACCCTCCTCTGAATATTTATGAGGCTGATGGGAAAGGCATAGGAAACTCACAAACTGACCAAAACTTAAGTCAGTAAAGCATTTACTAGCAAGATGTAACTTTCTGCACTCAGGCGATAACCGGTCCGTCCATTTTATTAATATAGTGTTTTCTGGATTCATTTTGACTCTATTGTTGGCACATTATTGATGAGCAGAGAGCTGACTATATACGCTAGACTGGGCCCCAGTAGAAGTTATCTCACAGAGTCACCCTTTGGTGCAATGCTTCTAGCTGAGCTGGAGGGCCTTTATGAGGAAAAGCCCAATGAACCTGACTGACTCTACTGTAAAGACTGTGTTTGGGTATAAAGTTCACTGTATCATGTGGTGTCTATTTCACCAGCCCTCCGGTGAAAACCCCCTACCTGATTTTAGGTCAAAAACAGCTGAAAATCCCTTGAGCAATGGGTTTGATCCTATGGCTACTCTGAGCAGACAAGGTTCCTTTCCTTTGAATCCACATCCGGAAAGCTCAGCATGAGGTCTGCGAACTGTCGTCACTGTGTGCGTGTTTTAGGCCTTGGAGTCATCTTTGTTCCTGCCCCTCTTTTCTCTTCTTCCACCCTGCTTTTAGCTGGGAGAAGACACGTAGAGACATAAATGTATATACCGTCTAGTTCTCCATACTAATCTACAAAGGAAATTATGTAGTGTTGTCATTCTGGGTGGTGTAAGGATAGATCAGTATACAATAGACTAGTCTGAGGTTTTGTTTCTCCCACAGACCCTTCCTATGCACATGTTAAAACGCAGCTCTTAAAAAGGCAGTTAAATTGTTAACTCCCATCTAGATCCTAAGTAAGTGTTTTCCCAGGACATCATTTAGAATATAGTGTCGCACCTCGGGAGATGAGGTATTGAAGTGCTGCATGAGACATGCTGGGAAAACTCTGGAAAATGACTTGCTAAAAGAAAAACAGTTCAGGGAAGCAATTTTATCTTCCATTTTCCTGGTGGGTTGCCCTCTGGGATGGGTTGCCATTGTTTATGTGTAAGCAACAATCTATTCCATATGCTGAAAGAAAGAGCAGAGCAGTGCCAATCTGAGACGTGAACAGCAGCACTCAACAGATAATTTGTGGGCAGAGAGTGAAGGACTCAGGACTGGTACTTCCCCAGTCATTGTCATTGTTATGCATGAAGGACCGCCATTACACTTTCTGACTTTTGCTCTCTGGTCTTTCTGCTTGAAAGAAAAAATTATGTATGTTAACATTTGCCATAGGTTCAAAGGTAGATCTTAAGGCATTCAAATCACATGCCTTGTCCCTGACTGAGAAGAAGATACACAATTCAGGATGATGACCAAACGTGAGGTGATGGGCCTCCATTCTAGGTAATGCATACCCCCCTCTTTTAGGAAAGGCATAGGGACATATCCTTCCCGCCAGACTATTTTGCTTCCTAACTCTGTTTGTAATTCTTTTTTTTTTTTTTTTCAAATCTTTTTGAGTCAAGTGCTGGTAAGGTGAGATGAAGACGGATGTGAAGTCATGAGGGGAAATTGTGAGGAAAGGTCCCTTCTTTCATGCCATCATTTTCCTCAAAATGCTGGACTGCAAGATTTATTTTTTAATTGTGGAGTCCATGGAGAAAAGGGGAGAGCTTGGTCTTGTGGAGGAGAAGTCCACAGAGAAGTTCTTCGGGAACATGTAGGAGCAGAATTAGCTGCCATAAAACAGGACACAAAAATCTCCATTCTTTCCTAAAAATGCTCAAATATATGGCTTCATTCCCTTCAGGACAGGTTGCTCAGATGAGGGACACACAGCCTAGTGGTTGAGCTATAGGCTCTGGAGTCAGGCTTCTAGGTTCAATTCCCAACTCTACCACTTTATATTGTGGTATAAATTTCAACAAATTGTTGCACTTAATTTCAATAACCCTCATTTTTCTCACCTATACAGTGAGGATGGTAATAATAGCCCCTGCTTCATAGGATTGCTGTAAGGATTAAATGAGACAATCTCCATAAAGCAATTACTATGGTACCTTAGTATGTTAAGCACCAAAATACGTCAGTCATTATTATTTATAGGATCAAAGTCATTTTAACGATGGTTGATCCACAAATTTTTACTTATAAAGATCCCTTTTGAATGAGAAATTATTCTTCATGCTTCCACATAATAGGATCACAGTTACATGTTTAGTGTCGAGTGATTAAGAATTAGTATTTTTAAAATTACAGATGCGGACTTACATTTTTTTAAGTGGCCGTGTGTATTTATGTGCTGTTATTTATTGAGGGTCTGGTGCACACAGGGATTTGTAGACCCGCATCAAGCCTGAGTCCATAGCTAAGAGACATGGCCTCCCTGCAATCAATCCTATGTTTTGTGGAACAGTAGCGTGCAGTGTTATAAGGTATTCCATGACAAAGTGCTCCGAGGCCAAACATGTTTGAGACATGCTGTATGAAATAAAGTCACACCATTTTTCTGTACTGCAGGACATCTTGGAGTATTTATAATGCAAATATGTACAGTGATTCTCCAAAAGATAAGATGCTGCTTCTCCCAGACATTTTTGACAAAAGGTGTGTGTGTGTGTGTGTGTGTGTGTGTGTGTGTGTAAGAGCACCTGTAGCAACTTGAGGACATGAGGGCTTGGAAACTCACCTTCACCAGGCCTCCTTTCATTGGCAGGAATGCTGAGTAGCTTCTGAAATTCCCCTGCTGCTTTACTACCAACAACAACACTGCTGTTGACTTCCAAGCTACCTACTTCAGAGTGCCCCTTCTCTTAAGATATTATAGCCCTTTATTTTACTTTATTTTTTAATTTTTTATTAACATACAGTGTATTATTTTTTCAGGGGTACAGGTCTTACATAATCCACAGCACTTACCATAGCACATACCCTCCCCAGTGTCCATCACCCAGCCACCCTATCCCTCCCACCCCCTCCCTCTCCAGAAACCCTCAGTTTGTTTCCTGAGATTAAGAGTCTCTTATGGTTTGTCTCCCTCTCTGGTTTCATCTTGTTTCATTTCCCCCTCCCTTCCTCTCTGTCTTGTTTCTCAAATGCCTCATATCAGTGAGATCATATGACAATTGTTTTTCTCTGATTGACTTATTTCACTTAGCATAATACCCTCTAGTTCCATCCATGTCATTGCAAATGGCAAGATTTCGGGGATTTTTGATGGTTGCATAGTATTTCATTGTATATATACATGACATCTTCTTTATCCATTCATCTGTTGATGGACATCTAGGCTCTTTCCATAGTTTGGCTATTGTGCACATTGCTGCTATAAACATTGGGGTGCACGTGCCCCTTCGGATCACTACATTTGTATCTTTGGGGTAAGTACCCAGTAGTGCGATTGCTGGGTCGTAGGGTAGCTCTATTTTCAACTTTTTGAGGAACCTCCATACTGTTTTCCAGAGTGGCTACACCAGCTTGCATTCCCACCAAAAGTGTAGGAGGGTTCTTCTTTCTCCACATCCTCGCCAACACCTGTCGTTTCCTGACTGATTAATTTTAGCCATTCTGACTGGTGTGAGATGGTATCTCACTGTGGTTTTGATTTGTATTTCCATGATGCCGAGTGATGTTGAGCACTTTTCCATGTGTCTGTTGGCCATTTGGATGTCTTCTTTGCAGAAACATCTGTTCATGTCTTCTGCCCATTTCTTGATTGGATTATTTGTTCTTTGGGTGTTGAGTTTGATAAGTTCTTTGGAGAATATATTTGCAAATGACATATAGTAAAGGGCTAGTATCCAAAAACTATAACCCTTTAAAGAGGCTCTCCAAAGGGTTGCCTCACTTTCTGAATTTACAAACTCTTCTGTGAGAAAGTTCCCAAGGAGTGGCCTCAAAGAGTTTCCTGCCTGTTCTATGTGAGCATTCCTTTCTGCACACCACAATGTTGTGACTCAGAATGATCTAGCCACCTTGACTCTTCTCTACCCCCAGGCAAGTTTCCTTCTTGTCTCAGAAGCTGGGGAAATATTTTTCCCACCTCTTTTCAATGTGCTTTAATTCCAGTGTCTTCTGATCCTATTGACAACAGGAACACTGCCTTCTCATTCCATAAGACTCCAAGGAACATGTTCCATGTTTCTTTGGTGGGCAAACATATACCTTTTCCTATTTGTTCATTTAAAAAATATTTATAGAGTATCTATCTGAGTCAGGCATCTGTGGAGATAGAGATAAGTATATTTTGGAGGTAGACAGCATTTGGTAGAGTCAAGAATGAATTCCACATTACTGGTTTTGGCAGCTGGTGTGGAAAGTGGTGCTGTTTACTAAAACAGGGAATATTAGTTTGGGAGGGAAAGCTGGGAGGGGACTGAGATTTCTTTGACACATGTTAAATTTGAGATGCCTAAGGACTATCTACATGGAAATATTAGAAAGGCAGTGGAAATATGAGTCTGGGGTTGAGAGATGTCTAGGCTGGTGATTTAGAATTCATTAGCCTGAAGATGTTCTTTAAATCCTGGGCAATAGATGACATGATCTAGGGAGAGAGGAAAGAGGACAAGGAAAGAAGAAGCCCCAGGAACCTTAGGGAACTCTAATATTTGGAGGTAAGCCAGAGGTGAACAGACTAGTCAAGGAGGCTAAGGAGGAGCAGCCAGCATGACAGAGGAAAACCAGGAGCAAGTAAGGTCCCAGAGGCAAAAAAAACAGGAGAGCTTGAGTGAACCAAATGCTGCTGTGAATTTAAAGTAAAACAGACCATGAATCACCCTCACAAGAATGGTCAGTGAAGACTTCTGCAAAGAGAATCTATACTGGAGTCGACCCAAGAGGGAATGCTGAGAGAAGAAGCAGAGACAACAAGAGTAGCCAGCTATTTTGAAGAAACTTTCCTGAGAAAGGAGCAGAAAAATAAAACAGTAGGAGAAAGGGTATAGGATGTGAAGTCAAGAAGATGGGAAATACTAGAACCTGTTTATGGGAATGATCAAATAGAGAGGGAGACATTGGTGAAGCATAAATAGAAGGGGGAAACCAGAAGGTAGAAGACTTTGGGTGGATGAGAATAAAAGATATCTAGAACACAAAGGGAAGAACTCGCCTTTGATAGGTGGGGGGATACGTTCTCCATTTTAGCAGCAGAAGAAATGGGGGCAAGTGCAGGTCTTTGGGGCGGGGTGTAGAAAGATAAGTTTCCAATGATGGTATTTATTTTTAATACTTTTAATATTTTTATTTTGGTATTAATGAAGTTTATAGTGAGGTCATCCACATAGAAAGGCCAGGAATATAGGAAGTCTGAGGAATGAGGAAGTCATCTTAAGGCGTGGGAAACTAGAAAAACTCAGTAAGATGGGTGAGCAGTACTGAGTGTCCACTTACAGTTAGAGATGAAATTAAAGTACATCCAGTCAGCTCCGTTGTGTAATATTCTCTAGCAGCACTCAGCTCCTCTAGTCCTAGCACAGTTAGTTCACCTTTGGGCACTGCAGTTGGGGATATTTGCAAGAGGGTGTGTATATTGATAGACCATGGAGTCTTAACTGTATAGCACCCACTGTGGTGGTTGGTACACAGTGGACAATTATGAACTAGGGAAGAATTACATCTCCCCTTACATGGCTTCCACAATTCATTTATATATCCTCAACAAAGTTGGAAAATTTAAGTCTTTTGGGTGGAAAGAGTATTTGGACAGGGACCCAGGTTCTATAAATTCTCGAGTCTTGTCCTGCTATAATCATCTAACTAATTCTTCACTTTCCTTCCCTCATTATGGTATTTGATGTACATATATATCAAATACACACACACATACACACATATACTCACACAAGAGACAAGGACATTCTTTATTTTTGTGAGGTCTTTACCTTAAAACTTTCCCTTGAGGAATGTGGGATCTAAGGGGGGGGTGTCACATATATAATAAACTTGTCAAAGCTAATAGGAGAACGTGAAAAGTACCTGGAAGCAAAATGGAAGGAGCAATTTAGTTTTTCTGGTAAATGGGGATGTCTCCACAGAGCAATTTACATATGAGCTCAGACTTAAAAGGCAGAAGTTTCATTTAAGCCTTAACTGCTCAATAGAAACTCACTTTCTAGAATAGAAAGAACTTATAATAATAGCTAACATGTATTGAATGTTTACTATATGTGTGTCAGGCATTAAGCACTTTATATACTTTAGCCATTTAATCCATAAATAGGTTCTATTTTGACTTCTATGTTTCTGATAAAGATTAGAGAGGTTGATCACTCTGCTACTCAGAGATCCAAATAGGACTCAAACCAGACCTTAGTGACACTAAAGCCCAGGAAGAGGAAACAGCACCAGCAAAAGTGTGGAGAAGGTGAAAGTAAATGAGATGTGTGTGTAAGGGAGAGCACTGGGCAAAGGCAGAGCAGGGAGAGAATGCAGGAGTATGGCACAGGTGGCGATAGGAAGAACAAGGAAGATGAGCCAAGAAACCTAGGTTGTGACCAGATTCTAATCCTCAGTTATGAGTGAGTTCTAGTTTATTTGCTGTACAATCAACTTCCCCAAACTTTGTGGCATAAAACAATCATTTTATTATACTCATAAATTTGGTGGGTCAGGAATTCAGAGAGAAAAGAGTGGGATGGCTCGTCTCTGCTCTGAAAGCCTGGGGCCTCCACTGAATACTCAGTGCCGAGGACTGGAAATATATGAAGGCTCAAGGCTCACTTACTCACATGTCTGGTTGTTGATGTTAGCTGTTGGCTGAGACCTTAGCCAAGGTTGTTGGCCAGGGTTGTTCCATGACCTGACCATGTGGCTACATTGGCTTCCTCACAATATGGCGGCGGAGTTCTAAGCACGAGTGTCACAAAAGAACAAGAGCCTAGTACATGGCATTTTATTCTTTTGACTGGGGCAGTCCAAAGGCCCACTCAGGTTCAAGGAGAGAGGACACAGGCTCCCCCGCTCAAGGAAGGAGAGTCAAAGAATTTGTGACATACTTTAAAATTACCACAGAGTCAGTAAGTGAGATTATTAAATGAAGAGGGATCTTTAATTTTATGAAAAATGAGTCTACTGCCACTGAGGTGATATTTATTGCTATACAACTTCCTTACGTAAAATGTATGAATAGTACTAGTTGTTCTGCCAAAGTCCCTCCTGAACCTTTCTTCTTCTCATTTCCTTTCCCCTTTCTGCGCTACCTTACTTCCCTCGTTTATAACTTTATATGAGAAGAGCCAACTTTAAAAGAGTCATATGGGAGGTACCTTGAAGATTTTTAGAGAAAAATAGCTATAAAATCCTAACAAATAAATAATGAAATAACATATAATGGAATTCTATATTGAAGAGGATTATCTTCCCAATACCTCAATAGTTGGCTGAATCTTTTGGGCTAACATTATGCATAATACTTTTAATTACACTCAGTGTTGTTTCAAAATTGGTACAATTTTTTAAAATGACATATTCACATTGCTCAGTGGAACCCTCCTGAGGTAGGTGAACAGCTAAACCTTCCAAGACAGATGGATACCTATGAGCAATATTTAATCTTAATTGTAAGCCAGGTTTATGTATGACACGTTCCTGGCTTGGAAGCAATGCTTACTGTGACACAACTTTGCTGAGCTAAATGGTTACAGAGAGTGGAAAACAAACAGCTGCATTATTGTGAGCCAGGATTTAAATCATGCCTAAGAACACATTTGATTAGATGCTTCTATGCGTCTTCAATTGTGCCTACAAATGGTTCTTTAAAGTGTAACTCAATAATACAATTACTAGTTCAACTACCTTCCGACAATCTTTATTAATTTGTTTATTCCACAAATTTTGTTGCCTAACTACCATGTCCAAGTCTTGAGCTAGTCACTGAATGCTATCAACAAACTATAGGTCAAGAAGTATGTCGTTTTTAGAGAGATTCCCACTTTCATGATTACTCTTTACTGGAGAAAATACCATGGCTTTGCATGAAATTTATCTTTGGAAGCTAAAGGAGTAAGTGCGTGAATAGTTAAGAACAATATCTGGCTCTAGCAGGAGCTCAGTGCATGTTTAGCTGCTATTATTATTAAGGCCAAAATGCTCCTTAAAATTCTCTCACATTCCCAAATCCCTTCTCATTGTATTTCCTGAATTAGGTCAGGGATTAGTAAAAATAGCAAAAAAAAAAAAAATGTTGTGGTAGAAATGATTTGGCGACTTCCACTTCTAGCATGCACCCCATGAAACTAAGTCCTCCTTGGAAGACAGTTGGAAAAACTGGACAAACAAAAAATTTTTTTTAAATTTGTTTGTAGGCCTCAGATAACTAGTAAGGTAAAGAAAGGGATCAAGATTCAAGGGAAGACAGAATCCAGAGAAGCACTGAGGCTGTTTCCCCCCCTGGTTGTGTCTGCTGATTGAGGAAGAGACCACTGAGAGATTTATAAATTGAGCGGTGTTTTCAACAGCCTCATGGGCCTAGGAATACAAAACCGAAGACAACAATTTGTCCAAGACCTGACAAGGAAGGCCTTGATAATCCACCATATTTTGGTTAGTTCTCCAAAAAACTACTTCTTAGAAGGAAGGATGAACTGGAATTAGACTAGCTCACAAAGATATTGAAGCTTAAATTCAAATAATATCTGAAATTGGATTAAAGTGCTCAGAGATTGCTGTTGCCCTAGTTTTGTGACCAACGCTAGTGTAAATTCTTTCTGGAGAAATATTGCCATTTCCTTAGGCCTTAAATTATTGCTACAATGTTTAACCTATGATGTCCTGTAATTAAAATTAAGCAGGCATGTGAAGAGATAAGAAAACATGAAAGAAAACCAAGAGAAGCAATGTATGACCTATAAGACCTTCAAATAATAAGCTGTAAGGCACAGACTTTAAAATAACTATGATGACATATTCAAAAAAGATAAAAGATTGAGAATTTGGGTTGAGAACTTATAAATTATAAAACTCAAAAATCAAAAGAACTCAATAGATGGATGGTTTAACAGATTACAGACAGTTGAAGAGAGAATTGATGAACTGGAAGAGAGGTTAGAAGAAAATATCCATACTAGATTGTAGAGAAAGAAATACATGGAAAATTCCTAAGACACAGAGGATAGATCAAGAAAGTACAACAGACATACAACCAGTGTCTGAGATGGAAAGAACAAATGTGTCATATAGTTGGTAAAATTTTTCAAAATTGATGACCTTCCAAAAGAAACAATGAAAGCTAGAAGATAACAGAATGATATTTTCAAAGTGCTAACGAAATATTCACCAATCTAAACTGGAGCAGCCACTGTGGAAAACAGAAATGAGTTTCCTCAAAAAGTTAAAAATAGAACTACCCTACAACCCAGCAATTGCACTACTAGGTATTTATCCAAAGGATAGAAAAATAGTGATTTGAAGGTGCACAGGCACCCTAATGTTTATAGCATCAATGTCCACAATAGCCAAACTATGGAAAGAGCCCAGATATCCATCAACAGATGAATGGTTAAAGAAGATGTGGTATCTGTATTCAATGGAATATTACTCAGTCATCAGAAAGAATGATATCTTGCCATTTAAACAACATGGATGGAATTTGAGCGTATTATGCTAAGTGAAATAGGTCAGTCAGAGAAAGACAAATACTATATGATTTCACTCATGTGGGATTTAGGAAGCAAAACATGAACACAGGGGAAGGGAAGGAAAAATAAGATAAAAAACAGAGAGGGAGACAAACCATAAGAGACTCTGAACTCTAGGAAACAAACAGGGTTGCTGGAGGGGAGGTGGGTGGGTAGATGGGGTAACTGGGTGATGGGCATTAAGGAGGGCACTTGCAACTGATGAATCACTAAATTCTGTCCTTGAAACTAATAATACACTACATGTTAACTAAATTGAATTTAAATTTTAAAAAAAATTTGTTAAAGAAAATATCTGCCAATCTAAACTAACAAAAATGTCTTTTTGGAATATAAAAGTTAGATAAAGACCTTTACTTAAGATAGAAGTGAGAGAATTAATAACATCTGGTCTATTGCTATAAAATACTAAAGAGTTTTGTCACACAAATGAGTCTAGAAATAAGGTTGTAGATAATCGGAAGGATAAAAAAAATAAAATTTGAGTTATGTCAGGAAAACAGAAGATTAGGAAACTCCAAGATTTTGTTTCCCCACAAACCATTAAAAAAAAAAGAAAGAAAAGAAAAACACCTAACCAAGGATAAACTTTGTAGGTGCCTTGAAAAAAATTAAAAGTTTACAGCAACCATGCATGTCTAATCAAGAAAAAACATCTTCAGCACTACAGGAAAGTGCTGTGGTGCTTGTGCTTAGCCTCGACCCACCACCTCCCTGATGCAGTGGTGACAAGACTTGGTCTTCGGCACCAGCAACCCAGGTCTCCATCTTGAACAAAAGGGAGCAGAACAGACCTTACTTGGAAATTATTGTGTACTCAGTTCTGACGTGATTGACTCACTCATTCTGCCTTATACACCTTGGAATATAGGAGGGGAAACTGGTGGGCACTGCTAGTAAAACCTAGAAGGGGGCTATAAACCCCCGAGGCAAGAGATTCTAGGTAGAGACATACAATAGAACATCAAAGGCCCTGGGAAGAAGCTGAGGTGAGACTCCAGAAAATTAGTACATTCAAAAGCAACCATATATACCAAAGCATTCAGAAGCCACATGCATGCCCTGATAAAACCCATTCTCAGAAAAGTCTTGAGAGGACTTTCAAGTCTTGAGAAGAAGTTTTCACTGTAGGCTGATCTCTAGGCTCAGAGCAAGTACAGCTAATCTGTAAAGGACCGCTCAGCACAGATCCCCTCTTCAGAGACTGGGAAACAAGGTTAGTCTCTCTCTCTCTCTCTCAGTGTGTGTGTGTGTGTGTGTGTGTGTGTATTTCTGTGTATATTTGTGTGTTACTTGTTGGTTCCTAGCTTTCAAGGATATCTCCATCAAAACATTGGCTGAACATGAAAACAGAGACTCAAATGAGCTCACATGACAAGGAATAGTCCTTCCAAAAGTAGTTTGTAAAAGCCTCAAAACAAACAAACCTTTAACAAGTTATAGCCTTCAACAATTAAAAAAAAAAAAAAGAAAAGAGAAATAGAGCAAATCCTAAGGATGGGTGAGAACCTCATTTCCATAATCACCATATTATAATAATCAAATATCCAATTTTCAGCAACAACAAAAATTCACAAGGCATACAAAGAAACAGAAAAATATGGCTCATTCAAAGGAATAAAATAAATTGACAGAAACCATCCCCAAGCCAGTCTAGACTTCAGGCTTACTAAAAAAAAAGACTTTAAAACAAATGTATTGGGGGGCTAGGTGGCTCAGTCAGTTAAGTGTCAGACTCTTGATTTCAGCTCAGGTCATGATCTCAGGGTCATGAGAGTAAGCCCTGTATCAGGCTCTGTCTCTCTCCCCCTCCCTCGGCCCCTCCCCCCATGCAAGTGCTCTCACTCTATAAAAACAAGAACAAAAACTGTCATAAATATGCTCAAAGGCCTAAGGAGAAAATGGACAAGAACTACAGGAAATTAGCATAACACTGTATGAATGAAATGAGAATATCAACAGAGATTGAAAATATAAAAAGGAAGCAAACAAATTCTAGACCTGAAAAGTATAATAACTGAAATGAAAAAAAAAATTTCACTACAGGGATTCAACCACTGATGTTAAGTCAACAGAAGGAAAAAACTCCTTAAACTTGAATTTAGGACAATTGAAATTCTTCAGTATGATGAACAGAAAGAAAAAAAAAAGAATGAAGAAAAATGAACAGGGCTTGAGGGACTTGTGAGACAACATCGGGTGGATAAACATATGCATGATGGGAGTCCCAGAAAGAGAAGAAAGGAAGAAGCAGAAAGATTTTTTGAAGGAAAAACCTTAAGGGGGCGCCTGGGTGGCTCAGTTGTTAAGCGTCTGCCTTCAGCTCAGGTCATGATCCCAGGGTCCTGGGACTGAGCCCCACATTGGGCTCTCTGCTCTTCGGGGAAGCCTGCTTCTCCCTCCCCCACTTCCCCTGCTTGTGTTCCCTCTCTCGAAGTATCTCTGTCAAATAAACAAATAAAACCTTAAAAACAAAACAAAACAAAACCTTAGGACAAAACTCCCCAAATATGATAAAAGATACAAACTTACAAATCCAACAATCTCAACAAACTCCAAATAAGAGAAATACAAAGATGCCCACACTAACATACATTATAATCAAATGTTCAAGGCCAAATAGAATCCTGAAAGCAGTGAGAAGCAACACACCACATATAAGGAATCCTTTATTTTGTGTTATTGATGTCACAAGTGACACTTCTATATACTGTGTGCTGCTAATTAACAAAGATTTATAATCATCTCACAATTTGTCTTTTTTTTTAAAGATTTTATTTATTTATTTGACACAGAGAGAGATCAGATCACAAGTAGGCAGAGAGGCAGGCAGAGAGAGAGGAGGAAGCAGGCTCCCCGCTGAGCAGGGAGCCCAATGTGGGCCTGGATCCCAGGACCCTGAGATCATGACCTGAGCCGAAAGCAGAGGCTTTAACCCACTGAGCCACCCAGGCGCCCTGTCTTCATTATTTGTAAAAACTTCTTATTTGAGATAGAGAGCGAGCAAGTGATCGAGTATGCGTGGGGGGAGGAGCAGAGGGAGAAAATCTTTAAGCAGCCTCTGCTCAGCCACCCAGGTGCCCCTCATGCATTTGTCTTTTACATCTTGTAGAAAATGAAAAGTGAAGTCACAAACCAAGATAGCAATAATACTAACTTTCATATTTGTCTGTGAATTCATATATTCACACTGTTTCAAGTTACTGTGGAGCATCCTTTCCTATCATACTGAGGAACTCCCCTTGGCATTTCTTTTAAGCCAGGTCTGGTGGTGATGAACTCTCAGCTTTTGTTTATCAGGCATGTGTTAATTCCTCCCTCATCTCTTTTTAATACTTTTTTTTTTAAGTGGGCTCCACGCCCACCACGTAACCTATCATGGGGCTTGAACTCACAACCCTGAGATCAAGACCTGAGTTGAGATCAAGAGTTTGGCACTTAACTGACCAAGCCACCCAGGTGCCCCAAAAGATATTTCTCAGAGGGAGATTCTCTCCCTCTGCCTTTCCCTCCACTCACACTTTCTCTCTCAAATAAATAAATAAAAATTGTTTAAAAATTTAGACAAATGTGTAAAATAATTATAAATGTGTGTTAATCAGCACACAGTATATAGACATGTCATTTGTGACATCAGTAACAAAATGGGGGGTAAGAGCTATAAAGGAATACAGTCTTGGTATGCAATTGAAGTTAAGTGGGTGTCAATTTAAAATAGATTGTTACAACTTTAAGATGTTATATGTAAGCCTCATTGTAACCACAAAGAATGTATCTATAGAATATACACAAAAGGACCTGAGAAGGGAATCAAAACATGTCACTACAAAAAAAAATCAACTAAATACAAAAGAAGGCAGTAACAGAAGAAGTAAGAGGCAAAAATCCTATAAGGCATATAGAAAACAAATAACATAATGGTAAAATTAGGTCCTTCTTTATCAGTACGTTCTTTTTTTTAATGGATTGATTGATTGATTTTAGAGAGACAGAGAGATCGAATGAGGCAGAAGAGGGGCAGAGAGAGAATCTGAAGCAGACCCCCCCACTGAGCCTGGAGCCTGCCCTGGGGCTTGATCTCAGGATCCTAAGATCAGGACGTGAGCTGAAATCAAGAGTTGGATGCGCTACAGACTGAGCCACCCAGGCGCCCCCTTGTCAGTAAGTATTTTAAATGTAATTGGATTAAATGCCCCCGAGAAAAAGATATACATTGGCAGAATGGATAAAAAAGCAAAACAGAATTCAACCACAGTCTCTAAAGAGACTCCCTTTGTATCTAAAGGCACACTTAGGTTGAAAGTGAAAAGATAGAAAAAGATATTCTGAGCAAATAGTCAAGAGAGCAGGGGTGGCTATCCTAATATCAAAAGTAGACTTAAGTCAAAAACTGTTATAAGAGACAAAGAAGGGCATTATATATCCATCAAAGGGTCAATTCACCAGGAAAATATAACAATTATAAACCTATATGCACGAGACAATGGAGCTCCAACCTAACATGAAGCAAATACTGACAGAATTGTAGGGAGAAAGAGACAGCTCTACAATAATACTAGGAGACTTCATTATCCCAGTTTCAAGACTGGACAAACAGGAGAGCACTAAGGAAACGGCCTCGATCCATTTGGGCTGCTATAACAGAATACCATAGACTGGATGGCTTATAAACAATAGAAATTTATTTCTCACAACTGTCAAGCTGAAAGCCCAAGATCAAGGTACTGATAGATATGGTGTCTGGTGAAACCCACTTCCTGATTCATAGATGGACATCTTCTCACTATGGCCTTCATGGTAAAAAGAGGGAGCTTTCTGGGTTCTCTTTCATAAGGGTACTAATCCCATTCATGAGGACTCCAACCTCATGACCTAATTACCTCCCCCCCAAAGGCCCCACCTCCTAATACCATCACATTGGGATTAGGAGTTCAACATATACATTTGAGGGGGGCATAAACATTCATTCCATTGCAGAAACAGAGGACTTAACACTGTGGGCCAAATGGACCTAACACACATGTAAAGCATACTCCACCCAACAATATCAGAAACACATTTTTCTCAACTACACATGTAACGTGCTCCAGGATAAATCATCTGTCAGGCCACAAAACAATTTTTAATAAATTTAAACTAAAATTATACAAAGTATTTTTCTTTGTCATAATAGAACGAAATGAAACCAATGGCAGAAGGAAAACTGGAAGATTTACAAATACGTAGAAATTAAACAACACACTCAAACAATCAAATGGGTCAAGAAAGAAATCACAAGGGAAATTAGACAATATGTTAAGATAAATGAAAATGGAAACATACTGAAAACTGAGATGTACTGAAAGGAGTGCCAAGAGGGAAATGTATAGCTGTGAATGCTTCCATTAAAAAAGATTTCAAATCAACAACCTAACTTTATTCCTTAGGGAACTAGAGAAAGAAGAATAAACTAAATCTAAATCTATTAGGTGGAAAGAAATGAAAAGGATTAGAGCCAAGATAAACTAGAGTATGGAAAAATAATAGAGAAAATCAAGTGAAACCGAAGAGTTGGTTCTTAGAAAAAATTAACAAACGTGAAATACCTTTGGCTAGTTTGATTAAGAAAAAAATGAGTGAAGACTCAAATAACTAAAAGCAGAAATGAAAGTGGGGATATTTATACTGATTTTAAAGAAATAAGAAGGATTATTAGAGAGTATGAGAAACTGTGGTATGGTAATTCAATGGATAGCCTGGATGGAACAGGCAAATTCAAAGAAACATACAGCCTGCCAAACATAAAGCTTGAGGAAATATAAAATCTGAATAGGCTTCTACCCGGTAAGGGGATAGAATCAGTAATCAAAAACCTTTCAACAAAGAAAAGTCCGGACAAAATAGTCTTTAAGGTAATAAACACCACTGGAGATAAGTGGGATATTTCACAGTGAGAAAGTTCGACTTACCAGCAGGAGAATACAATTGGAAATTGGTGTTTATCTTATAACATAGTATCAAAAGATGCAGATCAAAAACTTTCAGAACTACAAGGAAAAACAAATTTATCCATAGTCATAGTCAGAAATTTTAACATAACCTCTGTCGGTATCTAATGAAACAAGCAATGAATCTGCTTGTAACAATTGTTACAAAATCAATTGCTGACAAAAGGTCACTAAGAATATAGGAAATTTGAACAACACAATGAACAAACCTGATCTAATTGCTTATATAGTACAGTGAACTCAACAACTGTTGTATACATATTTCCAAGCACTCAGAAAAATCATTTCAAGTTCATCATGTTCTTAGCCATAAAGCAAAGCTCAGTAATTTCCAAAAGACTGAAATCCTATGACATGTGTTCTCTGAGCACAGTTTAATCTGACTAGAAATTGATTTAAATATCCCTTAAAAATCTCCATGCATTTAGAAGTTAAGAAATAGACGACTTCTTCATTTTTATTATTATTTTTAAGTTCAATTCGCTAACATATAGTACATCATTGGTTTTTGATGTAGTGTTCAATGATTCACTAGTTGTGTATAGCATAACACATAGGTCAAAGAAGAAATCACAAGGGTTATAGACTGCATATTTATGACCCACCAAAATTCACGTGTTGAAATCCTAGCCCCCAACAGAATGGTATTAGGTGAGGCCTTTAGGAGGTTTGGGAGGTAAAATTTAAATCTTGGGGATGGGGACCAGATGATAGGATTAGTTTACTTACAAAAGAGGAGACTAGAGCTTCCTCTCCGTCAATTGAGGGTATGGAGAAGGAAGTTATCAAAAGCCAGGAGGTGGATCCTCACCAGACATCAGTCTGCTCGTGCAGTGATCTCCAGAGCTGTGAGATATAAATGCTTGTTGTTTAGGCATTTTTGTTGTAGCAGCTTGGAGTGACTAAGACAACAAGTGAAATGTGAACTGAGTGAAAATAAAAATACAGCTTACCAAATTTTGTGGGACACAGGAAAGCAGTGCTTAGTGGAAAATTTATAGCATTGAATGCCTGTATTAGACAAAAGAGTAAGATGTAAAATCAGTAATCTAAGCTTCTACTTCAGGAAACTAGAAAAAGAAGTGCAAATCAAATCCAAACTAAGAAAAAGCAAAAGAAATGAAAACAAATCAATGAAATTGAAAACAGGGAATCAATAGAGAAAATCAGTAAGATCAAAAGCCGTTTCTTTGAAAAGATCAATAAAACTGCTAAGTCCTTAGCCAGGCTATCTAAATAGAAAAGAAAGGAAAAACAAATTACAATGATCAGAAATGAAAGAGAGGACATCACTATGGACTCCAATGACATGAGAAGGATGATAAAAGATTGTAACAAACAACCCTATGCCCAGAAATGTGATGACCCAGATGAAATGGACCAATTCAGTGAGATGCAATTTGCCAAAACTCATGTAGGAAGAAAGAGACAATCTGAATAACCCTACATCTAAAAAAGGTACTGATTCAATAATTAACAACCTTTCAAAACAGAAAACACCAAGCCCAGAATTCGGTAGTTAATTCTACCAACCATTTAAGGAAGAAATTATATATACATTGTCTACAATCTCTTCCAGAAGGAGGAGTACTTCCTAACTCTATGAGGCCAGGATTACCCTAATACCAAAACTAAACAACGAGATTACCAGACAAGCGAATTACAGAACAGTATCGCTCATGAACATAAATGCAAAAATCCTCAAAAAAATTACAAATTCAACCCAACAATGTGTAAAAAGAATTATACACCATGACCACAAGGCTTTATTCCAGGTAGGTGGAGCTGGTTCAACATTCAAAAACGAATTAAGGTAATCCACCCTACCAATAGGCCAGAGAAATTAGGAAATATTTAAAACTGAATGATAATGAAAATGCTACATATCAGAACTGTGATCCACAACTAAAGCTGTATTTAGAAGCAGATATGTAGTTCTAAATGTGTATTTTTAGAAAAGAAGAAAGAAAAAAATAGTAAATTATATCTATTAAGAGCAGAAGGAAGAAAGCAAGAAGGATAAAAGTAGGAAAATAATAAACAAGAAAAAAATAGAATGTAGAGATTTGACAAAACTGTTCTTTCAGAAGACCAACAAAATTTGTGAGGGTAACAATGGAAAAATACATGGCATAAGTAACCAAGTATCTAAAATGGAAATGAGATGTCACTGCAGACCCTGCAGCTCTGATACAGATAATAGGATATTATAAACAATTTCAGACTAATGCATTTGAAAGTTTACATGGGGTGAGCAAATTCCTACAAAAATACAACTTACTGAAACTGATAGAAGAAGAAATAGGAAAATTTGAATAGTGCTATAATTAAGAAATAAATCTAATCTATAATTTAACACTTCCCATATAGAAAATTCTAGGTCAAATGACTTTGTTGAAGAACAATCAGCAAGGGAGTTAAAAATGCCAATATACAAGATTTTCCAGAAAATAAAAAAAGAAAATGTCTTTCCATTAATTTTATGAGACCCATAAGAAAAAGACAGACCAACTCAATAGAAAAAAGAACCCAGACTCTTCCTGAAAGAGAATATCAATTGGCCAACAAATATGAAAAGAGACTCAACCTCCTTGTCATCAAGGAAATGCAAATTAATCCAAAATAAGATACTGGTACAGAACCATCAGAATGGTTAAAATTAAAAAGGCTCACAGTACCAGGTTAGTCTGGTTTGGTTTGGTTTGGTTTGGTTTGGTTTGGTTTGGTTTGGTTTTAGAGATTGTGTTTGTTTGAGAGAGAGGGAGAGAGAGAGAGAGAGTGCCTGACCAGGAGGGAGGGGCAGAGGGAGAGGGATGGATGAGCAGACTCCCCCGCTGAGCAGAAGGGATTCCCAGGTGGGCTGGCTCCCAGGTGGGCTCAATCCCAAAACCCTGGGTTCATGACCTGAGCCAAAGGCAGACACTTAACTGACTGGGCCACCCAGGTGCCTTCCTAGTACCAGGTTTTGATGAAGATTTGGAACAACTGTAACTCATACACTGCTGTCAGGAATGTAAATTGGCACACAGCCACTGAGGAATCATGTTAGGTAGTATTACCTAAAGATGCACTGTCCAATGCAGTAGTTCATAGCCGCATTGGTTATTGAACACTTGAAATGTGGGTAGTCCAAATGGCTATAAATGTAAAATACACATTGGACTTTGAAGATTTAATATGTGAAAAAGAATGTAATATATCTGATTAATAATTTTCATATTGATGATGTGTTGAAATGATAATATTTTGGATGTACTGGGTTAATAAAATGCATGCTTGCAGCACCTGGGTGGCTCAGTGGGTTAAGTGTCTGACTCCTGATTTTGACTCAGGTCATGATCTCAGGGTCATGGGCTCGAGCCCCATGTGAGGCTCTGCGCTGAGTGGGGAGTCAGCTTGGGGATTCTCTCCTTCTCCCTCTGCCCCTCCCCACCACTAGCACTCTCTCTCTTTCTCTAAAAATAAATAAATAGATAGACAGATAAATCTTTTTTAAAATGAATGCTTAATATCAATTTTACTTTTTAAAAAACTTTTTAAATGTGTCTACTAGAAAATTTTAAATTACATATCATGACTTTATTCCTAGGACAGTGCTGCTCTAAAGTTAAGATCCACTAATTTTATTCCTAGGTATATTCCCAACAGAAATTGTATATATGTGCAGTAAAAGTTAAGCACAAGAATGTTTATAGCACCATTATGCACAATAACTAAAAACTGGAAATAGCCCAAATGCCCTTCAACAGGGGAATGGATAAATAAGTGCTAGTGTGATTACAGTATGAAATACTATTTAGCAACAAAAATCAGTAAACTACAGTTATATGCAACAACATGGATAACTCTCAGTATTAAGTATTTAAATCATCTCATATGATTCCACTTATATAAAGTTTAAAAATGGGAAAATAAGCTACAATATTAGAAGCCAGAATACTAGTTTGGGGAGAATAATGGCTGTAGTGACTAGGGGGGAGGCTTTGGGAAACGCAATATTCAGTGACTTGGTAGGGTGATGTCACATGGGATTTTGTTCTGTGGTAATTCATTCGGCTGTACATTTGTGTACATTTTATGTGTAGTAATCTGTATCTATGTTAGTAAGGCTTACATCAATTTGTTGCAAATGATTAATAAATGCAAAGTCTTCTTGAAAATTAAGCTCCACATGACTGATCCATTTATGTAAATTGCAGAAAAGCAAATAGAGAGTTGTTTTTTTAAGACCATATATTCTGCCCAGTAAAGAAATCTGGATACTTTCTAAATTGTTCTAGGTATGACTCTCCAGTTTAAAATAAAAATATCGCTGCCCTTTCTTTGGTCAGTAAGCTTGGTACGATGGCCCATTTCCTGACAGATATGTCAATAATGTTGACAAAAATAAAATACAGACTCTCAGAATTGCAGAATTTAAAGTGACAATGAAACCTAACATTTTTTTTTTTTGAGTTGCGATTTCTTTGTGAATCTGATGGAACTTCTGGTATTTCCTCTTGAAAATGCATGTATGTATAATATACGTCTATGCATAATACTTTACACATGATTTCGGTTGGCTCACCCTGCTAGTTTGTCCAGCCCAGGTTATTTGGTAGATAAAGCAGAAAGAGGGCCAGTGACATGGCTGGTTAGTGGAAAAACCAGGACCAATATTGCAGACTCTTAATTTCCAAACTAATCATTATTCTTTCAAGTGAAGTGGTTGTTTTTCCCTTCTCCTGTGTTCCCACTATGTGTACTGTTGTTGTCCTCATATAATTCTCATATATATGATTGAATTCTCATATAATCCTGTCCTCATCCTATTGCGTACTTGAGATATGCCTTCAGCTAAGAAGATGACTCCCCCTTTTAAAATAATGTACTATTAATTGTTTTACATAACTGTTATTTGAGTATATGCATTATCTTCCCAACTACACTGTAGGAACCATGAGTTATCCATCTTTGTTTTCCCCAAATCACCTAAGTGCAAGGAATATATTCATTAAAAAACCAACATTTGTTACATTAAAAGGATGTGCCAATATATGACTGAAACTTCATGATAGAACTCTCCCTTAATTACAGGGTTATTATGAGCTCAGCTTCCTACTGACCTAAATATGAATTCAGCCTCTGCCATATTGCTTAACCTGAGTCTCACTTGGTAAATCCAAATGGACTTCATATGATCACTGTGAGGATTAAGGAAATAATCTATGTGAGATATCTTGAGCAGTATCTGGTATGTAGATTTTGGCTAGCTGTGATTGTCATGATGGCATACTCAACCCTTGAATTAAAGACTCCACTAGGGAAACACTGATTTAGAGTCTTAGAATCAGACCAGTCAAGCACTCTACCCAATCCAGGAAATATTCACACCTTGTTCCAACAGAGTCTGCTTTGGCTTAATCTATGCCAGTGACAGGGAACTCATGAGAACCAACTGGAGCAGCTCTGATTCTTCCAGTGTTCTTCCTTACTATTATGTTGAACCAGATGAAAATGCTGCTTCTAGGGCAAAACAGTTGAATTATCAACAATTTCTAAAAGAAAATGACCAGACCAGAAATTTGCCTTTCTATTACTGCCTCTCACTTTAGTTCAACATTTCCTCTCTCCTTCTACATGACGTTCCTTTATTTTTTTAACTGTAATACTATATTTATTTTCTCGAAAAAAATTGTTTTACATGTCCATTTTGTCCCAGGGAAAAGGTTGTTGTTTTTTTTAATTAACATATAATGTATTATTTGTTTCAGGGGTAAAGGTCTGTGATTCATCAACCTGACAATCCTTTAAAGACAATGGAGAATCAATGGGGAACAAGATAGACCTAGTTTCTATCTTCAGTGAGGCTTACATGCTTATCAAGGAGACAACAAAATAAGCAATTGTGTAGAATTTTCAGATTCAAGGAGGTAGAAGAAGAATGTTTCAAGCAAAGGGCTTAGCTGAGCAAATTCCCATAGAATATATTATACATGAGGTATTGAGAGTATAGGGCAGCACTGCCCAAAGAACTTGCTATGATAATAAAAATATTCTGTATCAGCAGTGGCCAATATGATAGCCACTAGTCACGTAGGGCTACTGAGCACTTGAGATGTGGCTAGTGTCATGTAACTCAGGAAATGCAATTTTAATTTAACTTAATTTTAATTAATTTAAATTTAAATAGCCACATGTGGCTAGTGGCTACCAGGTTGAATAGAGGGTAATAACACTGAAAGAGGATAAAAGGGCAAGAGATGAGACTGGAGAAGTCATCAGGGTTCCAGGCCGTGGAAAGCCTTGAGGATCGTGTTAATAATTGTAACTTTACCTGAGGGTAAAGTCTCAGAAGGATTTTAAGTTCCAGAAAATAACATGATCAGATAGGAGTTTTAGAAACATAATTCTGGCCCTCTTACGGAGATAGACAGGAGAAGGGTGGAGAAATTGATGTTGTCTTCAGAAGTTTGCTCTATAAGGAGAAAGATGGGAACCAAAGCAAAATGATTCAAGGGTATCTCGAAGAAACAAAAACGTATATAACTAATCACACCCAGTCACAGACAATACTCATATATGTATTTACATACATTGTCCACCAATGATCCACATTTCTTGCCTTTTTCTAGCTGCTCACGGGACATCTAGCCTCCCAAGTATTTCGGTGTGTCCCCAGTGGTACCTGAGCTCACAAGGAAGTCTACCAACAAAATATCCATGCAGCATCAACCTTGTTCTTCCTCCTCTGTGCACCTATCCCTTTGTTCTTCTCCGGTCCTTGCCACTGAGGGTATTTTGAGGGTACTGCTCTGTTCTCTGCAGGAGGAGGAGGAAAGTCCCCACCTCAGCAACCTAAGCCACACTGCTTCGCTCACCCTTTCCTTGATCTCTAAACATCTTCTTTGACCAGCTCTTTTGGAAGGGCGTCTGGGTGGTTCAGTCCTTTGACCGTTCGACTCTTGATTTTGGCTCAGGTCATGATAATCAGGATCTGCTTTGGGATCTGCGCTCAGGGGGTAGTCTGCTTAAGATTCTTTCCCTTTGCCCCTCCCCACTGCTCTCTGTCTCTCAATAAATCTTAAAAACAAAACAAAACAAACAAACAAAAAACAGCTCTTTGGAGCTTCCTTCCCCCTCTCCCCCAGCCTCTCTAAACTTTACCTATGGGGTAAGAGAAAACACACCGAGAGAATTATTAAGTCCCTAGGAGTGATGGTGATAAGCTACCACTGAGTCCCCTTTAAAGAATTTTGTCTCCCCTGCTCTAGGAACGAATATACACATGTGCATGCATATCACGAGTTCCCTGACACCTCACCAGTTCCCTGACACATAAAAGCACACACACTTTATGTGTGTAGCACATACACCTTTCCAATTCCTACACTTCAGCTGACATATCCATACAAGGCTGAGTTCTCTTCAGGATCAGCCAACACCATCCCTATTCCCTTATGTTCCTGCCAAAGAAACGGACAGATAAGTACATAAGCAAACTGACCTGGATTCAACTCTTAGCCTGATCACTTTTGCACACTGGATGATCTCGGGCAGATCACTGAACCTCTGAGCTTCAGTTTTCAATTCTACAAAATGCCTACTTTTGCAAGTTGTTAAAATTAGAAATAGCCTATGCGCAGTGCTTGGTACCCAGAAGTGCTCAAATCCTGGAAACCGGTGTTACTCCACTGGTGCGGGAGCCCTGAAGTCTCAGGGTGCCACAGGCCTTGCAAAGGGGACACGGAATAAAGGTCAGAGTGCCAGCACATCCTCATGCAAAAGCACTTGGGATTTTATGAGATGACAGCCCAGAGCTGGCCCGGTGAGGAAACTGAAGCCAGGGGCAGGAAATGCGGTAATCAGGGTCACACAGAAAATCAGTGACAGAGCCAGGACACAATTCCAGGGAAGTCCGGCAAGGTGCAGCCCGGGGCTCCTTTCTGTAAAGCAGCAGCCTCTCCGCCGCCCGGGCTCTGCTCTGACCCGTCCCCACCTCACTCTGAGGAGACCATTTACTCCTCCTGGGCACCTAGGGCGTCCCTGAGGAGAGGCAGCGCGCTTGCCGCGACCACCAGGCCCAGGCAGGCCTCCCCGTTGCCATGGCAACCCCAGCTTGGGGGAGGAGGACCCGCTCGCCGGCGCCCCCGCCCATTCACGCGGCGGACGTGACACGTGCGGCAGGGTCACGTGTTGTTGTGGGGCCGCGAAAGCTGCTTCCGGGTCAATGCAGGACACTGGGCTCCGGCGGCCGGAGAGGGGGACGAGGTGAAGCGGAGCCGGGCCGGGGCCGGCCGGGACCAGGCCGGAGGCTGAGCGGCGCGGCGACGGCGGTGGCCGGGAGGGGGGAGGAGAGGCGCAGCCCGAGGAGCCGCCGCAGCAGCTCCCCCGCCTCCCGGGCTGAGGGGTGAGTGGAGCCCGGGCCCGACGGCTCCGCCGGCTTCTCGAGGCCCCAGGCGCTCCCCTCCGGAGCCGGGGCGCGGAGGGCCGTCCCTGCTGGGGCGCAGCGTGGGGAAGCGCCGGGAA
>LNAC01000073.1:684862-727975 GCA_002007465.1 Ailurus styani | reverse complement strand
GGGGGGTGGGGGATGGAAAGATGCCACCTGGGTGGTAGGAGGTGGAGACGAGTCTGGGGCTGCTGGGGAAATAGCAAACTTTGTCCCTGAACTACTGTATCCAAAGGGCGGGTGGGTGGGGGAGAGGGGAGGTAGAGGACATGTCCCCAGGGAGGTTTGGTGGGGAACAGAGCTGGCGGGCATTTCCAGGCTCCTGGGACACTAGGTCTGCTCCTTCCAGGGGCTGATGAAAGGATGCGGTAGTTTCAGACGGGCTTTCGGGAGAATCATTTGGCTCTCGAGTTGGGAGACGCTGAGAGTGAGGGGATTGGAGTAAGATGGGGCCTGGGGGGAGAGTACCTTGTCCTGGGATCTGGGAAGGGGGGCGGTGTAAGGGTCTGTGTGGAGCTTCATTCTTTGTTGAGGGTGGGGAGTACAGAGTTCTAGATCCTCTCCTAGGAATTCATTCTGGGAATTGGTGAAGCGAGAAGATTTCATACTGTCTTCTCTCGACACAGTGATTTTAGAAGTTGTTAAGAAAAGTTGGTTGGAAGAGTTGAACTGTTGACAGCCAGTGGAGGAAGGAGGAGCTGTAGTCTGAAGGTTGCTAAGTTACTTGTAGGCACCGCCTAGGGCTGTTGTTTGGGGGAAGTTAGCAACCCTTTTAGGTCCAGACACAGGCTTAGCTGGGGCTGCCCCAGTTCTTTTTACCCTGCCCTGGAGCTCTTAAATTGGTTTCCAAGAGGCCATCTTGAGCAAAGAGATTACATGTAGGTGCTGAGGACTAATGAAAACACTCAGCCTTTGGGTCCTCAGGCATTAGAACTAGAGCTCTAGGGTAAGAGCTTTGAGACTTTTTTTTTTTTAAATCGTGCCCCATATAAAGAAGTACTTTTTACATTATGATCTAGTACATACCTATATATGAATGAAAAGTTTCACAGAAAAGTTTCACTGTTTACCCTTATTACATGTGATGCATTATGATATTTTCTATTATGTTCCATTCTCTTTCATTAAAAATACTGATTGAAATCCACTAAATTGATTTGTGGGTCACAGGTTGCACTTTGAAAAACACTGTCTCCTAGGCACATTTCTTTGGCTTCAGTTAGTGTTCTCATGTATGATTCTAGAGAGCCAAGATGATTATAAGGAGATGGGTTTGGGTGGAGGTGCAACTGACTGCTTCATTTGTTTACATATTTATAACATGTAGCATACTTGGCGTTTTGGAGCATAATCTTAATCTTTGATATCTTAATGTGGCCTGATCATTTTATGACATTTTTGAAGTGTATGCTTTAATTTTCTCTATCCTTTGCCATGTGAAAGAAAATGAGAGGCCCGATTCCATTTAGGTGATTTATCCCTACAGTATACTTAAGGTAATTTTAATATTATAGTGTTGTAAATATACACTGATTTGCTTTTCTGCTACTTAAAAACTCTCAAGCTGAAACCTAAACTCTTCTTACTCCAATAACATATGGTTTAATAATTCTACATAATTAAAGATATAGGTTCATGGCTTTAGTATATATTTTAAACTTAATCATAAACCTAAGTGTAACTTTGAGTCACTTAACATCTAATTTCCACCCCCCCATGATGTTTTCATCTGTTTATAAAATAGATGAGGTCTTTATATGAACAGTATTATAATAAACATTAATAAGTATTGGTGAACAAAGTGAGAGACCTTCTTGAGTTGCTATGTTTAAAGTTTTTTTAAAGGTTGTCCTCCAGCCTATTGTTACATGATGTTGAGTGTCAAGTAATGTTGCCTGATTTCAGTAGGTAAATTTATAGGGTATTTATTGCCCAAATTAAACTTCATGATTGGGGCCATATTCTTGATGAGATGCCTTATGAAAGCATTTTTAATCGTCTTCGAACTTTGTGTGTTATAAATTATTTATTGACTATATCTTGGGTACTGGTGAGAGGGTCTTCGTTGGCATGTATCAGCCATCTTTGAAAAATCAACTTTTTATCAGGTGAATATTTGTTTTGAAATCTTTAGCTTTAAAGAATGTTTAAAAGCTTTCTTTTTATGGTAGTTTCTTGGAACATGAAGGAAGAATCTCATTAATTTCATTTTTCTGGGAATCATGTGTACCTGTCAATAAACAGATGTGGAGAACTTACCCTGAGTGATTGTGTGTGCTTTTTTATAGTTTTCATTTTTTCTCTTGAACCTCAGACTTTTAGGTATGTCCACTGATAGCAGGCTCTTTTCTCCTAATTTTTGCTTCCAAACTGCTGTGGGTTTGGAAATTAGATGCTTACATTTGTTAGAACTTTGTGTAAAATAAGATTGTGCAGCTCCGAATAATGTTCATATATATATATATATATATGTTTATTATATAATCACAAATTTTTTTTTAGTGTATGAACTATGTGACATGAGTTTTGGCTAGTCAGAGACCTGTTTACTGACCTCTTAATTGTGGGCTGTGTTTTAAGTAAGTGAACTCTTTATATATTTAGGCTAATTAGCTATATAAGAAAAAGTTCTAAAAAGTAACATGGAACTGACAGTGCTACAATTTGGACTTAAGGAGTGAAGCAGTCAGCTGTGATTGTTACCTTTGCCTTACATGCAGTGAGTCATTAAAAGTTAACATTCTTTCCTTTTTAATCTTCATTACCCTCTCCTGAGTTTCATTTCGTTGAGATTAGAGTGCTAACAGCCTCACTATTGCCATTGTCTGTTATTCTTCAACTTGATCTTGCATAGCTTCATCAGAGTACTCTCCCAAAGAACAACACCCTAATTTATCATTTCTCTCCTCAAAAACCATTAACTTCCTAGTGCCAGCACTGAATAAAGCCCATACTGTTTAGGTTGACATTGACAGTATTCTAGAGCCTCTGTTTTTTTTTTTCCTGACATTGTTTTTCCATCCTAACTGCAGAACCTCTGTTCCTGCCAAGCTGTCTGTTCATTGTACTTTCTTTTGTAACATTATTCCTGAAAGTCTGGGAAATGTGTTCTTCATGAATTCCTACTTATCATTTTATTACGTAGATGACCCTTCTTCCTTGAAATCTTTCTTGCCTGTACTGTCTACACTACTTTTCCTACATTGCTTTGTATTATTTGTATATGTTGTTTTACCTCTTTTAGATTGTAAATTCATAGAGGACAGAAGGTTCAAATAACTCTAATCTTTAGGACACCCAGCGCAGTGTTTATCAAGAGTTCATGGACCAAGTGAATCAGAATCGATTGAATTTATGGTGAAAATTGCAGTTCTATGAAAATTCCACCTTCGACCTAGTAAATCAGAACCTTGGGGTTTGCCTAGGTGGGTCTTCTGTACAGTAAAATTTGAGAATTACTTACCTAGCATGATGCTTTACATTACAGTAGGTACACACAGTTTTTGAGCTATCCCATTGTCTGGACTTTCCTATTCTCAGCATTCATAATAATCATAATGACAGTTTGTTGTCTACTTAAATTGTAAACAAACAAATGCCAGATACAACTAGATGCTTTAAAAATGTTATTTAATCTTCACAGTGGCTCTAATGACTACGAAATAGCTATTAATAGTTCCATTTTACAAATGAGAAAGCAGGCATAAAGAGGTAAGTAACTTGTTCAAATTCCAGTGCAGATCCATGATTGAACTTAGGCTGACCTGAAGCCCCATGCTCTTAATCACAATGCTCTTCTAAAAACAGATTTGAACAAGATGACACGCTTCCAAAACTGCAGACTGTGGTTGTGTGAAACTTTTACTAATAATTCATTAACGGCCCTTAGGAATGTGATGTATTACTAGCACTGTTAAGAAAAGGATAATTTAAAGTTCTTCTGAGATTAATGCTTTTCCAGTGATTTTCAAAATTTCTCTTTTGATTCTGTTGTACTCATCACTAGTAGAGTTGATTTTCATTTCACTGCCAAAACGTATTACATCAGAGTAAAATTCACTTTCATTCAGCAAATATTTGTTGCCCTGTGCCAGATATTCCTGCATGTAACTCTGAACTGGAGTGACAAATCTCAGTGAGACTTAAGGTTCTGGTGGAAATGGACTGAAGCCCTAAATCAACATACAGTGGAAAGTGCCATAAAGAATGAGGGAGGCTGGAGGAGTAAGTGATCCATGGTAGCAGTGGAGCTATTTTTGATGGGTTGCTCAGAGGCAGCCTCATCGAGAAGGTAACATTTGTGTTTAAATTTGAGGCTTGGATGCTGAGATGAAGCCAGCAAAACCAAAAGCCAGGTAAAAGGCATTCCTGTGAGAATGTCTTCTGAGGGAATCATCCTGGCAGTTTTGAGAAGTAGAAAGCCATGCTGGCTGAAACCTAGTGGGTGTGAGCAGGAGAGGTCAGAGAATTGAGCAGAGAACAGGTTGGAGGGAGCCCTGAAGACCGCAGTAAAGATTGGGTTTCATTCTAAGTGTGAAAGGAAGCCTTTGGAGAGCTTAAAGGATGTGATTTGACTTAAAGATCACTTGGCTTCGTGGCGGGTGCATTGTGTAGTTGTGAGAGACCAGGAAGGGAACTCTTGCAGCAGTCCCAGTTGAGAGGTTGATGGAGGCTTAAACCAGAGTAAAGTAATGAAGATGAAAAGAATTGGGCAGAATTGGGGTGTTTGAGAGGTACTGATGACAGACCTCCCCGATTAATTACATGGGGTGTGAGAGGAAGAGAGAAATCAAATACAGTTCCGAAGGTGGGGACTGGTGGAGGAAGAGCAGATTTGAAGAGGGAATTGAGAGTTCTGTTTTTGCTCCCTGTGTGCCTCTCCCTGATAATACATCCCCACCCACCAAGGATACCACAACCCTGAATTTTGTGTTTGTTACTCTCTGACTTTTCTTTATAGTTTGTATTACATGTCTGTGTGACCCTAAACAATACGATGATTAATTGATTAATATTGTTTTTGAATTTTGTATAAGTGGAATTGTAGTATATATATTTTTGTGATTATTTTATCCTCTCGACAGTGTTTTTTTTAAACAGAAGTTTCAGGCATATAGCCTTATAATTCATATCTGCATACACTACATAGTCACAACAGGAAGTCTAGCTCCCATCCATCACCAATCAGTTGACCTCCTTCACTTATTTCACTCCCCACAGCCACCCTTCCCCTCTGATTACCATCATTCTGTCCTCGGTATCTATGAGTTTATTTTTGTTGTATTTTGTTTGTCCATTTGTTTTGTTTTTTAGATTCCACGTTTGAGTGAAATCATACTGTACTTGTCTGACTTACTCACTTAGCATAATACCCTTAAGGTCTATCCATGTTGTTGCAGATGGCAAGATGTCATTCTTTTTTATGCTAAGTAGTATTCCATTGTATAAATATACCACATCATCTTTATGCATTTATCTATCGATGGACACTTAGGTTGTTTCCGTATCTTGGCTATTGTAAATAACACTGTAGTGAACAGAGGGCTACCTGTATCTTTTTGAGTTAGTGTTTTTGTATTCTTTGGCTAAATACCCAAAAGTGGGAGAACTGGATCATATGATGGTTCTATTCTTAATATTTTGAGGAATCTCCATACTGTTTTCCGCAGTGGCTGCGCCAATTTACAACCCCACCAACAATATACAAGTGTTCCCTTTTCTCCACATCCTCGCCAACACTTGTTTCTCTTCTTTTTGATAATAGCCATTTTAACAGGTGTTAAATGATACCTCATTGTGGGGTTTGATTTGCATTTTCCTAATAGTGATGGTAAGTGTTTATGCGCCTATTGGCCATATGTATGTCTTCTTTGGAGAAATATTTATTTTGATCCTCTGCCCATTTTTTAATCAGGTTGTTTGGATTTTTTTGTTGTTAAGTTTTATGAGTTCTTTGTATATTTTGGGTATTAACCCCTTATCAGATATGTGGTTTGCAAATATCTTTTCCCACCCAGTAGATCGCCTTTTTGTTTTGATGATGGTTTCCTTCACTGTCCATAAGCACATTAGTTTGACGTAGTCCCATTTGTTTATTTTTATTTTTGTTTCCCTTGCCTTTGGAGTCAGATCCACAAAGAACTTGCTAAGACTGATGTCAAGGAGTTTACCACCTGTGCTTTCATCTAGGAATTTTATGGTTTCAGGTCTCACATTCAAGGCTTTAATCCATTTTGAGTTAATTTTGTGTGTAGTATGAAATAGTGATATAGTTTCATTCTCCTGCATGTGACTGTTCAGTTTTCCCAACATCACTTATTGAAGACTGTCCTCCATTGTACACTCCTTTGTTGTAGATTAATTGTCCATATATGTGTGGGTTTATTTCTTGGCTCTCAGTTCTGTCCCATTGATCTGTATGTCTGTTTTTGTACTGATACCACACTTTTAAAAAAATTAAAGGATAAGTAATGTACAGTGTTATAATAGTTTCAAATGTACAGTACAGTGATTTTATAATCCTATCATTTCTCGGTGCTCCTCAAGGTAAGTACTATTAATCCCCTTTATCTACACCATACTGTTTCGATTATTGTAGCTTTGTAGGCTAGTTTGAAATCAGGTAGCATGATACTTCCAGCTCTCTTCTTTCTCAAGATTGCTTTGGCTCTTCCAGGTTTTTTATAGTTCCATATAAATTTTAGAATAATTTGTTCTAGTTCTGTGAAGTATGCCATTGGAATTTTGGTAAGTATTGCATTGAATCTGTATTACTTTGGGTGATGCGGACATTTTAACAATATGAATTCTTGCAATCCATGATCATGGAATATGTTTCCATGTATTTGTGTCTTCAATTTCTTGATTTTAAAAGTCATTCATTTTGATGAGAAAGCCATAGAGAACTATCAGTTGTTAATTTCCATTGCTGTGTAACATTTCTTTTGTGAATATAATGTAATTTATCCCATTACCTGTTCTTGGCTATAAGGGCCTTTTTTGGGCCAGGATTTTTCAAAATTTTACACAATATTGTTGTTGTGGACATTTTTGTGCTTCTTTCCTGGTCACAAGTTCCTGTAGATTTTACACTGAGAAATAAAATTGCTGTATTACAGGGTACGTGCATCTTCAACTTCACTAGACAGTGATAAAGTGTTTTCCAAGGTATTTGTACCAGTTTTTATCAAATTATTTTTACTCCCACTAGCAGTGAAAGAGTTTCTCTTCTTCTGCATTTTCTCTGACACTTTGGTATTACCAGAGTTTTTAAGTTTTGCTGATTTATGTAAAATAGTATTTTACTGAGATTTTCATTTTCACTTCTGAATATTATTAAACTTGAACATCTTTTAGATATATTAGTCATTTGAATTTTATCTTCTGTTAAATACTGTTCATGTGGTTTGTCATTTTTCTGTTGGATTGTTTGCCTTTTTCTTATTATTTTTAGGAGTTCTCCATGTTAGTTACATGTGTTGGGAGCATCTTTTCCCAGTTTCTGAGTTGTAGTTTTTCATGTTTAATGTCTTTTGATGATCAAAAGTTAATTTTTTCTGGTTGATTTTTCCTTAATGGATTCTTTTTGTTTTGTTTATGAAATATTTCCCTAAATCAAAATCTTAAAGCTCTTCTCCTATTAGAAAAAATAACTGTTTTCTTCTCATAGGGATAAAGTTTGACTTTGGCATTTTATCGAGAGTTGAGTTTTTCCATGTTTTGAGGTGAAGGTTCACTTTCCTTTTCCCAGATTGATAATCATTTGTCCCAAGACCAGTTACTGAAGTTTAGCTTTTTCCTACTGATGTCTGCCATTTCTTGCCGTATTCACATGGACCTATTTGTGGGCTGTCTTTTCTATTCCATTGATTTCCCCTCACACCATTGTTTAACAAAGTACAGTTGGTTCTTGATTCTTGTTATTTATGGTACTCATGCAAAGTTGTCATGAACACGGAATGAGTGAATATGGAACCATTGCTCCAATGGGGGATAAAGGGTTAGGTTCCTGCCAGGTTCTGGTCATAACATTTTTGTCAAGTGGTCACTACATAACCTTGTTTTGTGTGTGTCTGTTTAAAGACGCGTTGTTCAGTATATATTGTTGAATTATTAACTTTGAATTCAGAGTGGATGGCACTGATAATTCATGTCCCAGTAAATCTTATGTAACATGGATTTTCTCCATAAGGCATACCACAGGCTTCTTGTGTGTGAGAACACTAGGCAGCACTTCCGCAGTTCACTTTGGAGCTGTTTCCAATAGTGAAATCACCAACCAAAATCACACAAAGATGTGAAAACCGTGGCACTAAAATCACGGAAAGCGCACTCATTTACAGTGTGAGAGCTGAAGCAGGATGACAGAGCGCCCCCCTGTTCTATCTCAGCGGGAAGCGTGCACCTCAGATTAGTATCTACAAATGACTAGGAACATGCTGCAAGTACTGATTTTGGGGTTACAAACAAATTTTATGGAGTGGGTGAATTTGTAAATCATGCTATAATCGTGATGCTTGACTATACTGTGAAATCTTGTGAGAAGCAGTTTTTCAGAAGACCATTACTTTTAGCACTTTTTTTCCTCTCTCATGCTTACGTATGTTTTATAACATTTTAAGAGCATAACAATGCAATGGATCTTTCAGATACTAAGTTCTGATTGCCAAATGCCTTTATCTCAATAAAAACACTCCTTGCTAGAGAATGTTTTTATTTATAATCTCAGTATTGTTATTTAATTCACAGCTAAATGAATTTTAGGGAAGAATTGCAACCCTTATGTTGAAAACGTGTAAATCATTAAACCCTTATTATTGTGACTTTTGTATGAGGATCATATTTTCTCATAGGCACTCTTAGTAACTTAAGGTGTAAGTTTTGTAAAGGCAAGTGCCCTTTGGAGATCTTTTAAAATGTCAACTCTATTAATTCCTCATCCGTTAGTGATATTTCTCCATGTGAGCATCAGTAAAGGAGTCCAAGAAAGATAAATGAAGATTGTAAACTTCATAAATCAAACCTCTCACAAAATGCATTTATTGGGACTTGGCTAGTTTATCCTTTGCTTACCATTTAAGATTCTTAAGTGAATTGTTAATTTGATTAAGTGTGCTGAGAGAGTAATAACCAGAAATTTTGGGTTTGACCTGTGTTCATCTTTCTTATATACACAGCATGTATTTTATTCCTTAATTTTTTGAAATATTTTTATTGTGGTAAAATATAAAATGTACCGTTTTAACCGTTTAAAGTGTATAGTTCAGTGGCATGAAGTACATTCATGGTGCCATCCATCTCCAGAACGTTTTCATGTTCCCAAACCGAAACTCTGTTCCCATGAATCAGGAACTCTTCGTTCTCCCGTCTTTCCCAGCCCCTGGCAACCATCGTTCTACTTTCTGTCTCTGTGAATTTGGCTACTCCACAGATACCTCATATAAGCATAATCGTATGGTATTTGTCCTTTTCTATCTGGTTTCTTTCACTTAACATTGTCTTCAAAGTTCATTCATGTGTCACAATTTCCTTCCTTTGCAAAGCTGAATAGTATTCCATCGTATAGCTAGACCACATTTTCCTTATCTGATCATCCATCCGTGGATAGCGGGGTCATTTCCATCTTTTGGCTGTTGTGAATAATGCTGCTATGAACATTGGTGTACAAATCTTCCCAAGTCCCAAGCTTCATAGCTTTTAGTTACTAAACAATGCCTATTCTGAAGTATGGCATAAATCATTAGCTTTTGCGTATGAAATGTAAAATATATGTATACTGAAATCAGTATTTGTTGTGGCTGTAGTTTTTGCAGAATGATTTAACTTGTGCTAGGTAGCAAGTATTTCTGACTGCTCCTGATTCATTGCTCTATCATTGCATCTCTTATTTTTGGAATCTCCATGGAGAGGTACACATAATTATGCATTTCAGTGGTAGCTATGAAGCATTTTTGTTCTCAAGTACTCAGATCTCAGAGTTTATTAATAAACCTGCCTTTTTTTTATTTTGTAAAGTACATTTGATATATACACTCAAAAGTGATTAGAAAACTCATTGATTAGCACATTTATGGAGTGCCAATTACATGTGAAATTCCAGCCCTTGATAGATACAGAGAAGCATTATGGTATGATCATTACCCTCAAGAACTATACAGTCTAAGGCCATGAGATATGGACACATGAAAATCACATCACTGTACACAATTTAAATAATTATGGCATGTGGGACAAAAATGATGCCATGCTAACATGTGATTGATTAATTGCCCACTGACTGTTTTAGGCAATAGATCCCATGAGCTCAACTCAAAGGAAATGGATCATTATGGTATCTGAAAAGGCTTCATCTGTGAAGTAGATTCTGAGCAAGGTGTTGAAAAATACATAAAATTTAGACAGGTGGAGAAGAGAGGGAAAGACCTTCCAGTTAAGGAGGAATGAAATTATTAGTGTCAGACATTTTTAGTGCCTGAAGCATTAATTGGCACTAAGTGGCATAGTCCTGGGACCAAAAAAAAATTAGATCAAATCTATTTAACAAAAATTACAAGTCAGTCCCCCAGGTGTATATTAATGCTACCATGCTCCCTGGGTAGTGGTGGTAGTAGTGATAGGGGTAGCAGATAGAAGCAATAGTAAATGGATATTTATTAAGCCCTTTCTAGGTGCCAGGCACTGTGCTACACACTTTTAACCCGTTTTATCTCCATTCATTCTTTAGGAACCCTACAAAGTAGGAGCTAGGGGCTATCTTTTACCCTTTTTTATGGATGAGACTCAGAGAACCCAAGTAATTTGCCCACCACCCTACAGAGTAGTGGAATCAGTCCTGACTTACCTCCAGGTAGCAGCTTGGTTTTAGAATGGCAGGTGTTACTCTGGGCGATACCTCCATAACTCTGAATGTGGAAGGGGCTAGTCATTTTTTTTTTTTTAATGACTTGTAAACTGCAACTTCTCTGTGTGGCTGATGTTTAACATTCTGGTAATCCCTGGTTATGAGCCAGAATGGTTGGTAAACAACTCTAGAAGGTTGCATGCAGAGTGATGAACTAATAGTTTGTTCCTAGTGAGGACTTCTTTTAACTTGATAGCTTCTGTAGGTGTTCAGGAGAAGAGATAATGGGGGTAATCTCTCCTGTAAACAGCTGAGTAATGACCTTAAACTTGTATATTCACAGCTGAAAGATAGCATGCATATATGATTTTCTTCTAATGAAAACTACTCTGTTCAAGAGACTAATATCCATTGCTTTTTGGTAAGAATAGGAAGTTGGTAATTTTTATACCTTTGGTGACTTAACCAGTCAGTCCTGCTGCTTTAGTTTTGTGGTTCGGGTATACCGATGTGGTTTTAAAGATGTGTTTTGACTGTAATGGTTTTCAGTTATTTTAATAAGTTGTATTTCTATAATTTGTGTATGGTGCCATATACTGTTGACATGAAATATTCCTGTTTTTAATAAAGATAGCATACATGACTCAACAGACATAGGGATACGAAAAGTATGACTTAGCATGCTGGTTGGGCCACGGAAACCCAAGCAAGTCACTTCAGTTTAGTGTCGTGTAAACAGAGATAAGTGTTAGTTTGTCTATTTCAGAAGGTGGTTATGGAAATTACTAGACTTTAAAAGATTGTGAATCTCAGTGTGGGGACACTTGGCTTTTGGGGAGCTTCAACCCAAGAGTAAATAAATCTACCTCCGGAATTTTGAGTGAGTGCAACATTAAAGCCTTGAGATTTTCCCAGGTGGAATCTGGCCACGTAGAAAGGTAAGGCTGGATGCATATTTGTTGGTGAGGGAGTCGAGAAGGGGAACCAGAGTGGATCTCTCCTTGGGAGCCATAGAAGTAAAGGGTATAGTGAATGTGAAACTTTTTTTTTTTATTCTTGTGATTGCTGAAAGTGTATGGAAAGTGCTCTTTTTTATTTTTATTTCAGAATGCCTGATTTCATAGGATATAGACAACTCACTTAAGCCTACGTTTCTGGACAGTAAGAAGCTGTGCAAATCAAGGAAGAAGTGCTTAGAAATATTGTCACATAAAGAGGTACTTTAGTCTAAATAGCAGTATTTTCTTTTTTATGTGTGTATGTATTTTTATTTTATTTTTAAAATAGCAGTATTTTCTTAATTGTTTTCTTCTCAGATACTTTTTCATCAAAATCATAAAATTCATGGGCAAAAATGTTTAGATCAGAAATTTCAGGTGGTGTGTTTACACCTTGTAGACTCTGGACATGACAGGAAGTCACGTTTGCTAACATGCTGTTGTAGATGAGAAAACGGACTCTTTGCCCACATCAGATGTGCGCATGTGCAACATAGTTGCATAGTAGACAATACAGACAGCTCTGAAGTCATACTTGCTGATAACGTAGAGTCACAATTGTACGCATATCTTTGGTGCCACTAATATAACGAGGTAAAGAATTTGGGTTAAGTATTTTAATGTCTGTCATGCTTTTAAGGTGAAGCCAAGTGCTGTGCTAAGTGAAGAGAGTAGCAGTGCCCTACCAAAAAAGCGTAATCCCAAGGACAGACCAGGAGTCAGAATTCACATTTCACTTGGCTTTGGGGTTTTTTGCTGGTTGGTTTTTTTTTTTTTCTTTTTTTAAATCTTCTACCAAGAAGAGTCGATGTGCCACAGAATTACACTTGGATGTAGTTTAGCATAGAGCTGAGACTGAGAAATAGGTGGTTCAGAGTAGGGTGTGAAATCGTGGTGGTGTGGTGTGTTCTGATAATGGATTTATCAGCTACAGTCAAGTTGGGCACTTGGAATGCCCAGAGTAAGTTTATGAATTGCTGAACTGTAATCCTACAGACTAATTCTGAAGCTTAATAGTTTATTTTCCTTATTTCTCATCCCAAGAAGAGCATCCATTTAGCTGTATTACTTAATGGTCAGGGGAGCTTAAGTGAGATAAAATTGCAGATATACATACTGTATGAGAAATGAAATTAGAAGTCGTACAAGGTGACACTGTCTAGCTTAATTACATTGCCTTGGACAATGTCCCTGAAGTGTTTTTATGGGCAAGATAGCTGCCATTTATGACTTTAGCTGCAGAAGCTTGTTAACGGAATACTTTACAAACCTTAAAAATGATTATTATGTAGATATATATTTACTGATATAGAAAGTTTTTCATGAGCTATTTAGCAAAAAAGCAGGTTACACAACGACCTAAAAGTAATTTAATTTTGCTTAAAAGAAATATGTGTCTACATAGCGTGGGAAAATGGCCCAGAAAAAATACACACCATTAGGTGCATCCTCAGGCTTAACCTACTTGTTACATCTGTTGACCAAAGCTTCCTGGTATGGCTGTGGCTCTAAATATGACATGATATGCTTCCGATATTGAAAAGCTTTTGGTAACACTTATTTATATGCTTAGCTCACCTCATAAAAAGGGAAACTACACCTACATGAAAACTATATGGGGTTACAGGTTTTGGGCTAATTTTCAATTGGAAACTTTAAAAAGTTCAGAATGTCTATCACTTTGTATTTTTTAAAACAATTATTTAGAAAAAAGCTTATTAAGAGACTTTATTCATTCATTTATTTAACCTTTCCTGAAGGGAAAAATATATAGCACACCTATACACTTTACTGGAGTAGCTATGTTTTTTTGGGGTGCACTTACGCTGAAGATCAGAAAGATTTAGAAAACGAAACAGACTGGAGTCCCAGATACCTGAAATGTTTAAGAATCTGGCAGGGTTGGGGAATAGTGGGGGATTTTTCTAAAAAGGAAGCTCTCTGTTGCTGATATTAGGAGTCCACAAAGCAAAAGTTCAGTGGGCTTTAAAAAACAAACAAAAACAAACTTGCAAAAATTGAGAAATCTACTAATCTAAGAGAGTCTTTGAAGCTATTCAGGAGATTTTCCTCTTCAGACTTGTTTTGTCAACCTCTTCCCCCCACCCACACCCCCGAATTCAGTCTATAAATTTCTCTTTTGTCCTTATTTTAAAAAGAACAAGATATAAAACTCTCTTTCTGTGCACTTGGTGTTTCTTCATCAGTTGTCCCTCTTCCTTCAACTGAGCTTCTCAAAGGCTGGTCTATACTCAGTCTTCACTTACCTCCTGAATTCCTTATGCTATGGTTTCTACCCCCTGTCTGTACTGAAAGTGCTTCCCTTAGGAGGAACAAACTCCTAACTGCCCAGTCCTTTAGGGATTAAAAAGTTCTCATCATTTTTGACCTCTAGGAAAGCTTCTAGGCAAAGATCGGTGACCTCCATCCTTATACTGTATTCAGAGCGATCTATCAAAAGTTTTCTTTTCTCTCTTAGAGGACGTTGAACCTGAGCAAGGTCAATCATGAGCTGACCATCGTCCAGCTCCTGCCTTACCTGCTGTCCCCATGTGTGCTCTATATTTTACCATATCACATCATACCATGTCCCCTGTCTCGTGTGCCTGTTCACATTCTATTATTTCCTGTGCCTGGAATGCTCTCCTCCATCCTGTTCACCTAGTCTTCATCATCTTTCAAAATGGCTCGGGATTTACCTTCAGCCTCCTCAGTCATACTCCCAAGAGTGAATCACTTCTGTTTGAATTCACGATTTCTGTGTGGCTTATTTCAGGTATTGTGTTATCGCCATGTATTTCCTTCTAGACTGTGGATGTCCCGAGGGCAGAATGTGGATTGTACTCATTCTCACTTTCTTCAGTGTTTAGTGCAGTGCTTGGCACAGAGTCAATGTGTGGATCATCTTTGTTTTTGTTTGTTTGAGATTCGTCTTTGTTGAATGAAACTAAATGAGATGGTAAGCTTTGTGAGGGCACACGTTTTATGAATAAATGAATGGGCAAATAGGCCTAATGAGAACCACTTGATAAAGTGTGAAAAAAGAGATAGTTGGGGCGCCTGGGTGGCTCAGTGGGTTAAAGCCTCTGCCTTTGGCTCAGGTCATGATCTCAGGGTCCTGGGATCGAGGCCCGCATCGGGCTCTCTGCTCAGCAGGGAGCCTGCTTCCTCCTCTCTCTCTGCCTGCCTCTCTGCCTGCTTGTGATCTCTCTCTGTCAAATAAATAAATAAAATCTTAAGAAAAAAAAAGAAAAGAAAATAGAGGTAGTAGAGAAAACTAAACATACTTGTCGTGTCTCCATTTTTATGAAACAAGCGATAAAGACATTCCCAGTCTCAGATTGTCTTATGAAGGAAATAGGCAGCTAAGTGGAGACAGCAGACTGGAATGAGGTGTCACCTGGCCAAAGGACCCTAACAGTGACATTGTAGAGCCTTTGCCAAAATGTTTAAGTTCTGTTTTCAAATATTTGGTAGCAGAATACTGGCAGGCAGCTTTGAGAGTGTAGTTTTTCTGCCCTACTCCGATGAATAGTTAAGGGGTTAGTTGTGTATAAATGAGTCCGTGTCAGATGACTGAAAATAATTTTAAACCACCCAGGAGTGTTTCCCTCTTCTCCATTATTTTTATGCTATGAAAACTCTTCCTTTGCTACTTAGGCTCATTCTAAATGAATGCATATTTTGAGGGATTATGATTTAGTTTTGAGAACTGTGTGTCCGTTCCCAACTATTGACTTTGGCAGTGGTGCGAATCCTGCACGGCCGGCTTCCTGCTGCAGGAGGCCCCATTCTTGCTGTTAGTCTCCACGGTGAGAGGGGACCAGGAGGCCTGCAGCCCCCAGAGGGTCCCTAGCCTCCCGGAGCCCTTGTGCTTCCAGAGGAACAAGGGTTCTTCTGGTGCAGTTTGGGTGATTTGTATGAAACATTTAGTTAACTTTTATTAACGCATTTAACTTGGGTAGCAAAGGAAGGGACCCTGTGGGCCTGAAGGGTATTCTTTCAGCCCTCCATGCACGTCTTAGTGCACTTCTGCTTTGCCTTTCTCAAGGCCATGGAAAACCCAAGAGAATACTGCACTCCGGCTCCGTCCTCTTACCACCGCCTCTCATTTCAGTTTAGTTTATTCTGACATTTCATTCTTTCTTTTCCTTTCCCATGCTGTTTTATGAAACTATTTATTTCCTTTTGGCCACCATTGTATTTCTCTTTGCTTCCTCACTCCCCAACTGCTTTTTAAAATTAGTATTATATATTTCACACGGTCCGGTTTGGAATTTTTTTTTCACAGACAATTGATAATAATGAGAAATAAAAAGCCATGTGACAAATTATTAGGTCATTCCCAGATATATCACTTAAAAATGTTTATATTTCAGAGAGATAATATATCTCTCTGTGAGATATATTGAGTGAGTTCAGGTGGTTCAGATGGGTGAACTTATTTCTTAAAGCAACTCTCCTTCCCACCCTTAGTCTTCCTTTCCTTTCTCTGGTATCAACCATAGATACTAATTTTACTAATTTCTGTTTTATCCTATCCATATATAAGCAGATCAATCTGTTTTTTGTAAGATTTAAAATGTATAGTTTGAGAGTCTATATGGTGGTTTTTTTTTTTTCCCAAGTTGTGAGTGAGGCCAGTGGTATTCACACTTTATGAAGTATGGTACTCTACCATAAAGTTTTTTCATGAAGTCATACTGATCTTGTGCACCAGCATAAAGATCTATCTTGTATACCTTCCAGTGTTAGTGATCAGAAATGTTCTGTTTTCAGTTGTGTTCAGTTTCATACTGATTTTGACCTGACCCTTTGATTGGGAACATGAAGTACAAATGGAGTTTTAGGCGACTGGCTGTTCTGTTCTGATACTAATCTATTTGGCAAAAATGTACTGAGCAGCTTATCCTCCGATTTGCACTTCATTCTGACTTTCTCCAAGCACTTTATAAGGGCGCACTATAGTTAGGATTTGAGGCACAAAGGAGTTGAGATTTTCACAGGCACACCCTAGGACTTGGTAATGGAACCAAGCAACATCACCCAAGATTCCTGGCTCCTGGCTTTCAGAACCAATTCAGAATACTTTTAGAAATGCATTAAAACTCTGCCAACTGTAGAGGTAGTCAGATGTAATTTGATACCTGTTCTTTCCAGAAAGTCAGATTACCGCCCCCCACCCCCCAAAAAACCTTTTAAAAGGCTCTAGTTAAAGATCTTTTTCCATCCCGTATTTCCTCATTTTTCAGTCTGTTTGGTTTTTAGCTTTCCTTTCCCACCTACTGTTCCTCCTAAAGCTGCCCCAACAGATTTTACATAGATTTATGTTACTGATCCATTTTGCAGTTAATGACCTAATTCAAAACTGGTGTATTAATGCGCACACTATCTACATTCCTGGAAAGCTATTCCAGTAGACTATCCTGGAAAATGACCAGGGAAGGCGCCTGGCATTGCTTTTACGTTTTTAGGAAAAAAAGAAGATTAAAAAAACAAAAAAACCTAAACTATTTGGAAGAGTTGTTAAAGCATGAGGCCATGAGGAACAACCTGTTAAGTTCTCGTGATTGCTGGCTTACTAGCGCTTATTTTAATTTGAGTATGTCTCTAATGTTGCCATCCCTCGGTTTGCCTGTATTTAAATTGTGTACAAGAGTATTGCCCTTAAATTGGTTGAAGTGGTTCTAAAGCCTCCAGTTTAAGGGTGTTATTCAAATTCGGGGAGTAGTATTTTGACACTGACAGTTTAGCACCCTCTCCACACTCTTTTTATTCTTTTGAGCTGCTAATTGTATAGAAGGTGACAATGTCAATATCCACAAATTCTGTTGGCATTCTGCTTGAGACAGGTCCTTGATGAGAGCTGTGCTGTCTGTCACTAGTGGCCTAGGTCCTGCTCTGTGTTGTCTGCTGCTGGTGATAAGTTTACACTGCAAAAGAACCTTCCACCTGAAGGCTCCTGGAGTCTTCGATGAACGCACAGTTCAGTTCTGACCCAGTCAGTGCCAGGACAGAGGACAGCAGCAGACATTTACCACTCTGTGTGGACAGAAAGAACGCACTATCTTGTGCTGAAACAGGTTTTGTCTTTAAGCTTACAAATGAGGATACTGACCGAGGGCAGCCATGAATTTTCAAGCTAACTTGTGATATCCGCATTATGAAATGTACTTGAGAGTCTAAACCTCGTTAAATGAAACTTCTGTTCAGTAGCTGGACATGTGCTTAGTAGTATCTATCTACTCTGTGTTCTAGACATTTGTGAATTGATTTCACAAAGTACAGGGGACGTGGGCCTGGTAGTATTCCAGGGAATGAACCAAGTTTAAAGACCAGTTTTTCTTTTTTAACGGTTTATTTATTTATGAGAGCGAGAGAGGGAGAGGGGGTAGAAGAAGAGGGGGAGAGAGAATCCCAAGCACACTCCACACCTATTCTGGAGCCCTGCATGGGGCTCCATCTCACGACCCTGAGATCATGACCTGAACCGAAACCAAGAGTCTGACGTTCAACCAACTGCACCACTCTGGCAACCCTAGAGACCATGTCTGTATTCATGAGTTTTTTTCAAATTCTTATTCCAAACCTGAGAGAAAAATTTTAGCCCATCCATAAGTGTGAAAAGTAGAGAGGTTATGTAACTAGCTTATATTCTACCCAGCTAGTAAACAACAGAGCCTGAGTCTTCTGTGCTCATGTGCTCTCTACCATGCTTCAACCTCCTGTAATACGTATTTAGTAACATCTGTATATTTTAGAATTTTATAGTAGCCCTGGAATCCCTATACTGCATTTGCATATTTTAAAGCTCTATGGCAACCCTGAAATCCAAGTAGTAGAGATATTTATACCTTATTTTACAGATGACGACATTGGAGTCCTAGAGAAATAGTGTCTTGCCCGATGACAGAAAACTGTAGAACTGAGTGGCGCTAACACCTACTCCCCATCCCGAATTCTCTGCTCTTTCTACTCAGCACACTGGAGGCTAGTATCACTTCTCAGCAACGTTTATTGAGTTATGTGTCGTGCACTGTGCCAGATCCTATGAGTTCCTCCTGGAGAAATAAAATGACACACCTCCACTCCCTTTTATAATGTAGTGGTGGACTAAGGACAGTCACCTGAGAAAAATACTGCTCACTGTCATTAAACTGTACAAGCAAAAGTAAACCCGTGTAACCCAGTGAAGTAAGTGTGTCACTTCCAATGGTGAACAGTTTGGAGCATTATCTGACTGGTATCAAACAGCCTTCTGAGAAGTTTTTAATGCTCATACCCACTGGTTGCTTCTAGGACCATATACCAGTAGTTATTTTCAGCCTCTTCAGTTCCACTTGCTGCTTCTCTGTTAACTGTAACTATGTTCAGCCCTCTTCTACTTTAAGAGGGAAAATCTGGACACTTGCCCCCGATTCCCTACTCCTCCGTGTTCCTGCCTCATTCATCAACCCATTTCATCCCCCCCTTCTTGTCAGCTGCCCTTCTAATAAAAACTTCTCAGCACAGTGACTGCACACTCTCCTCTGGTTATCCCTTTTCTTTCATGACTCTGCTTCCTCTGCCTGTTCCTTAAACGTCAGTGTCCCGGAAAGTTCTATTGTCCTGCCATTCTTACTGGTAATATTTCCTATATCCTGATGATGTCAAAATCTTCCCCTCCAGCTCATGTTCCTCACCCAACTGAAGACTGCTTCCTTAGATAGTCCACAAATTCCTCAGGCTGAATGTGCATACGGTGGGATTCATCATTTTCTTCTGCAAAACTCAGTCTCTTCATATTTTCTTTGTACTTAATGGTATCATCAGTCACCTGGCCACCTGTACTAGAAATCTGAGGGTCAGTCTTTACCTTCTCCTCAGCCCCCATCATTCCTGAAAACCTTGCTTTCAAAATTGACCTTGAATCTGCCACTGCTCTCTCTTTGTACTACCACTGTATCGCCTCAGGCCCTCATCATCTCTCTCCTGTTTTGTTTTGGTTTTTTTTTAAACATTTTAGAGCATTGCACTTTATTTTTTATTAAAGTGTAACTAACATACAATGTTATATTAGTTTCAGATGTACAGCAATCCTATACATCAGTCAGTATTCACCATGGTAAGTGTAATCAGCAGGCAATGTTATTACATACGTATGACATTATTACATACTACATACATGCTACATACATACTACATAAAAATGCTATAATATCACGTACATACAACATACATACAATGTTATTACCATATTATTGACTATATTCCCTATGCTGTACTTTTTATTTTATCTCCATGACTTTTTTTTATAACTGGAAGTCCGTATCTCTTAATCCTTTTTATCTATTTTGCCCATCTTCCCAGCAGTCTCCCATCTGTCAGTCATCAGTTTTTCTTTGTATTTAAAAGTCTGGTTTTGGGGATGGTTGGGTGGCTCAGTCAGTTAAGCGTATGCCATTGGCTCAGGTCATGATCGCAGGGTCCTGGGATCAAGCCCCACATCAGGCTCTCTGCTCAGCAGGAGCCTGCTTCTCCCTCTCCCTGCCCCTCGCCCTGCTTGTACTCTCTCTCTCTCTCTGTCAAATAAATAAATAAATTAAATCTTTAAAAAAAAAAGTCTGGTTTTGGGGCATGTGGGTGGCTCAGTCTGTTGGGCGTCCAGCTCTTGATTTCTGCTCAGGTCATGAGATCAAACCCCATATCAAACTCCATGCTCAGTGGGGAATCCTCTTGAGATTCCCTCCCCCTGCTGCCTCTCCTCCCCCCTCAAATAGATACATAAATAAAATCTTGAAAAAAAAATCTGTTTTTTTGTTTTGTTTTTTAAATTCCATATATAAGTGAAATCACATAGTATTTGTTTTTCTCTTTCTGACTTATTTCATTTAGCATAATGCCCTCTAGGTACATCCTTTTTGTCCCAAATGGCAAGATCTCATTCTTTTTTATGGCTGAGTAATATTCCAGTGTGTGTGTGTGTGTGTGTGTGTGTGTGTGTGTGTGTGTGTGTGCACGCACTCCACATCTTCTGTATTTGTTCATCTGTTGATGGACACTTGGGTTGCTTCCTTATCTTGGCTATTGTAAGTATTGCTGCAGTAAACATAGGGGTGCATATACCTTTCAAATTAACTTTTCATTTTCTTTGGGTGATTATTCACTGGAGAAAATACTGGATCATATGGTTTCTCTATTTTTAATTTTTGGAGAAACCTCAATGTAGTTTTCTGCAGTGGCTGCACCAATTTACATTACCAACAACAGTTCACGAGGGTTCCATTTACTCTACATACTCTCCTAGCACTTACTCCTTATCTTTTTGATACTAGCCATTGTGACTGATGTGAGGTGGTGTCTCATTGTGGTTTTGATTTGCATTTCCCTGATGATTAGTGATATCGAGCATCTTTTCATGGGCCTGTTGGCCACATGTAGTCTTCTTTGGAAAAGTGTCTTCAGATTCTCTGCCTATTTTTTAATCAGAGCACTAGAGTTTTTTTTAGTGTTGGGTTGTATAAGTTCTTTATATATTTTGAACACTAACCCCTTATTGGATATATCATTTGCAAATGTCTTTTCCCATCTAGTAGGTTGCCTTTTGGTTTTGTTGATGGTTTCCTTTGCTGTGCAAAAGGTTTTCTTTTGATGTAGTCCCAGTAGTTTATCTTTGCTTTATTTTCCTTGCCTGAGGTCTCCTAAATTTTTGTAGTATCCTTCTAGCTCTTCTCCCTATCTTCAATATGTATTCCTTCATATTCATCAGCTATTTGATTGTCAGAACGAGTTTCCAAAAAATTTGGTGGTTGTATTCCCTTCCTTAAAACCTGTTAATTTCTTCTTGATTTCTACAGAATAAAGTTCAGCTTCTTTTTGTTTTTATTGTGTTTTTATTGTGTTAGTCATCATACAGTACATCATTAGTTTTTGATGTAGTGTTTCACGATTCATTGTTTGCATGTGGATGGGACCGGAGGAGATTATGCTAAGTGAAATAAGTCAAGCAGAGAAAGTGAGTTATCATATGGTTTCACTTATTTGTGGAACATAAGGAATAGCATGAAAGTTCAGCTTCTTAATACGGCACACATGATCTCCTCTGAGGTTCCTGTTTAGTTACTCCTGATGTTGTTTTCTGTTAGACCATGTACATTTGCATTATTATACCTTTTTTCATGATATCCCTTCTTAGAGTACCCTTTATTCTCCTTTGTTTTTCTGATTATTTTAGTAGAAACCTCGTCATCTGGTAGTTGGAACTACAGTAGTCAATTGCCTACATTTTGATTCATATTTAATAGAGATCATAGGCCAGCCCCTCAAGAAAAGGGGTTAGCGGACTGTCAGAAATTAGCGTGTTTTTACTATTACCTGTTTTAACCTATGTGTGAGTACTGAGAGGATGCTGGAGTTACTGTATGCTTGGACCTCTAGCTGAAGATAGTGAAGATTCTACCCAAACTCAAAACCAAAAGAAAGGACATTCTGTATTAGTCAGGACTGGATCCATTCGTAAGTAACTGAAAAATTGGACAGTGGTTTAAATAAAACAGAAGGTTATATAGCTCTCACTAAAATTTCCAGATATATGCAACCACTTTGGCAGCTCAGTTCCATGAAGTCCTCAGGGACTTAAGTTCCTGTCAGCTCTTTGTTCCACCTTCCTTAGGGCCTGTTCTGTGGGCCTGTAGTGCAAAATGGTGTTTGTTTTCTAGGCAACAAAATTGACCCAGAGACAAAGAAGGAGGCAAAGGGTACATTCTGGCTATATTTTAAGGAGGAGTCCCCAGAAGTTGCCATAGACTATTTCTATCCCATCAACTGGAGCTTAGTCATATACTCATCCCTAAGTACTATGTACACAGTGAAAAATTCTTTTACTAACGTGCCTGGGTGGCTCAGTCGGTTCTGTGTCTGACTCTTGATCTCAGCTCAGGACTTGATCTCAGGGTTGTGAGTTCAAGCTCTGCACTGGGCTCCATGCTGGGTGTGGCACCTACTTAAAAAAAAATTCTTTTGCTATGGAAGAAGAGGAGAATAGATTTTGCGGGATAAATATCAAGGGATTCATACAAATCTTTAGTCTGATGTTGAGTCTCCAACTTTCTTTTTAGTCCTTTTTCCTCTTATTTATCACATAAACCCTATGTACCAGCAAAAAGTCCTCCTGTTACCCTTGACTGGAAATTATTTTCTTTTCATCTGCATTTTGTGGCACTGTTAATCTGTATTGTAGTTATCATATGCTGGACTGTATTGCCGTCATTTGTCTGCATACATAGCTCCCCTAAATCGTAAGGTCTCACCACAGCGTAAATTCCTGAGGGAAGTGACCGGGTCTTATATGTCTGCAATGCCTGGGCTAGTGCCTTATAAATAATTGGTTTGCAAGAAAAATTTCTTATATGACAAATAAATAACTTTGATGATTTCTTGGTTTCTTGTAGAATTTTAGGAAAGGAAGATGGATCAACCTAGTGGAAGGAGTTTTATGCAAGTATTATGTGAAAAATATAGTCCTGAAAATTTCCCTTACCGTCGTGGTCCTGGGATGGGAGTCCATGTCCCAGCCACACCTCAGGGCTCTCCTATGAAAGGTAAGAAAGACATGACCTAAAACATTTATTTACTGGAACTTATTACTTAGAACCTCAAATCAGAATATTGTCTTGTTTGCAAATTATTTCCTTTATTCTGGAATTAGAATTGCGTAGCCTTTCTCCCTTGATATGACTTCAGTTTTTCAAAAAACTCAAAAGCACTTCTTTTCCTCCTGTTTGAACATAGCGTCTTAGTTGTGCTTATTTGGCATGAACAATATTTGAGTGATAATGTTTCAGATAGGTATTCTGTCAAGGAACTTGGAGGATGCAAGACAGTACAGGACTGGCCTGTGTCCTCAGTGACCTTACAGCCTAGCTGGATTACAAGATACTCACATTTATGAATATGTAACATAAGGCCTTTTATGTTAGACCAAATGATCGCCACAATGATAGGGGGAAAAAATTTAGGAGAGAGTTAATTAGTATGATCAGGAAAGGATTCAAAGCTATGAGACTTGAACTAACCCTTTAACAATATAGAACTTACTTAGAGGGGAGATCTAGACATTCTAGGAGAGGGGTTATGGCGTGAGAGAAATCTACAACATTGAGAAATGTATAAGGCGTGTCTGTCGCTTACATCTTAGCCTCATATGTATTTCATAGTTTTTGGAAGTAGTTCTTTGTGAGTATGGGAGATCAGGATTGAACGGTGTTTTAATTCTTGTGTTCCTCAATACAACCTGTCTTACCATTCCACGTAAACTGGAATGGCAGAAAGGTAGATTTCTTACTTGGTCATTTTTCTTCAGGATCCATTCCTATTCTGAAAAATTTGATACTGAAAAGTATGGGTTGAAAAATTACATAATTTGGGGCCTCTATGAATTCATATTTACTCTATGAATAAAATATTTCCTTTGTGAGTCCTTGTTTTATACCGTATAAGGAAAAAGTGATTGAATTCTCACCTCTATCCTTTTTACAAGGACAAGCGTGGTTTTATTGACTGATGTACTTTTGAACCAGGAGGTACTTTGACTACCCCAGTTTGACCAAATTCTTTAAATAGCTTAGGACTCTGAAACAGTTTCTCCTACTACAATTATGTAAAAGTCTGATTTTCATAAGGGACACAGTCTGTGTGGATGTGAAGTGGAAATGATTGATGGACAAGAAAGAGACAGATTTTTAAATGGATCCACTCAAGCAGGAAGATTTCTTCAATGATATGAATTTGAAGAACAGAAGTGGTTTCACAGTAGACCATCTAATGGTCTGAGATAATTTTCAAGGGCAGCAATAGGCGGAAATATATGTCAGACATAAAAAAAGGCGGTATCCAGAATGATACTTTTGAACTAAATTTTAAAAAGGAAAGAATTGAGGCCAATTAGAAGACAGTGGGAGTCCAGATGAATCCCATGTCCTAGTGTCCCGATGATGAGATGACAGCAAGGATGACAGCTGTATTGTTGGTAGTGGAGATCAGCCATCCTGCCGGCCTAAAGCCTACAAGTCATTTTTGGGGGTACTGGTCCAGTACTTTTACTCTTCCCCTGGGCCATATTTGGCTGTTTCCCCTTAGAATTCAGTACCTTTGGACCCCATCATATTCTGGGTTTTTTTTTCCAAGTCCTCGTGTAATTTCACACTATTTCATTTTGATTCCTGGGGGCCGAATGTATGTAGACAAGAATTAGACTGATTTAAAGCGTTGTGTTTCCCCCGTGATTCAGATCGCCTCAACCTCCCAAGTGTGCTGGTGTTGAACAGCTGTGGAATAACATGTGCCGGAGACGAAAAAGAAATTGCTGCCTTCTGTGCTCATGTGTCAGAACTAGATCTTTCTGACAACAAACTCGAAGACTGGCATGAGGTAAAGTTTTTACGTAGCTGCGTTTTGGTGACTTCTGTGGAATTCTGGTCCTCACTTGAGATTCTTGTCTCTGTCTCATGATAAATAACTGACTGCTTCAGCTGTTCTATGGTGATTTTTCAATTAAGGTTGTTATTGCTAATTTGTTTTTCATTAATATGAAAAGCACTGGAGACCTTTTTTCCAGGCATCGAGAGGTTAATAAGACCATAGAGGTTTAGACTGCTAACAATGCATTGGGTTTTTTACTGTTTCACTAGTTTACACATCCTGTGTTCATTCTGTACCACTACTTCAATATTTAGTGCTCTAAATATATATAAAATAAATTATATATATCTATATAATAAATTCATAAATTTGTTTTTATAATATTTATTATTAATTTATAATACTATTTATAATTGATAATATTAATTTGATATCTATAATATTTATTGTTTATTATGTTTTTATAATTATAAATTTATATTTATGTATAAATTATTATATATAAAATAAATTTAGTGCTCTACATTGACATAAAAATTGCTTGAGCTTGAAACTCAGATTATAAAAATATTTATTTTTGGTACTGAAATTTAGTTCAAATATTTTAGAACTTTTCCTTATTTTATTAAGTCTCTTACGTGATTTGACTATATAACTGATGTCTTTTGACCTCAGAGTAAGTCACACCAAGGACAGAAATAAAAGTATTGCAACATTCTCTCTTATTATAGATAACATTGCCTACCTGATGATAACATTACCTCGTGGAAGCTATGCTTAAGAATCAGGGAAAAATAGTTCTTTCTCCTTGATTCATTCTCCTGCCTTAATTTAGGATTTTTTTCCCCGAGAAAGCTTCCTGATGGATTTTCCTGCCTCTGGTTTTATTTTGCTTCCCATAAGCTGTCTTCTATAGTGTGACCAGACTCCTTTTAATCAATGAAATCAGATTATGACACTCTTGCTTAAAGTCCTGTAGTTGCTTTTCACTGCCTGGAAATTAAGACCTGAACTCTCTAAATGTAGCCTTCCACCAGCTGACCCTTGGCTACTTTTAGAGCTTTATCTCCGTCCTCATAGCCATGTGCTTTTTCTTGCAGTTCACGATAAACTCTTGACATGAAAAGCTTCCTTGCTTTTATTCATTCTGAATCTGCTGCTCTTTTTCCTTGTCTACTTGACCTCTTCCTATGTATCTTTCAAGACTTGGCCCAAGTCGCTATTCCTCTATGAAACTTTCCCTGACTCTCGCTCAGGCAGAGGCAGACCATCCCAGTACCTGTATCACAATGCTGTGATAAATGCAATCACTTATAATATAATGCAATCTCTTGCTTACTTGACAGTTTTCCTGCTAGACTGTGAGCCTGTTCAAAGTAAAGACTTTTGTCTTTATTACCATCAGCACCCAGAGTGTCATACTAGGTACTCAAATGTTTGTTGATTGCATTAATGAACAAATGATTGTATCTTAAGGATTGATCAAGACCACTTGCTCCGACTTTTCCTATGATCTTAAGAAACTCACTTAATCCTTTAGTGCTTAACTGCTCATCCCTAAGACAGGGCTGCAGATAAAATTAATCACTGAGGTGCTTTGTAGTTATTAAATGCTATACAAATTCTAAGACAGCCTTTTTGTTTAAGAGAAATCTGTCTATAACCTAGTTTTCTTCAGTTTTTCTTACATTTATCTATTTCATAGTCTATAATCTGATAACTGTGCTTTTGGTTATATTGCCTATTTTTATTGAGATGTTTACCAAATTCTTTGAGATGCATGTTGTTTGATTTTTAAGTGACTTGTTAATATACGCAGATTTATTGGACTGTTCCAAGAAATAATCTCTTATTTATTAATTCATTTAGCTAAACAACTATAGTTCAGTGTTCCACAAATTACAGTCTGTGCCTTCTTGGTCCTTTGAGATGCTTTAGTGACATGCGTGCTCTGTCCACACTGCACAGATGCCTGAAGAACTGCCTTGTTCCTCCTCCTCCTCCCTGATTCCCCCGTAGTCTGCCGCTGAACATCCAGTGAGAATTTTTAACCTGCATGAGTGACAAGTCAGACCAAATTTTCCTGTGAATCTTTTTACCTCCTGTGTTCGTGGGCCGATTCCCTTTCATGTGTTTCTTTGGGAGTGTAAGATTTCAGAAGGGCTTGGGGCTTTGCACTCTGACCATGTGCATAAGCTAGGCTTTTGCCCACTGCCCACAGTTTAATAGTGATACAGCTGCAGGCTCAGAAGAACTCTCTCTGTCAGTATGGAGCAGAACACCAAGTTCGCACTAGGCAGTGCAGCCTTTTCTCTGCTTACACAAAGGTCTGCACTGTGTATTTTCCAGGCCACAGGGACACATATGGACAGAGGGTCCTATGTTCCTTTCTGCTCAGTTTATATCTTCTTACATGTGCTCTATAGTCTGTTTCCAGGCAGTTTTGAAATGAATCTTTGCTGCTGCTACCCTTCAGGCTTCCATCTTCCAATTTATTTTTGTTTCCATCATTGTTTTATTTTTTGTCCTCTGCTTTAACTGTAGTTGATCCCAATCTTCTAGAATATCTGTCAGAGTACAGAGAGGTGGGAGAAGTACTGACAGCAGAAGCATATTGATTTTTAGGATTGATTAAACTCTCTGCCAGGCTACCAATGCCTCATAGGTCACAGTTTTAAGACATTCCATTTCAACCCCATTGCAACCTGTATACCTGATTACCAAAAAGATCATTTGTCCCTGGTCATTAAGTAAGTTTATTTTGGCCTGTATTTGAGATAGCAATGTGGGACCAAATAATATAGTTTGTTCTTTTAGTGTTTTGAATGGTCACTAGTGTTGTAAGTACTTCTTTTGTAGTTAAAACTACTGATTGCTGGCTATCTAGAGGTAAAGATAAATACATGTGAGAGGTGTAATACCATGGGGGGAGGCAACGATTTGTCTCCATCCTTCTAAAATTGGGCATCCACATGTGTAAAAAGATGCATTTTTTAGCTTTTGACTTGAATTTTAGCTAAGTACATTTTCGCCTCACCTTTCCCAAGGCATCTCCTTTTTCCTCCCGTCCTTATCAAGACCATTTTATAAAAGAAATTAAACCAAGTAGTTGAGAGAAGGGAGGAATTAGCCCCTCAGGTGAGGCAGAGAATAGCTTGGGTATAAGTTACAGATTGTTATCTTACAATCCTTTCCCCATTTTTCTTAAAACTTCAGTTTCTTCATTTTTAGAAGCCAGAGTAGAGGGTCCTCTATTAAACCATAGAACTGTGGAGACCTAGAAGGTCATGTAAGTTCATATCCACGTTTCTGTGCACGAACAGCACAGGTTTGAAGTGCACGGGTTTGTTTGCAAGCAGACTTCTTACAGGACAGTACTATAAATAAAATTCCTCTTCCTTATGGTGTTAATAATATTTTCTCTAGGTGGGTAGGGGGTGGGCTAAATGGGTGATGGGAATTAAGGAGGACACTTGTGAAGAGCACTGGGTGTTATATGTAAGTGATCAATCTCTAAAGTCTACTCCTGAAACCAGTATTACACTATATATTAACCAATTAGAATTTAAATTAAAACTTGAAACACAAAAAGGAAAAGGTTAAGTAAAAAAGAGGGTAAGGGGGGACAGAGGGAGAGACAGAGAATCCCAAACAGGCTCCAGGCCCAGCACAGAGCCCAAGACAACCCTGAGATCATGACCTGAGCCGAAATCAAGAGTCAGACGCTAAACTGAGCCATGCAGGCGCCCCAAGAGAGTCTCTTTTGTGTAAAATTTTAAAATATCTAGAGATGTAAGTGTGTATGTTGGAATATGCATACATTTTTTTTTTCTGGGAAGAATCACAAAAATTTCAGTTTCTTCTGTTCAAATTTTATAAGTGTGAACATTTTGTTATTGTCTTGTTTTGACGTCAGTGAGGATTGTGGGCTGTTGAATTTAGGGTGTATTTTAGTTTTCTTTATATTTCTTTATATGAAAACAAAATAAAAGACGTTACTAAAACAAAAAAAAGCAAAACAAAAAAATTTTCTCTAGCTAACTTTATTGTAAGAATACAATCTGTAATACATACAACATACAAAATGCATTAATCGACTATTTACATTATCTGTAAGGCTTCCTATCCACAGCAGGCTGTTAGTAATTAAGTTTTGGAGGAGTCAAAATTTACATGAAGATTTTCAACTTTATGGGATGTTGGCACGCCCCCTAACCTCTGCATTGTTCAAGGGTCAACTGTGTCACTGTAACTAGAGGAGTCTTTTCTTTTTGATTTTTAGAATTTAAAAAAGGTAAGTCAGTGTACTTCCCTAGAAACTTACTGAATATTTGTTTGCCAGCCTTTGCTGTTAGGACATTTTTATAAGTAAATTAACCTGTGTAATTAATATACTTTCTAAAATCTTATCATTAATGTAAGGTTACCCCCAAATCTTGTTTAACTTTAGCCTTTTAAAGAATGTATTTATTAATTTCTAACATACATTATTTTTTCCTGTTTGAATTATCAGACTATAGTCCAGTTATAATTTTTTAGAATATTCCAAAGCTAATGAGTCATTATTCTAAATCTTTATTATCATGGGATAGCAGTGTAGATGCAGAATATGAAGAAGATTATATCATATAATTTCCAGGATAATTCATTCAAAAACCTTTAAATTATCCATTTGGGGGTATTTTTTCTTTTTATTATAAAAATAAAATATGAGGAATGGTGGTCAGCAGGAGTTTTATGTTTTTTGGGTTTTTTTTTTTTTTTGGTTTGTTTTATTTTTATTTAACTGGGGTTATGTGATAATTCTTATTCTTCATGGTGTACTTGGAGTGCAATTCCTCTTCCTCTTCTTTTGCCCTTAAACGAGTTGAAGCCAGGTGGGCCATCATCTCCTGTATGGGAGCCCTTCAGAGCATTGGTATTCAGGCGGTAGAGCGCCGGACCGATCCCTGTGTGGACTGTTTAGCTGTATTGTAGCCAGAGACTAAACTCCAAACCCTGGGCGTACGTCACACGAATGCTTAGTACCATTTGATCACAAAAGGGATCAGGCGAGAGAATATGCACAGACTGGTATCAATTACTTACATTTTAAACTGAAGCCTAGTGTGTGTTTCTCTAAAAAATAGCTCATTTCTTCATTTGCAAAATGAAGATAAAAATGGTCCCACTTGACAAGGTTAGTGTGTGGCCGAGGTAGACCAGTGTGAGGACCGTGCCCTCTGACCAGCTTCTCTGAACCTTCTTGGAATTAGTCCACTTCACTGATTTTAGAGCTCCTGGCCCGTGTACAACACAAAGCTGAGGTGAAGTATACATTACTTTTTCTTTCCACCGGTAGTTCTCAATGCTGGCTACCTTTTTGGCGTAACCTATGGAGCTCTGACAAGAAACTGAGTCCAGGTCCCAACCATGAAGCTTGGCTTCATGATTTAGTAGTTTATGGTAGGGCCTGGGAATTCTTGTATTTTTGAAATTGTACTGATGATTTGATTTTTTTTACAGATTATATTTATTTATTAGAGCGAGAGCTCAAGTGGGGGTGGGGGGAAAGGCAGAGGGAGAAGCAGGCTCCCCACTGAGCAGGGAGCCGGATGCAGGGCTTTATCCCAGAACCCTGAGCTCATGACCTGAGACGCAGGCAGCCACGCAACCCACTGAGCCACCCAGGCGGCCCATACCAGTGATTTTAAATAGGATATTTTTATTTATTTATTTATTTTTTTAAAAGATTTTATTTATTTATTTGATACACAGAGAGAGAGAGAGATCACAAGTAGGCAGAGAGGCAGGCAGAGAGAGAGGAGGAAGCAGGCTCCCCGCTGAGCAGGGAGCCCGATGTGGGCCTCGATCCCAGGACCCCGGGATCATGACCTGAGCGAAGGCAGTGGCTTTAACCCACTGAGCCACCCAGGCGCCCTAAATAGGATATTTTTAAATAAAAATAAATACAATATAACATACAGCTGGGGTTGACATGGTGGTTCATACTATAGTTATGTTAGTAGCAGTTACATTTATGGAATGATTTTGTGCCCGTAATTTATTCAGCAAACACTAAGCACCCACTATGCAGTAGTGAACTAGGTAAATACCATCCCTGCTTTCGTGGAGTTTACCTCCTATTGGGGAATAGGTAAGGAACTAAGTTTCTAAAAGGTATGCCAATCACTGTGTTAAGTGCTTTACATTTGTATCTCATTTAATCCAATCCACAGTCCTGTGAAACAAGTGGGTCCTGTTTTCTCTGTGTTGCAAATGAGCCACTGAGACCTGGGAAGGTGAAATAACCCATCAGACCACACAGCTAGGAAGTGTTGGAACCTGGTTTAAACCCAGGTTTTTTGACTGTGAAACAAAACCTAACTATTCTGTTGTACCCCTTTTCTCATAAAGTTTAGTTACCACATTGATGCTTAATCCATTTACTGGGCTTCTCATATTTACTTCATACTTGCTTTAGCTAGTTCTTAATTTTTTTTTTCAGGGTATATTTATAATTTACTAGTGGTGGTATGCTGGAAGAACAATGGCTTTGATTTTTAAGTCCTAGATTTGGTGTTTGGGACTGAGACCTTAGTCAAATTATTTAACATCTCTGGGCCTCAGTTTCTTTATTTTTTAACATGAAAATAGTTATCTTGCAAGTTGTTTTGAGAATTAAGTGAAATAAGCTATATCAAAGAGACTGGTACCATGCAGAGCAAATAGTTAAGGTCAGTAATGCTGATTTCCTTTTTTAGAAAAAATCTTCTTGCCCATCAAGTTGCTAGCTAAATTGTTAAATTGATGATCATGTTTTTTCTTTTCTTGTATAGTTACGGATGCTTTTTGGTTTTTGAGTATATATAGTTTGAACTTTGGTCATCTTTGAACCAAGTTGAAACTGTTTCTAAGTGATCGTAGCTATGCAGTCAATTTTGAACACTTGAGCTGTTACCATGTGTTCTTCAATAAACCTTTAATTAGCCTTCATGTTGTACTGAGGACAAAAGGGAGGAGAAATTCAAAGAGAATTACATGACCCAGTCTCAGCTCTTTAGAAACTTGCAGCCTAAAATGTCCTCTAAACTGTCTTTTCTCCATTTATCAAAGGGAATGTCATATAGAACAGAATCAAAAACCTTGCCCAAGGCAATATGGAATGTCTTTCTTTTGTACCATTAATTTTCAATTATGTCACTATTTAATGAAAAGATTAAATTATTCGTCGAGATTTGTTGAAATTATTTTTGCCCCTCCGTAGGGTACCATCACTGACACAGGACTCCCTAATATGAATGGCCCCTTTCCTGGACACTCACTCACTTAAGCTTTGTGAGCATGATTGCTATTTAAAAACTCCGATTACTGCCTGATATGCATTTCTTTTTTTCTCCCTAGGTCAGTAAAATTGTGTCAAATGTTCCCCAGTTGGAGTTTCTAAACCTGAGTTCCAACCCTCTGAATTTGTCGGTTTTAGAAAGAACATGTGCTGGGTCCTTCTCTGGGGTTCGCAAACTTGTCCTCAACAACAGCAAAGCTTCTTGGGAGACAGTCCACACGATACTGCAGGAGTTACCAGAGTAAGCCCAGAGGGCGTGATGGAGAGGGGGCGATGTCGCCATCTTTGTTAGTACATAGAATTACTGCTGATCCCCCATCTCAGAAACACTAGAACAGCAGAGTGGATGGATAATGAGGTCAGAAGAACGAAGTAATTAGAACAAGGGTGTGAGGGTCATTTAGTAGCATTTTCATTGCAATACTTATTGTAGCACCAAGACATAGGATCTGTCATCCTTTGGCTAGAAAATATCCCTGAGAAGCACTTATCATTTCTACATCAGCCCACCCTTTCTCCATTTTAATCTTCTGATTATCTGATTTCAGAATTTTGCCTCTTTGGGAGGAAAAAAAAAATCATGGTATCTATAAAATATATTAACACTCAAATGATTAAGCGCCTTGCTGGCCTGATGGGAAAATGGAACTCTTTGCAATAATTTAAACAAGAAATTATGTTTTTGTTTGTCAGCTTAGAAATATTTTCTTAGATTTGTTTGTATCTAGCTTTGAGTATGCACATAAGTGTTCAAAGAAAGTAGTGTAAAGAAATATTTGAAACCGGAGGTTTTTTTGTCTAACTATGGAAATGATCAAGACCTTTTGAACCTGGTCTCTGCCCATTTGTTTTATCCGAGTTTCTCACTATCCCTCTGATGAGATTGGTTTCCTCGCCACATGCAGTATCTAGCATGACGTAGAATGAGCTTTTAAATCTTAGTTCCACTTACTGACCATATAACCTTTGATAAGGTAATTAACCTCACTAAGCTCTGTTTCCTCGTCTGTAAAATGGACATGATTGTATCTACCTTGCAGAAATAGCAATACAGTCTATGAAGCACTTGGAGTAAGGCCTGCCTTAGGGTAGGAATTCAGCAAATGATAGTTATTATTTCTGTTTCTAAACATCTTGTTCATGCTGTTTATGAGATTTACCTCTATGTCCTTGCAACTTATGCAAGTCTACCCTTCCTTCCAGGCCATGCATTCTTTCCTGATTATTCTAACTGCAATTTCAGTTCCACTCCTATATGAACTGCTGTTGTACTTGGAATTAGTACTGCTTTATTTAGCACTTAGTTTTTGAACACAAAATTAATTTAGTCCTGGGTTATATCATTCTCTGCTGTTTTGTGTGTTTTGGATTTTGTCTTCCCAGCTATATTTAAGCTTTAGGAAGACATCTTTATATTTCCTCCGTAATCCCTACCGTAGTCTCCCACATAGTAGGCACTTACTTACTGAACGAATGAAACTAGCTGCAAAGTAGAAACTTAACTGCTTTAAACAATGAAATATTTCCTTTTCTCTCTGCAGTTTGGAGGAGCTCTTCCTGTGCCTTAATGACTATGAAACAGTGTCTTGTCCTTCTATTTGCTGTCATTCTCTTAAGCTACTACATATAACAGACAATAACCTCCAAGACTGGACTGAAATCCGCAAGTTAGGAGTTATGTTTCCTTCACTGGATACTCTCGTCCTGGCTAACAATCATTTGAATGCTATTGAGGAGCCTGATGATTCACTGGCCAGGTTGTTCCCTAATCTGCGATCCATCAGCCTCCACAAGTCAGGTGAGGTACAGGCTTGTTCTTGTTCTACAAGCAAATCAATCTGAGCTTATGCATGAAATAAATGAAAGCCTATTTCTTTCAGTCGTGGCTCTGCCTTCTTATAGGATGCATTTTCAAGAGTGACATGCAGATGCCTATTGATTAGCTAAATTTAAGGCATTCGTTTTCATAAATGCTCTGGTAAATATCAAGTGGCAGAGCCTCCTGTTAGCTATTTACAGTTTGTCTATTAAATAGGTCCTGCTATGAAAGGAGTGAGAGGAAATTGATGAATTGGACCATAAAAGGCAGAGTAAGAGGAGTACGAAGAATTACAAACTAGACTATTTTGTCTATTTAGGTTAAGGAATTTTAACCTACTATACCTTGTACATGCTCACTTTTCTTTCTTGTATTTATAAATGATCAATTGCCATTTTGCTGCCATCCGATTCTATGTCTCACGGGAATGCCTATTTTTAGCCTATTTTTTTAAATTAATAAACTTCATTTTTTTAGAACAGTTTTAAATCCACAGCAGAACTGGTCAGAAAGTACAGCATGTCTGCATCTCCCGCTCTCACACAGGCACAGCCATCCCACTGTCAGTGTGCCAGCAGCAAAGTGATACCTCTCTTATAATCGAGCCTACGTTGTCACATCACCCGAAGTCCACAGTTTATGTAGGGGTTCACTCCTGGTGTACATTCTGTGGGTTTGGACAAATGTATGATGACGTGTCTCCCCTTCTTAGTATCATTCATAGTAGTTTCACTGCCCTAACAACCTTCTGTGTTCTGCCTGTTCGTCTCTCCTTACCCCCCAATCCCTGGCAACCACCGATCTTTTTCCTGGCTCCATAGTTTTGCCTTTTCCAACATGTCATGTAGCTGGAATCATACAGCACGTAGCCTTCTCAGATTAGCTTCTTTCCCTCAAGAATATGCATGTAAGTTTCCTCCATATCTTTTCATGGCTTGATAGCTCATTTCTTTTTAGCACTGAGTAATGTCCCATTGTCTGGATGCACCACAGTTTATTTATCCAGTCACAAACTGAAGGACATCTTGGTTGCTTCAGAGTTGTGGCCTTTATTAATGAAGCTGCTGCAAACCTCCGTGTGCAGGGTTTTGTGTGGACATAAGTTTTCAGTTCACTTGGGTAAACACCAAGGAGTGCAATTGCTAGATCATATGGTAAGAATATGTTTAGTTTTATGATACTGCCAACTGTCTTCTAAAGTGGTTGCACCATTTTGCATTCCCACCAGCAGTGAAGGAGCGTTTCTGTTGTTCCACGCCTTCATCGGCATGTGGTGCTGTGAGTGTTCTGGATTTTGGCCATTCTAATAGGTGTGTAGTGGAACCTTGTTTTAATTTGCACTTCTCTGATGACATACCACGTCAAGCATCTTTCCATACGCTTACTTCCCATGTGTATATCTTCTTTGGTGAGGTGTCGGTTCAGGTCTTTTGCTCATTTTTGTTTTTTGGGGGGGGTGGTTTATTTTCTTATTGTTGAGTTTAAAAGTTCTTTGCATATTTTGGACAACGATCCTTTATCAGATATGTCTATAGCAAATATATTCTTCCAGTCTGTGGCTTTTCTTCTCATTCTCTTGCCTTTCAGCCTGTTTCTTAAAATAACTTCATAACTAAAAATAACTCTAATCTACAATTGGAGAAAAAACATAACAGTTTAATTTGCCATAGAAGGCATGAGGGTAGGAATCAGGTTTTAAAAACTAGACGTCTGCATAAAGACTGTTGACTGTCCAGCTCAACCCCACTTGTGCTAACTCTGTCCTTCCGCCTAGATGGAAACACGGTTCTAAAGGGAAGAGAGCGGTGGTGGCTTGGGATAGTTATGCACCAGAGCCCTCGTATATTGCTCCTCTGCTTTTGCCCTTGCTGCAGGTGGCTAGAAATAGGGAGGGACTGCATTCTCCAAAATAGATTTAACATGTTATAAAGTCGACCAGCTTCATTATTATGGGCATATTTTTCCTAGTGGTGCCAAGTATCGACTCGGATGATATATTTGCTCACAGCCATAGGAAGATTTTTTTTTTTTTGCATGAAATAGTTTTAATTTGTTGCATGTTCTTCTTGCCCAGTGGTTCAGGTTCTCTGTTTTTGTTTTTGTTTGTTTCACTTTTAAAGTGTTTCCCTGTCCCCACAACGAGAACGGTATGTAAGAAAGATAATATTTAGTTTCCCGTTCTACGGACCTTGCCCCATTTGAGAATTTGTTAGGTAAAGATTTGAGTCTGACAGTGTCAGCTCTGATCAGTAGTTCGGTTCTGTGAGTCTATATTTGGTGAAAGAGTTGACCACATCCCCTTTTTTTATATAATGACAGCATACGTCTTACCTGCCGAAACCACCAGAGACCCTCTTTACTAGTCATTTGGGTGGAGAATCAGCACATTAGTCGGATGTTGGAGAATAAAGTTCTCTCTCCTTGACCACTGGGATCACAGGGATAGGAGAGGCTATAGGGAAGTTTTTGTGATATTTAATTGTATTCTGTTCTTTCCTTGGATGAAGAAAATTTTCAGGATCTCCAACTAAAATGTTTGTAAGGATTTTAACATTTCAGAAATGAATCGAAGTAATTTTATTCTATGTTCATCTTCTTATTTGGGTGCATTTCTGGACTTACTTAAACAATGTATTTCTCAAATTAGGTTTGCAGTCCTGGGAAGACATTGACAAACTAAACTCATTCCCTAAACTTGAAGAAGTGAGGTTGTTAGGAATTCCTCTTCTGCAGCCATATACCACTGAGGAGCGGAGGAAATTGGTAATAGCCAGGTCTGTTGTCCTGATTACTCTCCTTTCTTTTCTCGGGCCTTTTTTCGTTAGAGGGATAATGCACTGTTGGAGGGGAGTGCACTGTAAGTTTATCTGTCTCTTGAACAGACAGTGCTTGAAGGAGCTGCTTCTGTAGCTTCAAATCCTAGAAGAAAAGGAACACAATATGGTGAGAAAGATGTGAGAGGTAACTGGCCTGCCAACACCACTGAAACATTCTCTCACAAATCTATTCTGTTTTTATACTTTTTAATATTTATAGTATTTGAAGTCCTGGTTTTTGATCATGAAGAAAAATTAGGTATAACGGGGAAAGAGTTCTATTTTAGTTGTCTTTATTTTCTCTATTCACATAGTGGTCATTTCAAGTGTCAATACCTAAAAGTTGGGCTGTTTCATTAATGTGAAACTTAAGAGAGCAGCATCTGTGTTTTCTTCTTGAATATAGATTGACTCACACATGACGACCACATCGTTACGTTCTTCCTCTGACTCCCCTGCCTTTTGTGTCTCTGCCTCTGCCTCCCCAAGACCGCCGAAATGAGTGTTGATTTCTGTCTGAGCCTTTAGCAGCAATAGGATTCTGGCTAATATGTAAAGAAAAGGAAAGAAACTTCCATTTGTTTTCTTTGTGTACTATGCATAGTAGTTTTGAAAGGGGCTTTACAGTTCCCTAAAGAAGAGTGGTTCTTTCTGCCCAGCTAACACCCAGCAGATCCTCACTGCTTTCCACGTGTAAATATACACAGGAATACCTCACTGAAGAAATACATTTCAGCATACTTTTCTTCTGAAGAGAATAAGGCTTATAGTAGGCCTTATGCTTTATTTTCTTTACATAATTCTAATATAAAGATAATAAATTAATTCCTAAGCAGTAGAACCCATTTGTCCTGACTACTTGTAGACCTGTGCTGTCCACTGTGGTGCCGTTAGCTCCGTGTGACTTCTGAGCACGTGAATTGCAGTTAGTCTGAACTGAAAGGTCCTTTAAGTGTAAAATACACACTAGACTTCAAATACTTTATTAGAAAAAAGAATGCAGAGTATCCTATTAGTTATTTTTTAGTATTGATTACAGGTTGAAATGATTAAATCCTTAGTCTGTTGGATTATATAAAATATATTAATAAAACTAATTTACCTGTTTTATTTTTATTTTTAAAAATATGGCTATTAAAGAACTTAAAATTATATATGTGGCTTGCATTACATTTAAGTTAGTGGTGGCTAGAATCTTATTTTGAAAGGCAAGGCATAATTATAAAAGGTCATTGTCCCATCTAAAAATGAAACTTTGGATATTTTTGGTCCTTTTATTCTATACCACTTTACTTCATGTAAGTAGTTGTACATGAGCAGAGTTACATCAGACGTCTCCTCTCGAGAGTAAGATGGGGCCTCAGACCAATGATTTTATTTCTAAAGCTAAATATTCTCACTGTCTTAAAATGTCTTTATTTTGGTTTTTACTTACAGATTGCCATCAGTTTCCAAACTTAATGGCAGTGTTGTTACCGATGGTGAGCGAGAAGATTCTGAGAGATTTTTTATCCGTTACTATGTGGATGTTCCACAGGAAGAAGTGCCATTCAGGTAAAAATCCCTCATTGGTTTAACAACATTTTAGCAAGTATGGAGGCAATTTAAGAACTGTTGTTTTAGAGCAAATCTAATAATCTGTTACTGGACCCTCTTAGAGGACTTTGGTGGTAGGTTAAAAAAAAGAAAGAAAGAAAGAAAGAAACACAAAGCAAACCCATTTTATCTCATTTTCCACAGTGTATTTCTTCTAGCCTTGCACTTGTATTAAGAATGGTTGGGTAAGTATTTGACTACTTCCACTCCATACTCCATATCATTGATTCCTGTTCGATCCTCTTCTCCAGGGACACATCTTCACCTACCCCCAAAGCTGGTCTCTTCTTTCACATTGGTCTGCTTTCAGGATATACTAAGTTCTGCAGTTTGGAAGATTTGGCAAATAGGCATTAGGTTTAGAGACTATGAGGAAAGGACTAGAAAACAGACTCTTGAGGAAATACTAAAGGAATTAGGATGGTCGAGTATGAAGAGAAATGCTGAGGGCTGAATTTGTAGTTACCTTTAAGTATATGAAGAGTTAATATACATGGTTTGAGGAGGAACTGCCTGTTTTTAAGAGTCATTTATTTATTTATTTGACTAGAGTTGGCACACAATGTCACATTAGTTTCATGTGTACAACATGGTGATTCAGCGAGTTTCTCTGTTGTGCTATGTTCACCACAAGTAAAGTTACCATCTGTCACCACACAACACTGTTAGAGGACCATTCATTATATTCCCTGTGCGGTACCTTTTATTCATGCCCTCACTGCATGCCTGTATCTTCCACTCCTCGTCACCCATTTTGCCCATCTCCCAGCCCCCTTCTCCCTGGCAACTGCCAGTTCTCTGTAGGTCTGACAATGCTTTTTGCTTGTTTGTTTTGGTTTTTAAATTCCATGTGTAAGTGAAATCGTATGGCGTTTGTCTTTCTCTATCTTATTTATTTCACTTAGTATACTATCCTCTGGGTCCATCCATGTTGTCTCAAATGGCAAGATCTCATCCTTTTTATGGCTGAGTAATATTCCATTGTGTGTGTACGTGTGTATTTGTGTGTGTGTGTCTGTGTGTGCCACATCTTTCTATCCATTCATCTGTTGGTAGACACTTGAGTTGCTTCCATATCTTGGCTATTGTAAATAACGCTGCAGTAAACATAGGGTTGCATTCATTTTCAAATGAATGTCTGTGTATTCTTTGGGTAAATACCCAAAAGTGGAAGAGCTGGATTATATGGTAGTTCTATTCTTCATTTTTTGAGGAACCTCCACACTGTTTTCCACAGTGACTGCACCAATTTACATTCTCACTAACAGTGCGTGACAGTTGGGAAGGAGCTACATTTAATCCTCCATAAATGTAAAAGGAAATGTAGCAGGTATGATATAGGTAAATACATAAGAAATAAAGATCCCCCTCAAAAAACTGGTTTCTAGGTTTAGGTAACTAGAACCACTTACCAAAAATGTTATATGCTTTCCTTAATAACTTTAATAAATAATATGAAGTCACATTGGACAAATAGGATGCAAATTAGGAGTGTATGTGAGTCAAATCAGTTGGTCCTTCTGGTTACAAATTTCTGCAATTCTAATTCATTCTTACTAAACCCATCTAATTTTCCCCAGACTTTTCCATTATTTATAGGCTTTGAGGGAGTTAGCCCTCTGTAAGGTTTAACCAGTACTATATAAAAAGCTTTTGTGGTTTTGTCAGTAGTATTTTAAAGCCTAAACATTAAAAAAAAATTAGACAAGTAAGAATTTTGAAGATTTCTCTTTAAAGTTAGTTAAGAACAGCCAAGTAAGGAGAAATACATATTACTATGCCTTTTAATACAACCTAGAAATATTAGGTTAAGCAGCATGAATTTTGTTTTGTTTTGGTGAAAAACTGTCTAATAGCTATAGTTTCATTTGATTCCATCTAACCTATTAGTGGAAGAAGTAAATATTTGGGCTTTGAGCCTAAGTCCATCATTATAGTTTATTTAATATATACATACATTTATATATTTATGTTTATATATATACACACACATATATGTGTATATGTTATATATATGTATATGTGTGTGTATATATATATATACATGTATATATATATATATATATATATATATATATATACATGTAGGCAGTATGTTGTTTTCTGTCCTGATGGCATAATTATCCTAGAGTGCATGTAGGCCTTTGCATGAGTATTCTTAAATGCCGGTCACAGAAATCATCTTCAATCACAGGAGGAATTGATTAGAAGAATACTAAGAAACTACAAGAATTGTCAGGCAAGCTGAGGAACCAGAGGTAGACAGGAACCGGGGGCAGCGAGGACAGCCAAGGTTTCACCTTGTAGTTGTCCTCGTGTCTCTGCTGGCACTGTCCTCCCTAGACACCACAATGCCAGACTTTCACCACTGGACCCTCGTAGCTGTGGCACAGGTTGTGCTGAAAATAATCTCTCACTGACCTTCACCTCATTCCCCAAGCATCAGAAATCTGTGTCTGACCAATTGATTGGCTATGCCTAGGGTGTGTGCCCACATTTGTCTTCAGAGAGATAGGGAGAGGGATTATCTGTCCCTTTGGCTTCTGCAGTGAGAGGTAGAATCTTCCCCTGATCTTGGGACATTTCCCCAAATAGGAACAAATTCAGCAAAAAGAGCATCTATTGTGGTCTGCCATTTTGACTATCCAACATCTATGCATATACCGTTTCCCCATAGTTGCATATATAAAAAAATTATTCTCACTATCCTAATGTAGCCCTTTTACAAGTGAAAACACACTTCTTCATGAAATGAGATAACCTATTTATTCTAATCCTAAAGACTGTGACCAATTAGCTACTGTAAAAGATTCAAGCTATTTTAATTACCACTCTGGCCTTGCTGCCTGTTTATGTAATTATGCCTACTTGACCACTCACGAGTGGTAAAATGTCACTGCTTAGTCTCTTCCATTCTTCTTGAAGTGGGAAAACTGATTTCAGTATCTTCCTGGCCTATAAAATATTTTTCAAAGATGTGAGTGTTCTACTTACTAATGTATTTTTCAAGACCTTGGAAAAGGAAGTGTCTTCTGGGTCCTTTTAGGGTTCGTGGATGGAGAATGGGTGAGAGGTCATGGATGACAATAATTTCCATGATTCCTGTGTCCTGAAGTGTTTTATTTTCTCCTACATTATCCCCCAAATTCATGGCATCTCAGTTTCCTTTAGCATAGACCACCATGAGTCCAATTTCTAATCATCCAACTAGACAAAAATTTAGAACCACTCTCAGGCACTGAAGCTAGCTTTTTGAACTCAGAATCTCTGGTAATATACCTATATCAACAACATTGGCAAGATCTGAAATTGCTTCTCCTTCCTTAGCATGCTCAGAATCTATTCCTGTACTGATTTCATATATTTTTGTCCATATAATCAAGTTCTTGTAATTCTTTTGATGTGTTTATAGTCAACCCCACAGAGCATGCTGTGATCTGATGGTAGGAGAGCAGGGTGTATATGTGGAAGGATGAGGCAGGTGGGAATTCATTTACTCTTGCAAGGTAATTCCCTTAGGCAGGGGGATTTTACTGCCCTCTCAAGCAAGAGAGGAACAGTCTCATTGAAACTGCTCACAAGGGGGCCTGTGTGAGGATTAGGAATCCAGGATGTTCCCATCTCTCAGCATCTTCCTGTATGTAAACCTCCACTCCATTCTCCCCTGACCCCGCTTTCTTTCCAGCCAATGCTTGAACTTTCATATAATAGTCCCAATATGGATACAATTTTAACTGACCTGTAATTCAGCAATCTGGAGCATCAAACCATGCATTGTTTTTATAGCTACCTCGGCTTTCCCGTTGTAAGAGAGAAAAGAGCCTTTTCTTTAAAGTACCTGGGTTTCAGTGTGTGCTTTGAGCCTAGTTCCTAGGTATTCAACCTTAATATTCTCTTGCTTTAGGCTGCCTTGTGCCTTTAGAATAGCAGACACTCTACCTCATAATCATGCCTTCTTCCTTCCCTTCACATTGGTTTATTCTTCCCAGCACGCTCTCAATCACCGGGAGCTTTCCATGAGACCCCAAGTGGGCATGAGTTATTTCACTGCTCCATGTCAAGGCCTTTGCAGAATCCCCTCCAGGAAAACTAATGTGACACTCACTGGGCCCTACTAGGCCAGAAACCAATTTCAGATTTCCCATAATTACCTGAGGGGCTCTTGCTGGTGATCTCCCTGCTGCCGATTTCTTAGTGCACACAACAATAACCAACTCTGGCCAGCTTAGGAAAGGTAGGAAGTGAGTAAAAGAATAATGAATACTGTGTAGCTCACAGAATTGACAAGAAGATTAGAGAATTAGGCTTGGGCAGGATTGATGGAAAGCCAGGCACAGCCAAGATTTCTGTATCTCAGTCTACAGACAGGATGCTTCTGACACCACTCACCAGCCAGTCATCACACGCTGCTAGACTTCAGTGCCCTCCCCCCCGCCACCGCCCCCCACCCC
>LNAC01000073.1:593013-684719 GCA_002007465.1 Ailurus styani | reverse complement strand
CACCGCCCCCCACCCCCGCCACTGCCATTTACAGCCATGCCTTCAAATTCTTGATTCTTCTGTGTCTGCTCTGCATAAGCTCTGTTAGACCTCATGTCTTTGTATTTCCAGTTATGGTTAGGTAGGTTTGTTACCTTTCCGTGTTCTGGCTTTCAGGGAAAGAAGAGAACATTTACTTCTCTTTCGCTTCTCTAGTGGAAAGTAGTTCCTACTTCTTGTCTATCCTGGGTTCCTCTCAATTCAGAAGGGCATTCAGATGCTGGACCTCCAAAATTGACATATGTCCAGTGTAATACCTGTTCCCTAGTAGTTTTTTTGTCTGTTTGGGGTTTTTTTGTTTGTTTTAAATTTACTTTAAGATTTTATTTATTTATTGAGAGAGAGAGAGCATATGCAGGCAAGGAGAGGGGCAGAGGACAAGGTAGAGAGAGAATCTCAAGCAGACTCCCCCCTGCAAGCCCTGACTACAGAGCCTGTTGCGGCGGGGTGGGGGTGGGGGTTCAGTCTCACAACCCTGAGATCATGACCTGAGACAAAATCAAGAGTTGGACGCTTAACCAACTGAATCACCAAGGCACCCTTTTTTCCCCTAGTAAGTTGTCTGATAGAATGATCGTGTACTCAGCAATTATTTTTTGAGCCATTGTGATATGCCAGGAACTGTGTTAGGCACTTAAAAAGGAACTATAGTAACATTCATGCTGATAGCAAAATAGAATAGTGAATAAACAGAGAAATTTGTATTAAAATGCATTTATTATGAATTAAGAATACTGATATATAAATAGGGTGTTTACCTATTCATCTTTTTAATTGTCTTCCAAATTATATGCATAAACTCTCCCTAAAATACCAATAAACAGTGATTAGCACAGTGTACAGTTAGTAGAAGGTGAAAATTTAGCTCTGGATAATTCAGTGTTTCATACAGAACCACATTTGAGCTTTACTTTCTGGGTAGGGTGGAGATACCCATTTGTTTTGGAGGAAACATTCCTTTTCGTTTGACCATGGATTTTTTTTTAAATCAGCACTTAACTTGATTTTCCTATAAATTCTAACTTCTACAACATGGCTTTCCAGTTGTTAGTTTCCCTGAGCTTTTCCTTCTTCCATTTTCCTGTCTCGTGTCATTAAACATGTAATACCTTTCCTCAACTTAGACATAAGAAAAGTTAACCAATATGTCTTTTGAGGGCATGAATAAAAAGCCATTATCATCAGTCGAATGTCCTTTATGGTAGCAAAGTTATTTTGTGAGTCAGTTGGATTACTCACACACATCTGTTTCCATGTGATTAGTCGGTTTAGCAACAGAAGACTTCAAAGATGATCTAGAAATTTACATATTCTGTTTTTCTGCCTCAGAATAAAATATAGGCTCCAGTTACCTGAATCATTTCCATTTTTTATGATGTACAGAATAAAATGTTGAGAGGGCAAAAGGGAGATGTACTTAATTAAGAGTTTTATGATTTCTTACAGGTGCTCATTTATCCTTATTGTTTTCTACTGGTAGGTGGAGCTGGAAGTCTAGCCCCTCTATTATAGATGTTTGGTAATAATGGACTAACATGAAGAACTGGGCAATCTCTTACTATGTTTCGTTTTTATTTACTTTGTGGAATAAAAGAAGGTGAAAAATTTCTATTCTTGATTCTTGGCCTTTAAACATCTGAGTGTTTGCTTTTCCAGTCAATGGACTCTTTCTTTTAAAGCCTTCATCTGTGCCTTGTCTTTTCATGGCTTGTGTAGGAGTGGTGTGCTATTTCAGAATCAGTTCAGTGTGTGCTGCAGGGGGTTGGAAAGGTGTCCTCCCTGGGCCGGTCGTACTTCGGTTTTTGGGCCCATATATTTTACCAGAGGAACTTCTAGGAAGTAACTCTGGATTCTAGCTGGGTTTCAAAGGCCAGTTTAATTTATTTACTGAATACTTGCTACAAACCAAGAGGCCTGGGCCAGAAGATGGAGACAAAAAGACAAAAAAGTAGCGTCTACCGTCAAGAAGCTTGTCATCTGGGCTACGCTTGAGACATATTTCCTTTGCTGGATCCTCTTCATGTCCCCAACCTCTAAAAATAAAGTTACTGCGGGATCTGGTCCTCGGACCTCTTCTCTTCTGCCCTCGTCCCTTAGGTACTTCTAGACAGTCCTATGGTTCTCCATGCCTTCTGTATTCTAATAACTGCCAAACTTACACCTCCAGCTCTGATCTGCCCCTAAATTCCAGCCTAGTATTTCTAAATGCCTGCTTCACATCTCCACCTGGTTGTTTAAACCTAATGTGTTCAAAACCAAACTTTCCATCATCTCCCTTACCTTTCCCCAGCCCCTCCTCCACTGCCACATCTGCCCCTCTGTAAGTTGCTCCATTTTTCCAGCTGCTCGGGACGGAAACCTCAGAGTCATCCCTGATTTCTTTCTCCTGTACCCCACATCTAGTCCATTGGTTTGTTTTTGTTTTTGTTTTTTACCTTTCTCTCGTACTTGCAAGAACACAGATAGAATCTGGCTATTTCTTACACCACTCACTTTAGTTCAAGCCTTCATCATGTCTCCCTCCTGTATGTGTCCCCAAATTTACCCTTGCCTCTGTAGTTTATTCTCTACATTAGAGCCAGTTTATAAGAACTCAAGTTTATTTAAAAAACAAAAAAACCTTCCATGCTATTCCCGAAACACATCAAGCATGCTCCCACCTCCGGCCTCTGTCTGCACTGTTGTCCCTCTTTGCAATGCACACCATTAGCTCTGTGGCTCTCTCCCTTGGGGATGCTTCCCTGACCAGCCTATCTCAAATAGCATCACTCTGTCCCCTACAATTCTCTTAACTGGCTTGTATTTTTCTTATTTAGCAATACCTAACTGGCATTTCTTCTGTACTCTTGGTTTCCCCATGCCATACTGTGAGCTCTGTAAGAGCAGGGACTTCTGTTTTATGCATTGCTTATACCCTCAATGCCTAGAGTGGTACCTAACAAAATAGCAACTGTTCAGTAAAATGACTGGAGCTCTCCCGCAAGAGGTGGTACTTCCTAGAGAATGATTGAGTCAGCCTGGTGAAGGCGAAGGGAGAATATTCCAGACAGAAGGGAATACATGGGAAGTAAAGACACAGTGGTAGGCAATAACTCCTTATGCGTAGTGAAGTGCAGCAGTTTGGTAGGACTCCGTGCAAAGTTGTAAGCGGGAAGGAAGTAGTGGCAGATAGGGCTGGATAGGAAGATGGGAGCCAGGGCAGACTCTTAGAGACCTTGGTATGCCCTGCCAGGAGACGAGGACGTTTTCTCGAATGCAGTGGGAAATCATTGAAAGGCTTCAAGTGGGGGAAATTCCTGGGGCAGATTTTGGGTTATATTTAGAGGGAAAAGCTGAGAGAGCCCTCCTTTAATAACTGATACTTTGGTAAAGGAAGTATGCATTGAAGGCTGCTTATGTCCTTTGACAGAGGTACACATGTTAGGACTGAATTTCACTCTAGAATGTGAAATAGTCCTTTAAAAACACACTATGATGTTCTACTTGCTTTCTGATATTTATGGCCCTGATTTCTCTAGGGGTAGAGGAGTATCATTTTTAGGGAGAAAGAAACCTCCATGTTTATGAATCTGTACAAATCTATCGTTTTTACCTTGCCATTTATCAAATGTCTGTCCACATTGCCTATGTTTATCAGTTTCCTTTATGTTTTGTTTGCTTTATCTCTTAATTTCCTCTGAGAGAGTGAATTTAAATTGCTTATTTAGTACTGAACTAATACCAGTCTTCTTCTGTTAAGTTTTAAAGAGAGAAAAGGAAAAACCATGTAACTTTTCTCTTAGAAATCAACATTTCATGTATCTTTTGGGATTGAACTGTTACTTTGGGGGTTTTTTTGTTTGTTTGGTTTTGGTGTTGGGGGTTTGTTTGTTTTTTTTTTTTTTAGTTTTTACTTTAATCACCTGGTGCTCATCACTAGGCATATACTCCTTAGTCCCCATAACCTATTTCACCCATCCCGCCACCCACCTCCCCTCTGGTAACCATCAGAGGGGGACACGTGGGTGGCGCGTCTACCTTTGGCTCAGGTCATGATCCCAGGGTCCTGCAATCTAGCCCTGTGTCTGGCTCCCTGCTCGGCTTTGCTTTTTGGGTGTTGCATTTTTAAAGTTCTTTATATATTTTGGGTACTAACTTTTTATCAGATATGTCATTTGCAAGTATCTTCTCCCAGTCTCTGGGTTGCCTTTTAGTTTTGTTGATTGTTTCCTTCGCTGTGCAGATTTTTTTATTTTGATGTAGTTCCAATAGTTTATTTTAGCTTTTGTTTCCCTTGCCTCAGGGGATGTCAGAGACTTTACTGCCTGTGCTCTCTTCTAGGAGGTTTATGGTTTCATATCTCACATTTACATCTTTAATCTATTGTGAATTTATTTTTGTGTGTGGTACAAGAAAGTGGTCCAGTTTCATTCTTCTGCATGCAGCCGTCCAGTTTTCTCAACACCATTTGTGGAAGATGTTTCTTTTCGTTTTTTGTTTTGTTTTAAAGATTTTATTTATTCGAGAGAGAGAGAGCACAAGCAGAGGGAGCAGCAGGCAGAGGGAGAGGGAGAAGCAGGCTCCCAGCTGAGCAGGGAGCCCAACTCGGGGCTCTATCCCCGAGATTCCCTGGATCATGACCTGAGCAGAAGGCGATGCTTAACCAACTGAGTCACCCAGGCTCCCTTGTTTCTTTTTGTTTTTGATGGTAGTGTGCAGAAAGTAAATTCACTGATTTGGGGTGTCTCTCTTTTTTTCAGACTTTAAAATTTTATTTTTCATGAAGATTTAGAAGAGCCATAGCTTTAGTGGACAATTATTTGCTGGGAAGAAACACTGTTGTCAGAGACTGGGTGGCAAAGCCAGAAATAGGTTTTCTTAAGAGGCTTTGCTTTACTTTTACTCTTCTTGGGTACCTCACTTTCTGTTTGTCCCAAGAAGTCCCTAAACTATGTCCTGGGAAATCCTTATTTATGACGTCAAGGATTATATTAGACATTCCTCAGATGTTAATTGGATTGTCATTAGTGGTAGGCTTTTTAAAATATGGAGGGTATGTGTTTTCCTCCTTAAGACTAATGGCATTTCTAAATACTGCCAATTGTATCTTCACATCATTGTGAGGCACAGCAGCGGCTTGTATTCAGACACCACCTCAATGAAGGCTTACTTTGTCTTGGATGCTGGAGAAATCCTAGTGTACTGTGTCCGTTACTTCATATTGCTTCCAGACAGAGGACCTGCTGTTGTGAAGGAACATTCCTACCTTGGACATGAGTCTCCTGGGGTTTTCCGCATTGCCAGGCTCCATCATCCTCTGACAAGGGCCGTGACACAGCACTCCTCACATTCAGCTTCCAGGCTTCTGAGACACAAAAGGGGCTTTCTCTGTGGCGCACCGTGGAGAGCCCCTGAAATGTTAGCTTTCCCTGTCACTTACAACCTTTGTCATTCCAATTACCTTGGACTTTATTTTGACTTCTTGCCACATTCCCAGCCCAGCAGGAGATAGGCTACCTTCCTAATCTTGATTGGAGTTCTATATGAGAATTTGCATATACCTGCAAAGGAAAGAGAGAATAAGAACCATCCCTCCCACCTCATGGTCTCGGAGGAGATTATCTTTGGTGTCTCAACTTGGCTTTTGGCCAGGGTGGGGGCCAGTTTTATCTTTTTTTGTTTTTGTTTGCTTTTTAGGATTAAAAAAATGCTGAGAATAATAAAAATAAGCACTCACGTTCCCATTATTCAGAACTGGTGATTACTAGTATTTTACTGCTTCAAGTGTATCTTTTCATTAAAAGAAATGGTATTACAGATAAAATTGGAGTCATTTTTTTGCCCCCGTTCTCAGTCCTATTTATGCCAAGAAGTAACCCCTGGCAAGAATTTGATATGTATCCTCAGTGTCTACTTACTATATTTTATATATCCATTAAATTATGAAATGGGATTTTATAATTCTTTGTCAATATGCACTGCAGTTTCTTCTCTCAGTCTGTAGCTGATTCTCAGTCTGATTTCTCACTTTGTGTTTTGTTGAAAAGAAGTTTCAAAATTTTAACATTAAATGTATCAGTCCTTAATGGTTTATTCTTATTCCATCTTATTTAACAAAATCTTTTCCTTTACAAAGGTCACTTAAAATAATCTCCAGGATTTTTTTCTAAATGTGTTTTCACATTTGTGTCTTTGATCTGCCTGGAATCTATCTTTGTGTTTGGTGTGAAATAGAGACGTAAGGATATTTCCCCCCTACGGCTTTTCTCCCGACATGGATAATTAATATTCACCACTGATCTTTAATACCACCTCTGTCATATGTCTTGTTTTTTATATGTGTGTGTGGTTCTGCCTCCACCCTGTTGTGTTCCACTGGTGTGTTTGTCCATTCCTATACCATTACAAAATTGCAAAATCACATTGCTAAATCGTAGTGAGTCTGAATCCCTAATAAGGGTAAGTTTCCACACCTAATTGTTTTTCAGGTTACCTTAAAGATTGTAGCCCCTCTTCCCTGTGAATTTTAGGACTGACTTACCAAAACCACAAAAGTCCTGCTGTAATTTGGATTCTGATTGCATTGAATTCACTGGCTAATTTGGGAGAATTGACAGCTTGATGCTATTTTGTCTTCTTATCTGTGAACATAGGATATCTCCCCATTTAATTCAAAGCATCTTTTATGTCCTTCAGCAGTGTTTCTAATTGTTTCTCAAAGGCCTTGCACATATTTGTTAAATTTTGTTTCTAGGCATATTATGCATTTTGTTGCTATTTTAAATGAAATCACTTTTTCTGTCACTGCTTTCTAATTGCTTCTTGTTGGTGTATTAGAATGCTATGTATTTTTGCATGTTGATCACGTATCCATCAGTCTCACCCATGTAAAAAGTAGTTAATCTCTACTTTCTTTTGGGTTTCTATGTAGACAGTCCTCCAGAATAATATTACAAATGAGAAGTAAAAGAGGTCATCTTTATCTTGTTTCTCACTTTCAAGGGACTACTTCCAAAGTAGTTTCAGTTTGAAGTATTTTGATATGAAATGTGACTTTTGCTGTTGTTTTTTCATAGTTGTCTTTCCTATCAGGTTAAGGTAGTTACTGCCTCTGTTTTTCTGAGTTTCTTTTAACATGAATGAATATTGATTTCTTATAGAATGTTCTTTTTGTATTGAGATGAACATGTTTTTTTTTTCCTAAGATTTTATTTATTTATTTGACACAGAGAGAGAGAGATTACAAGTAGGCAGAGAGGCAGGCAGAGAGACAGGGAGAGGAGGAAGCAGGCTCCCTGCTGAGCAGAGAGCCCAATGCGGGCCTCGATCCCAGGACGCTGAGATCATGACCTGAGCCGAAAGCAGAGGCTTTATTTAACCCACTGAGCCACCCAGGCGCCCTGAACATGTTGTTTTAATAGGTGAATCTGAATTTGAGGGATACACTTTTCAGATAATGAACCATCTTTGCATTCCTGGAATATTCAACTTGGTTGTAAAATACTAAATGTTTTTTTTTCTACACTGCAGAATTTAATTTTATGATGTTATTTGGTATGTTTCCATCTATTTTCATATTTAGGTGAAACAAACAATATTTCATATTGGTTTGTAATTTTCTTTTCTACTCTTCCTTTCTGATTTTGTTATTGCAGGTTAATTAGCTCCATAAAATGAAATGGATTGGTAATTTTATATTTTTCTATTAAAGTAACTTTCATTTAGTTTTAAAATTTTACAGTCATTCATAATATTCTTATGATTTAGGAGTAGCTGTTTAAGTTTTTCAATTATTTTATCCTATCTAGTTCTTATTTGGACTAATACTTCCACATGGAACCCAACTGAAAATATTTGAAATGGTGTAGACCATAAACCTAGTTTTATTCCCACTTTTATCCTTAGCAACTATTCGGATATTTGGTCCCTAGCTATAATCACCATTGCTATTCAGTTCATAATTTTTGTACACAGTCACGAAACAATATACATCTTGGTTTTTTCACTTAACAGATTTTCAGTAACGTTCTGCAGTGCCCTCATTATATATTTGCCCTCGTATCTTTATCTCTTTCTCTATATCTCTCCCTCACTCTCTCTCTCTCTATATATATACATTTGATCTTTTTGATCAAAGAAAAGTGCTATATCAATAGTCTTCTCCTTTTTCATTCCTAATAATGTTTATTTCTGCATTTCTCTCTCTCTCTCTCTCTCTTTGATTAGTCCAGCTAAATTATTTTTTAGTAGTATCCTTTGTTTAACATCATAGTTATTGAGGTATAATTAACATAGAGTAAGTTTTACTAATTTTAAGCGTACATTTCTGAGTTTTGACAAAACTACAATTATGTAACTACTAACACAATCAGAATATACAGCAGTTCTGTCACCCAAGGATTCTTTCCCTGCTTCCGTCATCTGGCAACCATTGCTCTATTTTCTGCCCTCTGGTTTTCACTTTTCCGGAATGTCATATAAATGGAATCATATATTATGTAACCTTTTCTTTCAATTGAAAATTTTATTGAGATAATTATAGATTTACATGCAGATGTAAGAAATAGTATGGCCAGACCCATGCACCCTTTCCACTTTCCCCCAAAAGTAAAATTTTGCAGAACTCTAGTACAGTATCACAATCAAGATCCTATTCAGATTTCCCGGTTTTATTTGTACATGTATGTGAATGTGTGTGTCTCCGTGTGTATTTTAGTTCTCTACATTTTATTACGTATGTAGGTTAACATATCTATGACCGTTGTCAAGATAGTGAACAGTTCCATCACCAAGATCTCTCAGATTGCCCTTTATAACCACACTCAACTCCCTGCCAGCTCTCCTTTTCCCATCTCTATCCCCCTAGCAACTATTGATCTTATCACCATGTATAAAATTTTGCCATCTCAAAAATGTTACATAACTGTAATCATACTGTGTATAACCTTATGGGATTGTTGTGGTTTTTTTTTTTTCCACTTAGCATAATTCCCTGGAGATTCACCTAAATTGGTGCATATATCAGTAGTTTGTGCCTTTTTATTGCTCAGTAGTATCCTGTGTTATGTATGTACCACAGTTTATTTAACCATTCGCTTCCTGAAGAACATCTGGATTGATTCTGGTTGGAGTTATTACAAATGACATAATATATGAATATTCTTGTATAGGTTTTTTGTGTGTGTGAACTTAAGTTTTTATTCCTCTAGGACAAATGCCCAGGAGTATAATTGCTGAGCAGTGTGGTAATTACATATTTAGTTTTATAAGAAACTACTATACTGTTTTCTAAAATGACTGCACCATTTTACATTTCCACCAGCAATAAATGGGTCATCAAGTTTCTCTGCTGCATTCTCTTACTAGCATTTGGTGTATTTTTATATTTTAGTCATTCTAATAGGTTTATAATATCTCATGATTTTAATTTTCATTTCCGTGATGGTTAAAGATCTTGAATATCTCTTCATGTGCTTATTTGTATCTGTAAAACCTCCAGTAAAATATCTGTATGGCTTTAGCCCATTTTTTTATTACTTCCTTCCTGTTCAGTTTGAGAGCTCTTTATATATTCTAGATACTAGTTCTTTGTTGGATATGTGGTTTGCAAATATTTTCTGTTAATATGTAGCTTGTCTTTTTGGTCTTTTCACATGAGCTTTTATAGCCCCAAATTGTTTAATTTTGATGAATTTACCAATTTTTCCTTTTATGGATTGTGCTTTTAGTGTTAAGAACTCTTTGCCTAGGCATAGATATTGATAGATATTGATTAGATATTGAAGATTTTCTTGGTTTTTTTTTCTAAAAGTTTTATAGTTTTACATTGTACATTTAAATCTATAATCCATTTAGAGTTAATTTTTGTGCAAGATGAAAAGTTGAAGCTAAAGTTCATTTTTTTGACCTTTGGTTGTCTAGTTTTCCAGCACTATTTGTTGAAAAGCCTGTCTTACCCCATTGCATTGCTTTGCAACTTTTAACAAAAGTTGGTAGAGTATATTTGCGTGGGTATGTATATATCTGGGGTTTTTAATTCTGTTACACTGATTTATGTGTCTATTGTTCCACAAGTGCCACACTGTTTTGTAATTATATAATAAGCTTTCATATCCTATAGAATGATTCTTCTTACTTAATTCTTCAAGAATATTTTAGTTATTCAAGGGCTTTTGCCTTTCTATGCAAATTTTAGGCTAAGTTTGTCTCTGTCTACAAAAAATCTTGCTGAGACTTTGATAGGAATTTTATTAAACCTATAGATCAGTTTGGGCAAGATTGACATATTTACTATATTGGATCTTCCAATGCATGAACAGAGTATGTCTCTTCATTTATTTAGGACTTTTTATTTTCTCCCATCAGCATTTTGTAATTTTCAACATACAAGTCTTATAATCTTTCGTTAGATTTACACCTGAGTATTTCATGTCATTTGCAAATACAAAAATTTTATTTATGCCTTTCCAATCTGTGTGACCTTTTTCTTTTTCTTGCCTTATTGCAGTGGCTAGAACTTCCAGTACTGTGTTGCATACGAGTGGTAAGAGTGGACATCCTTGCTTTCCTCCCAATCTTAGGGAAAAGCATTCAGCCTTTTACCACTAAGTATAATGTTAGCTATGGATTTTTCTAGATGCTCTTTATCAAGTTGAAGTAGTTCCCCTCTATTTCTAACATGCTGAGAGTTTTTATCATAAATCGATATCAGATTTTTTCAAATGCTTTTTCTGTGTCAATTAATATGATTTCTCTTTGTTAGCTTGTTGATATGGGAGCTATATTGATTGATTTTCAAATGTTGAACTGGCATTACATATGTAGCATAAATTCTTCTTTATCATAGTGTATGTTCTTTTTTATACATTGTTGGATTTGTTTAGCTAACATTTTGTTGAGGATTTTTGTTTTTAAGTTCATGAGAGATATTAGTATGTAGCACTCTTTTCTTTAAAAAAACAAAACAAAACTGTATTTTATGTGCTTTTAGTATCAGGGTAGCACTGGCTTCCTAAAGTGAGTTGGTAAGTGTTCCCTCCTCTTTTGTTTTCTGGAAAAGATTGTGTACAATCGGTGTTAATTTGGAGGGGATCATTTAAAAAATTCTTTCAAATTTTCATTGTAGTAAAATACATGTAACAAAATTTACCATCTTAACCATTTTTTTTATATTTTTATTTTTTTTATTTTTTTTTTATTTTTTTNAAAACAAAACTGTATTTTATGTGCTTTTAGTATCAGGGTAGCACTGGCTTCCTAAAGTGAGTTGGTAAGTGTTCCCTCCTCTTTTGTTTTCTGGAAAAGATTGTGTACAATCGGTGTTAATTTGGAGGGGATCATTTAAAAAATTCTTTCAAATTTTCATTGTAGTAAAATACATGTAACAAAATTTACCATCTTAACCATTTTTTTTAAATTGTAGTAAAATGTACATAACAAAATTTACTGTCTTAAGCATTTTCAAGTGTATAGTTTTGTAGTGTTAAGTACATTTACATTGTTGTACAGCAACATTTTCCAGAACATTCTTCATTTTGTAAAACTGAAACTCCATACTCATTAAATGTTACCTCCCATCTTCCACTCCCTCCCATCCCTTGCAGTCACCTGGCAATTATTATTCTACTTTCTGTTTCTATGAATTTGACTACTCTAGAGACCTTATGTAAATGAAATCATACAGTTTGTTTTTTTGGTATTTGTGACTATTTTTTGTGACTGACTTAATTTCACTTAGCATAATGTCCTTAAGGTTCATCCATGTTGTAGCATGTGACAGAATTTCCTTTTCTTAAAAGGTTGAATATTTTATTGTATGTATAGACCATATTTTGTTTAACCATTCATCATCAGTAGACATTTGGGTTGCTTCCACTTCATGGTTATTATGAGTAATTCTGCTATGAACATGGGTGTGCAGGTATCTCTTCAAGACCCAGCTTTTCAATTCTTTGGATCCCAGAAAGGGGATTGCTGGATCCTATGGCAATTCTCTTATTAATTTTTGAAGAACCACCATACTATTTATGTCCATAGTGGCTGTGTCATTTTACAGTCACACTAACAGTGTACAATAGTTTCAACTTCTCAACTTCTCCACCAGCCAAAACTTGTTATTTTGTGTATTTGTGTAAAAAGGGCTTTTTCTTTTTTATGTAATCATCCTAATGGGTGTGAGGTGGCATTTCATTGTTATTTTGATTTGTATTTCTTTGATTATTAACAGTGATGAACATCTTCTCATATTTTCTTTGGCCATTTGTATGCTATCTTTGCAAAAATGTCTATCCAAGTCCTTCGTTATTTTTAAATCAGTTTCTTAAATTTTTTGTTATAGAGCCAAAGGGATTCTTTATATATTTTGCATATTAACCTCTTATCAGATATATGATTTGCAGAAATTTTCTCCCAATATTATGTAGGTTGGCTTTTGCTCTGCTCATCATATCCTTTGATGTGCACAAATTTTTAAGTTTGATGTAGTCCTTTTTGTCTATTTTTAGGGCTTTTTGCCTGTGCTTTTGGTGTAATATCCAAGAAATCACTGCCAAATCCAATGTCAATGAAACTTTCCCCTGTGTTTTCTTCTAGCAATTTTATAGTTTTGGGTTGTACATTTAGGTCTTTAATGCATTTTGACTAATTTTTGTATAGGGTTAAAATAAGGGTCCACGTTCACTTTTTTGCATGTAGATATTCAATTTTCCTAGCACTGTTTGTTAAAGAAACTATCCTTTCTCTATTGAGTGGTTGCGGCACCTTTATTGAAGATCATTTGACCATATACGTGTGGTTTTATTTCTGGCCTGTTTATTCTATTACATTGGTCTGTATGTCTGTCCTAATGCCAGTACCAAACTGTTTTGACTACTACAGCTTTGTAATATGTTTTGAAGAAAGGGAGTGAGAGTTCCTCCAACTTTACTCTTCCTTTCTGAAATTATTTTGGCTATTCAGGGTCTTTGATATTCCATATGAATTGGAGGATGATTTTTTCTTTTTCTGCAAAAAAATGCTGTTGAAATCTTGACAAGGATTGCACTGAATCTGTATATTACTTTAGGATAACTTCTTAATAATATTAAGTATTTTAATCCATGAACATGAACTGTTTTTTCATTTATTTGTCTTTAATTTTTTTCAGCTATGTTTTATAGTTTTCAGTGGTGTTTTCTCTTTTTTTAAAAAAAATGCCATTTTGATTTCCACTATCTTTATTATTTCCTTCCTTTTGCTTGATTTGCTCTTTTTTCTGGTTTTTGAGGTAGGAATGTAGATTATTGATTTGAGATCTTTCCTAATAAGCATGTAATGCTCTAAATTTCACTTGTAGCACTATTGGCATCCCAACTTTTGATATGTTATATTTTAATTTTCATTCAGTTCTTTGTTCTTAAAATATTATTTCATTTGAGTCTTCCTCTTTGACCTATGGATTATTTAGAAGTTTAGTTTCCAAGTACTTAGGAATTTTCCTAAGTTGTTCTCTCTGTTATTGATTTCTGCTTTGGTTCCATATGGTCCAAGAACGTACTCTGGGTAATCGCAATTCTTTTAGATTAGTTAAAGTTAACTTTATGGCCTATCTTGGTGATTATTTCATGTACTTCAAAAAATGTATATTCTGCTGTTTTTGGGTGTAGGATTATATATATGTCAGATAACTGTTGAATGATTATTTTGTGCAAATCTTTCCTATTCTTGCTGATTTTCTAATATTTCTGTCATTTCCTAAAAAAAGGTGTAGGCAGCCTTTTCAGTCTGCTTTCTTTTACTTAGCATATTGTATTTGATATTCATCTGTCTGTGTGTGTATCACAAGTTAGGTCCTTTTTACTGCTCAGTAGTATGCTTTTTCTTTTTTTTCTTTCACTTTTTTTTTTCTTTTTAAGTAAGCTCCAAGCCCAGTATAGGGGCTTGAACTCATGACCCTGCAATTAAGAGCCACATGCTCTACTGACTGAGCCAGCCAGGCACTCCAGTAGTATTCTTTTATACAGATGTAACACAGTTTAGCTGAAATACATCTGAAGTGTTTTCTTTCTTTCCTTTTTCTTTCTTTCTTTCTTTCTTTCTTTCTTTCTTTCTTTCTTTCTTTCTTTCTTTCTTTTTTTTTTTTTACAATTTATTAAGAAAGCTGTGATAAACAGTCACATGTTTTTGTGTGAATATTAGTTCTTATTTCTCTTGGGTAAATACCAAGAACTGGAATTGCTGAGTCACATGGAAAGTGTATGTTTAACTTGCTAAGCTGTTTTCCAAAGTAATATACCATTTTGCTTTCCTTCCAGCAATATGTGAAAGTTCTGTTGCTCCACATCCTCATCACTACTTGGTATTTTCAGTTTTATTGTTTCTGTTTTGGTTTTGTTCTGTTTTTTGTTTGTTTTGTTTCATTTCTTTAATTTTAGCCATATAATAAATGTGTAGTGGTATCTGTGTGGTTTTAATTTGCATTTCCCTAATGATTAATAATGTTGAACATATTCTTATGAGTTATTTTTGCCATCCAAATTCCTTCTTTGGTAAAATGTTTGTTAAAATCTTTTGCCCATTTTTGTAGTAGGTTGGTTTTTTTTATTATTGGCTTTTGAGAATTCTTTATATACTCCAGATATATATTCCTCACCAGGTATGTGTTTTGTAAATTTTTTCTCTCAATCTGTCTTGTCATTTTCATTCTTTAAACAGTTTCTTTCAAAAGCAGAAGTTTTAAATTTTGATGACGTTGAACTTACTGTTTTTTTCCCTTTATAGATCATATTTTTAGTGTGATATCTAGGAAATTTTTGACTAAGCCAAATCACAGAGATTTTCGTGTATGTTTTCTAGACATTTTATAGTTTTAAGTTTTCCATTTAAGCTTTTGTTTCATTTGAGTTAATTTATATATAGTGTAGTATAGGAGTTTGTGTGTTTTGTTTTAATTTTGGCATTTGAGTGTCAGTTGTTCTAGCAGTATTTATTGACAAGACTATCCTCTCTTGATGGTAGACTTCTGTTGAAAGTCAGTTAACCATATAGGTAGACTATTTCTGGATTCTGGATTCTTTTCCATTGATCTATGTGTCTGTCCTTTTTTGCCAGTATCACATTGTCTTGATTCCTGTGGCTTTTTAGTAAGTCTTGAAATTCAGATTGTGTAGGTCCTCCAACTTTGATCTTCTTTTCAAAGTTATTTTGGCTATTTTAGTTCCTTTGCCTTTTAATACAAATATTAGGATAAGCTTGTTGAATTATAGGGAAAAAATTCTACTGGGATTTTGACTGTTGTGTGGAATCTGCAGGATAGTTTGAGTAGGACTGACATCTTAATAATACTGAATCTTCCTGCTCGTGAACCAGTATATCTCTCCATTTATTTATTTGATTTCTTTCAGAAATTGGTGTTCTGTATTTTTCCACATATAGATCCTGCTCATATTTTGTTACATTTATGCTTAAAGATTTCATGTATCTTAGTCCTGTTATAAATAGTACTTTCTTTAAATTTCAATTTTCAATTATTCATTGCTAGATGTAGAAATACATGGGATTTTTATATATTGACCTTGTATTCTGCAACCTTTCTTTTTTTTTAAAGATTTTATTTATTTATTTGACAGAGAGAGAGAGAGAGAGAGAGAGAGAGAGAGATCACAAGTAGTCAGAGACGCAGGCAGAGGGAGAGGGGGAGGCGGGCTCCCTGCTGAGCAGAGACCCCAGTGCGGGGCTCGATCCCAGGACCCTGAGATCATGACCTGAGCCAAAGGCAGAGGCTTAACCCCCTGAGCCACCCAAGCACCCCTTCTGCAACCTTTCTAATAAACTTATGAGTTCGAGTAGTTCTTTTGTAGATTTATTGAAGACAGTCATGTTGTCTGTGAGGCACAGTGTATGTTTTCTTTTCCAAATCATATCACTTTTTAAACTTTTATTTTTTTCTTTTCTTATTCTTTTTCTGCATCTGTTGCAAATTTATACAGTTTTTCTCATTTAGTGTGTCAATATAGTAAATTATATTGGCTGACTTTTTTTTAATGTTTAGCCATCCTTAAAGTTCCAGGATAAATCTCATTTGGTTATAATGTATTGTCTTCTTTATACATTGGTATATTTCATTTGCTAATATTTTGTTGATAATTTTTGCATCTGTTCATAAGGGATATTGATTTTTAATTCTCTTTTCTTGCAGTGTCTTTCTCATTTTAATATTGGGATAGCACTGGCCTCGTAAAATGAGTTTGTGAGTTTTTGCTCCTCTTTTCTAAAAAAGTTTATGTTAATATTCTTTCTTAAATATTTTGTAGAATTTTGTCAGTGAAGCCATCTGTACCTGGTGTTTTCTTTGCTGGAAGTTTTAACTATGATTAAATTTATTTAATAGATATAATGATTCAAGTTATCTGTTCCTTTTGAATGAGCTTTGGTAGTTTGTGTCTTTGTAGGAATTCATCCATTGAATTTATGGGCATAAAGTTGTTCATAATATTCAGTCATTTAAACCTTTAATGTCTATAAGGTCTGCAGTCATGTCCCTTTGTTAAATTCTGATGTTGGTATCTTCTTTTCTTGATCAGTTTGGCTAGAGATTTACCAAATTTGCTCTCCTTAAGATCCAGATTTGGGGGGCACCTAGGTGGCTCAGTCACTTAAGCATCCATCTCTTGATTTCAACTCAGGTCATGATCTCAGGGTCATGAGATCGAGCCTGCATCAGTTCCGTATGGAGACTGCTGAGGATTCTCTCTCTCTCCTTCTCCCTCTACTCCTCCCCCCTGCTTGTGTGCACTCTTTCTCTCCCTAAATAAATACATAAAATCTTATTTTTAAAATCCATATTTGGGTTTCACTGGTTTTCTATTTTGTTTTTTTTTCCTGCATTGTATTTCACTGATTTCTACTCATATCTTTACTAGTTCTTGTCTTCTTGCTTTGCGTTAAATTTGATCATCTTTTTCTAGCTTCTTAAGGTAGAAGCTTAGATCATTGATTTGAGACCTTTCTTCTTCCTCTTATAAACATTTAATTATATAAATTTATATATAAATATAAAATGTGAGCACCACATTAGTTACAGTCTATACTTTTTTTGTATATTTTCATTTTCACTGAATTCAGAATTACTTTCTAATTTCCCTTGTGACTTTCTCTTTGACATTTTATAGGTTATTTACAAGTGTGTGGTGTATTTTCCAAATATTTGGGGATTTTCCAGCTATCTTTCTGTTAATGATTTCTAGTTTAATTTCATCCTAGTAAGATAATATATTTTGTATTATTTTAATTCTTTTAAACCTATTGAGGTATGTTTTTGGCCTACAATTTGTCTGTTTTGGTCAATACTCCATACATACTAGAAAAAAATGTGTGCTCTAATGTTGTTGAGTAGTGTGTTTTTTAAATGTCAGGTCAAGTTTTTAGTAGTATTCAAGTCTTTTATATTGTTAACAGTATTCTATCTGCTCGTTCTATCAATTATTGAGAGAGGAGTGTTGTAGTCTCCAGCTGTAATTGTGGATTTGTTTATTTTTACTTTCAGCTCTATCAGTTTTGCTTCATTATCTTGAAGCTGTGTTGGTAGGTACGTACACACTGAACATTGTTAGGTACATACACACATCTAGAGCTGTGTTGTTTGGTACATACATACTTCCTGTTCAAATTTACCACTCCCTATCTAATGGCTTTGCAATTGTCTCTAACTAGCTCCCCAGACTCCTGTCCCACAGTAATTGCAGTTGATACCTATCTAGCCACCTAGGCAGCAGGTGATTTAATGCAATTCCTAGTGGTAGAGCTATCTTTTTCCTTCTTTCATCTAGATTCTTTGCTCTAAAGAGGAGCCCTAGGTAGTGGATCTGCAGCAGTTTTTTTGCATTCTTATTTTATGTCCAGCCTCACCTCCCTCCAACCCTACCCCTGCTTCACACAGTGAAACTGACTCTCTCCCATGAAGTACTTTTAATCTCCTTTGCCTATCAGGACTTTAGTTCCTGACTGCCATTGCCTGCTTTGGATTTGGAGTCCAGTGGTTCTTTGGTTAGTTGTATGCTTTGTTCCTTTTCTGTATCTGTGTCCATAGAAATGTCTGTTATTTTTGAGCCTGTGCTATGTCTTCTTGGGATTCAACCTTTCATATTTTATGCATTTTAGTCTATGTTTGGAGCAGAAGTATATTAATTATTTTTTTATTTTTTTATTTTTGGAGCAGAAGTATATTAAAGTGTGAGTTTATGGAGTCATTTTGATCAAAGTCCTAATCATACTGATATAGATCAAAATAATTATTTTAACTGCTCTGTAATATTCTATTATATGAATAACCCACATTCTGTTTATCCATTCACTAGGTAATTTTTTATAGTACTTGAGTTTAAGAAATAGTGAGTTGAAACAAATTCTATGACTTAAGGTTTGATGAAATACTACATGAAAAGCACTTAAGTTCAGTTCAAGATACTTTGCTATGTATGAAACGTGAGAATAAATATTCCTGGAGGTAGATGAAATACAGAAGCTTGAAAAAGACAGGTGGGAAAACATCTATGGCTTAAGTTAAGTAAGAGAATGAGATCTGTGATGGAAGATCATACAGAGAAAAGGGAGGAAAAATAGAGGAAAGAATCTTGAGAACTACCCAGGTGTAGATGGTCAAAAGAGGAATGAGAACCCATAAAGAGAGATTAAAAGGGGGCATTAAAAATGCAGATAGAGGACACCTGGGTGGGTTAAGCCTCTGCCTTTGGCTCAGGTCATGATCTCAGGGTCCTGGGATTGAGTCCCTTATCGGGCTCTCTGCTCAGCAGGGAGCCTGCTTCTCCCTCTCTCTCTGCCTGCCTCTCTGCCTACTTGTGATCTCTCTCTGTCAAATAAATAATAAAATCTTTAAAAAAAAATAAAATTCAGAAAGAAAAAGAGAATTTCTAGAACAGTACTCATTACTCTAGCAAACCACTGAAATGATGAGAACCAAGACAGAACTAAGGTTTGAAAGCAAGACCTGAGTTCTACCTTCCACCTTCTACTCACCAGCTTTTAGACTTTGGATTAACAAATCAGCCCCAGTTACTATATCTGTAAAATATGTAATAGTTGATCTCTAAAGTCCTTTCTGTGTCTAGGTTGTGATGTTTATGTGTTTTAATAAGTAGTATATTGGTGACCTTGAGAAAGCTGTTTCACTGGTGTGTAAAGGCCCAGTTGTAGAATGTTAAGGAGATTTCTTTGATATGTCATGATATGACACCATATCAAAATGAGAAAAAGCATACCATAGCAAGAGAGATTAAACAACAGCAATCAGATGTTTGGAAAATATTTTTTTCTTTTCTTTTTCTTATTATTAAGATATAATGTATTATTTGTTTCAGGGGTACAGGTCTATGAATCATTAGTCTTACACAATTCACAGCACTCACCATAGCACATACCCTCCTTAATGTCCATAACCCAGCCACCCTATCCCTCTCCCCTCTCCACCCCACCCCCCACCCCGCAACCCTCAGTTTGTATCCTGAGATTAAGAGTCTCTTATGGTTTGTCTCCCTCCCCGGTCCTATCTTGTTTCATTTTTCCCTCCCTTCCCCTCACAACTCCCCACCCTGCCTCTCAAATTCCTCATATCAGAGAGATCATATGATAATTGTCTTTCTCTGATTGATTTATTTCACTTAGCATAATACCCTCTAGTTCCATCCACGTCGTTGCAAACGGCAAGTTTTCGTTTCTTTTGATGGCTGCATAGTATTCCATTGTATATAGATACCACATTTTCTTTGTCTATTCATCTGTTGATGGACATCTAGGCTCTTTCCATAGTTTGGCTATTGTGGAAATTGGAATCCTTCATAATGCCTGGGGAAACAAAGTAAACTAAATGAATGTTTTTCTTCTAGTTACACTTAAGTGATTTGGTTCAACCAAAACAAACGAACCATCAGAGATTTTTTCATGTCTCATTGTCACATTTCTTAAAGAGAGAGATGTATGTGTTAGGGATTTATTTTGGAGTAAAATAGTCTTATTTAAAATAAAGACTCCAGTTGGTTCAATATGGGTCTGCATTTGAGGAACAACAGATTAACAGAATTCTTAGCTTAAGACTACTACAGAAGCCACATGTGACTATATCTCTAGGCAGCTCTAAAGGATGCATACTTACTATCCCATTGTGGTATAAGTACATGCATAAAATGTAAATCCCATTACTTTTTACTAGAATGTTCCTTGAGATTGTAGCTATACCTTTTATGGAAATGGAAATATGAAATCCAAATACAGAATCTTCTGCCTAAAAGCCCCAGGTCTAAGCTTATGTTAGTTTTCCAGTTTCCTAAATATTATGTAAAATATTTACTGTTTGTATTACTTAGTTTCTAAAGCTAGTCAGAGCTGAGAATGAGTTACCTTTTGTCTCCATCCATCTTTGAGTTTTAGGTTTTATTCTAAATTTGCCCTCAGACTAAGATTTATGGTAGGAAACTGCAGTCTAAGTAGTGTGTCAAGTCTTCATTTATTCTCGAGTCATAGACCTGTGACTGAATTGTGATTGAAGAAGTGCTCTCAGGTATCTTAGGAATCAAGAATGAAAATGGGCTATAGGAAGAAGGGGCGTATGTCTCTCAGCCTGACTCTCGTGCTTCTGAAATCTGCTCATGTGTGTATCATGTTAGGCAGGTGCGCCACAGCCCAGGAGTCCTTCATGTGTGAAGGCTTGCCTGTGTGCCCGCAAGTGGAGCTGCTCTTGCTCCACTGAGGTTGGCTGCATTCCCCATTCCCCTCTTTGTCAGTGCCACCTTCAACCGCACTTTACCAGTAGGCTGTTTTCTAACTGCTCGTGATTCAAAGACCCTTAAAATTGGAAGAAGCTGTTCTCTCAGTGGGTGTTTTTCTTTAATAGGAAGAAAGAAAAAAGCACAGTGCCAGTTTGCCTGTGATCGTGTCTTCACAAGGTTGCACCTAGCATTTGGTTTCCATTTATCATTCTCAGTTGCTCATGTGGTCATGTTGGTCTTTATACTGTGCATAGTAAATTTTATTTCTCTTGTGATTGGTCATTTTCTATTAGAAGGTCATGGTGGAATGGTGTTTAATATTCTCAATCAGTACTTCTATCTGAGAATAGAAGTACTGATTGAGAATATTAATATAAATCAAGATTATTCATTTTAAAGAATACTTAGTCATCAGAAACCATTTACCTCTCAAGACTATAGCTTTGGGGCTGATGATAAAAGCTCAGATAATACCAAGTTTGCAGCTGTAGTTCAGTTTGGATGGACTGCTGAATAATGAATAAAATACCTAAACTGGAAGAGTAGGAGGAAATTGGTTTCTGAAATTTACTGGGCATCTTGTAGAGTCATGATTTCTTATATTTACTGATTTGTCCCGCTTAAAGCTAATACAAAATAAGAAAATGGAGATTAGACATATTATCTTAAAATCATACTTTTATACCCTGTAGGGGCTCCTGGATGACTCAGTTGGTTAAACATCTAACTTTATTTTGGCTCAGGTCATGATCTTGGGATGTGAGATCAAGTTCCCTGTCAGGTCTACTTAAATTCTCTCTCTCCCTGTCCCTCTGCTCCTCCCCAGCCTCTAAAAAAAAAGTTATACTTTTTACTTATTTAACTTTTAAGAGAGCATATTTAGTGTGTGTAGTGATACACAACACTGATATTTTCCTTCATTTCTATAGAATAAAGAATGACTATTATAGCCCATATCAAAACTTTTATCCATATACAAAACTCTATTGGCTTTACCTGAAAATCAATAAATAAACATTGATTTTAAGATTTAAACAAGTGGAAAGGCAGTTACAGAAGTGGTAATGATTATGGTACAAAATAGGATTGGAAAGTTATGAAGGAACCAAATAATGAAGGGCCTTTTACAGTCACTTAGTTTTCTATTGCTGCTGTAACAAATTACCCTTAACTTAGTGGTTTAAAACAATACCTACTTATTATGTCATAGTTTCTGTGGGTCAGAAGTGTGGGCACTATGTGGCTTAACTAGGTTCTCTGCCTAGGGTCCCATAAGGCCAAAATCAAGGGGTTAGCAGGGCAGCGTTCATTATTTAAGGCTCTGGTGAAGAATCACCTTGCAGGCTCATTCAGGCTTTATTCTGATGAGCTTGGTATGATTTTCAGTAGAGGAGTGATGTGGTCATGTTGGTGTTTTATAACAATCACTTTGGCTGTAATATAGACAAAGGTCAATTTGGGGCCACCCTGAAGTTATGGGAAATCTTTGGAAAGAGTATCATTTGGGATTTGGTTATAGATAACAGAAGTCATGCTAGCTATGTTAAGAAGAAAGGGATTTCAAACAGGGAATAGGTGCTTAACAAAAAATTTTGGAAGGACTGTGTCTCTAGGATTGCCTTAAAATGCTACTGCAGAACTGGCTCACCAATGGCACTGCCGCCTCTGGTAGGATCAGATAAGGAGAAACTCATGAAGCTGCTGTCCCTGGTTCTGAATCACACCAGCTTAGCTGTGATCTGGGGGTTCAGCAAACTGCTGCCAAGGGTGTTAACTCCAGGATCAGTGTTTGAACTGCCGTTTGGTAATTAGGGAGCCTATACCCAAACCATGCCCATACCATCTGCTAGATCCATAATATCTGCCCAGGGCTGCTGAATGTAACTGATCGAAGCCAAATCTCACCTGCAGATGAGTGTGGAAAATGCTGTTTGTCTCTTCCCAGTCTTGGCAGTAGGGGAGGATGGCATTTCAGAGGAGTCTGGAACAGATCCTGAGGAAGCTCATCCACAGACTGTTCTAGCACTCCAGGTTATTGAATCAGACAGGTGGGAAAGAGGGCTAGGAAGGAATCAGGGCAACTGTCCAGCTACTGGCTAGAATGAGTAGGTCATTCCTGGTGCCATTTACTGACATAAAAAGACCAGAAAAGCTGGTTGGGGAGTGACAGTGAATTATTTCTGGATGTGTTGATTTTGAGAAAACAAGGGGGCCTTAGTGTCCTAATTTATAGGACATTTAATTTGTAGACGGACGAGGCCAGTTACATCAAGTAAACCAGTTTCTGCCTGTGGGTCATAATTTTGTGTACAAATATGTTTATGGTTGAGGTTAATTCAGTTGACCATACTGTCAAATATAAATAAGTCTAGAATTATATAATTATTATTGTAAGTTTTAGTTTTATATTTAAATAGATTTAGGGCTTAGCACTGGTTCTTTAATCTCATTGTTGAGCAGTGTTTTTCTTTTTCAGAAGGACACATGGCTGCCCTATTTCCTAAGTTCTTCTTGTTTCAGAATAGTTGCCTTTTAAATTTCTTTCTGAACAAAACTTGGCGAAGTATAATATTCCGGGTCATGCTTTCTAATTTATTTATTTGTCAACAGTGGCATTGTTTTGCTCCTCAATTTGTTTCACTGGCTCTGTGATCTTTCTTTTCATCTCCTTCTGTTTATCATTTCTCTTTGAGCTCTTGTTTTATTATATTCATGCACTTAATAAGTTCTAGACTGCTTGTCTTCAGTTATTTTTTCTTTCAGATTGACTTCCGCCTCTGCATTTTACTTTGTGTTTCTTTTATTCCTTTTGCTGTGGTTTGTGCTTAGTTGCCATTTTGTACCTTCCTTGCTTATGCTTAAAAGTGGGTGCCTCTCTCCTGACCATCTCTTTACTGAAACATAGTATAAGTAAACTCTCCTTGACCCCTTCACCATTGTTTCTTTTGTCCCTCCGAGGCAGAGTTTGAGAGCTGGGGTATTACAATTGGACTTTTCTGTAGTCTGAAGGGAAAACATCTCTGGAGTTGGGTTCAGCTTTTATTTGACCCCTTGGGTTCTGCTGTCTTTTCTAAGATTTTGTGAAATTATCGTAGCCTAGTTTCACTTGTTTGAAGGCATATAGTAGATGTGGGTAGGGAAACATATACATACCCTTAGAGTTTGAATCATTTCACTTTGTCAGTCTAGAGCCTTGGAAAATTTCAAGTCCTGGTAGTTTTGCTTTTTGTTTGTTTGGGCTTGTTTTGTTTTGTTTGCCTTTGCTAAGATCCTGACATCCTGATAGTAGAACATAGAGGCTTCTGCTCCCCAAAGTGTTTCCTCGGGCTTCCTCCTGGCTCACTCCTTAGTCCTTCAGCCCAATTTTCTCTAAATCGGGGAGTGTTAGCACACTCAAGAGTTTGCTCTTTATCTTCTTCCTCCATAATGAGTTCTGGGGATTGAATTCGGATCTTTGCTTAACAGAACCACATAGTACACAGCCACTGGTTCCTTTTAAATAAAGCCTATGGCAATAAGGTTATTCCCTCTCTTCTTTTGTTAGTTGTTGGTGGTGATATTTTTACCCTTTTAAAAAATACTGTTTTTGACACAAGTTCCAAGAGAAGATTCTGTCATCTGTTTCATCATAACACTATCTTTTCCAAGAAGTTCTAAATAGATTTCAGTCATTTATTTTCTAAAGGAGTATGTGTGTTTTAATAATGTAAATTCCAGAATAGGAATGTAGTGTTTATTTTTTATTTGTATAGAAACTTAGAATTTACCAAGTACTTACTCATCTGTTACATAATTCTCTTGACTGTTTTATAAGGTAGGAAGGGCAGACTTTTTAATCCCAATTTTACTAATAAGGAAACTGAGATACAGAAAGATTGATTTGGGAGTCGCACAGCTAATTATAAGATGGAGTCAAGACTCTGAAGTCAGATCTTCTGACTCTAAAGCCAGTACCATTTTACCATATCCAGTTATTCCCTTTAATGAAAATGATTACCTCCATGCTTACCCACACATGCCCTACTCCGTCTTTAATATTCCTACCAACCTTTTAACATTGACTTAACTGAGTTAAAGTCAAAAGTAGGGTGGAGGAATAATCTTACATGACCACTGTATTCTGATCCTGAATTAACCTCAGGATTTCTGGTTGTAATGAAGCTAATATCAGGTCTTTTCATCATTTTTTTCTTCTCTGATTTGTAGAAAATTGCTCAACTTCCTCAGTAAAATCAGTGAAAAGGCTGGCAGTGGAGACAGGATTTTCCACATAGGAAACTTGACCTTGTGGGCCCAAGTTTCACCTCTGTAACTCACTTTCCTCTTTATTGCGTCTGCTCTTTATTCCTGCCTTGATCGAGGAACTTGTATTCCTCATTTGCCATTTACCACTTTTTCACAAGAACATATTCTTTAAAAAAAAAAAATTATTTGAGTGACAGAGAGGGAGAGAGTTGGGGGGGGTGCAGGCAGAGGGAGAAGGGGAAAAGGAATCTCAAGCAGCCTTCCCCACCCAGCATGGAGCCTGACAAGGGACTCAGTCTGACGGCCCTTTGATCACGGCCCTGAGATCATGACCTGAACAGAAGTCAAGAGTCAGTCACTCAACCGACTGAGACACTCAGGCACCCCACAAGAGTATATTCTTGACTCTTCCACAAAGACCTGTATTATAGCCAATGAGACTACACTGAACATTCAATCAAAAATCACTGGAAAAGCTGGATTAACAGCTCACATACAACTAGAGTTTTTTGTTGCTTGTAAGCTGTCTTCTCTGTTGTTCAGAAACTGGCCTCTTTCCATCTTCCCATCTGTCACCATGGAATGTGTGCTTAGATATATGCCCTTGATGAGGACACCCAAGAAAGCAAGTTCTATAGAGTGATTAGACTTCTCTCTGTAATCCTTGTGTCTACTTTTCTAGTTCTCCTTTCCTCCCAAAATCTATTCTATAACAATAAACAGCAGGCATGGTGACCATCTTTAGGACAAATTCTTCTCCCGTCCACAAGGATGTGGTTTTATTGTGGCCTCAAAAGGGCAACCATATCAGATCACAGACACACAAATAGTTCATCAGGCAGATAGGTAGATGGAGATGACATTAGAATAGGGTTGTAGCAGTGTCGTTTACTGGAGTTCTGAAGAAGTTCATAGTTCATGTGCTAGTGGCTTAAACTGACACTTTTTTTTATCCTTCTAGGTATCATGAACTGATTACAAAATATGGGAAGTTGGAGCCTTTGGCAGAAGTGGACCTAAGACCACAGAGCAGTGCGAAAGTAGAAGTCCACTTTAACGATCAGGTGGAAGAAATGAGCATTCGTCTGGACCAAACAGTTGCAGAACTAAAGAAACAATTAAAAACTCTAGTGCAGTTACCCACAAGCAACATGCTTCTCTACTATTTTGACCATGAAGCACCCTTTGGCCCAGAGGAAATGAAGTACAGCTCTCGGGCACTGCATTCTTTTGGCATTAGGGATGGAGATAAAATTTATGTGGAATCCAAAACAAAATAACCTCGACCAGCCTTGTAAAAACACATACATAAGGACTTCTTGCAGGGCATTTGTTTCCAATGTGGTTTTCTTTAGGAGGGAGAAGGTTGTTTGTGTTTTGTTTTGTTTTGTTTAGGTTTCGGGGGGTTTTGTATATTTTTTCCCCCTAGAATGGGGAGGGGGCTGTCTTTGGTATTTTCTACCACAGATTTCTTCAGCTCAGCCAGCAGAATTGGCCACATCTCCAGTCCCTGTGCCCTCCCTCATGAAAGATGACCAAGAAATCACCGACTTCTTACTGTGTTCACTGGGCTGTGTCTACCGCTTGGTTGTCATGACCATTTAGGTATACTTGTGAAGATAGCATGAACAGTGTGTCCCCCCTCAGAAGGGTAACTTGTGGGATTTAAATCAGGAGCAGGGATCTTGACAGGAAGGGCCAGCACTTCTCTCCCCCAGTTCTTTCGTTGTCCCTCCCTCTCTCCCTCCTTTCCTGCTGTGGTTCCGTTTTTGATTTTGACTCGTGTCAGCACGTGTTCACCTAACAGTTTTATCCTGTCCATAAGTAACTTCTCATTTCTCAGTGTGAGCAATTTTTTCTTCATTTCCCCCCTTTGAAATAATTTTAGTGTTTTCAGCATTTTTCAACCTGATTCTGAACTCAGGTATTCAGTGAGAACCTGTAACTTGTTAGGATCTTGAAGACGGAGAGTTAAAACTCCGGGGAGACTCGCCGCTGTCCTGGTGGTGCGGGCAGAGCAGCCTGGGCTCTTTGTGTGTAACCACGTCCGTTTCAGTGTCCTGCACACATGACATCCACCCTCACTTCCAAAACACAAAACGTGTCACATGCCACAGTGCTTTTATTGTTGCTTGTCAGATGTATTTCCTCATCTCTAGCTGTCTTTCTCATTACTTTAAACCATTGGGAATAGAGGCCTGACTTCCTGAAGAACCCAGGAGAATAATGGATATACGTGCTGGGAGACCTGGGAATTAGCTAGCCGACTGTCCATGGTGTGTGTGAGGGAGTAGAGTGGGAAAAAAGTCAAGCCGTCCAGGAGAAAGAGCGTTGTGACTTCCCTACCCGTGTCATCATTTGAAGCCCTGGCTCTTGCACTTTGCATTAAAAGTGGGAAATCTTAATCAAAGGGAGTTCTGATTCCCAGTTCTTCCCTGGGATTCTGTGATGTCGTCATTGGACCCTTCTTTTTGTTTTACATTTCAGCTTAGTTGCCCCTCCCCAAGAACAACTCTGCCTAATCTATGAGTAAAGTCTAAGTGTCAAAATATCAGAATTGCCTCCAAGTCATATTTTTTGCAGAAGCATATTTAAAGCACTTTTCTTTAAAAGCTAGTTCCTCACCTGCCCTGAAATCTTTCCCTTTGTTCTTGTAGTCCTTTGTTAAGCAGGGTAACCCCTTTCTGTGATAGACGTCTTTCTTGGTCCTCCATATTTACAGGTGAGAGACTCGGGGAAGGCTTGGCATCACTAAGGGCAGGTGATGTGCACCTGTAATCATTATCTGATTGCATTTGACCTTTTGACCTTTATTATAGGATTCCACCGCTCCTACAAAATTCTTTAATTTCTTATGAAATTTTTAGATAACTCTTGTAAGTCCTTCACGTCTGCAGAGTTGTGATTATTATTGCTACTTTTTAAATTTTTCCTATGCCATAACAGCAGATGTTTATTCTCGTAATGCACTTCAGGTTTAGTATCAGTAAAGCCTTTGACCCAGGCCTACTGAGTCAAGTCTATATTCACTGTAACATTAAAGGTGGAAACCAAAGGGTTTGAGAAAGATGAATGAAGCCTATTCTCCTTCTGCTGCAGACTTGATCTTTCAAAATCACAAGAATGAGCAATGGAGATCCAGGCTGGGTAGAGACAAGAATAATTATTTTGCAATCACATTTTCCTGACAGATTTTTGGAAGTGGGAAAAAAGTGTGGCAACAGTGTCATGAAGATAAAAGCTGTGGGTGCGTTGTGTATGTGCGCATGAGTGCAGACAAGTTTGAGAGAGAAACAGTGTAATTGAGCCCGTCACTTTTGTCAGCCTGGGAAACAGATGCATTCTTATTTTTTGAGCTTGTATGACCCTTGACTGTCCCACAGCAGAAGGCAGAGCAAACACTTGGGTTGTGCTTTAATCATAAGTGGAATGGTCACAATTAATAAGATATTTTATATATGACAAAGTTTTATGAAATGCTTTTTTACTATTAGAGACCTGTTCCTTCTGTTATGACAGAACACAGTGTCCATCAACTGCAGGCATAATTCCTCTATTATACAGTTGCATGTCAGGGGAACTTCTCATCTAATTCAGTGGATGTGGGTATTTTTAGGGCATTGTAATTGATGGTTTTAATAATTGCCGAACAATTTTTGATTGAGACAAAGTCTAATGCAATTACCGGTCTTTTAGAGCTACAGAACAGAAGTAAAAGAGAAAAGCTATTTGAGCATGTGTACTTGTAGATTTATTTGGGCGGCTTAGCAAAGATGCTGCTTTTGAAATAAAATTGGTGCTGTGTAGACACTTGTAACCCAAATTATTTTTGTAACAGGCTAAAAAGGAGACAAGAGACCATGGACGTTTGAGTCTCAAAGTTATGCATACTCGATGGCAGCAGCTTCTCTGTATTTTAATATTGACTTCATCCAAATGCAGCGAGAGCCTGTTATGGCATTTATAAGGCAAGATGCTGTCTGAGCCAGTATTACAGATAAGTTGCTGCAGACACAGTGTATAGAACATATCTTTTCTAAAACAAATTCTTTTCAGTGGAGAAAAAAAAAAGGAGTAATAGAAGAAAGCCAGATCAAAACCATGGGATTCTCTGTGCCCACATGTAGCTGCCGAAGCCACAACAGAAATCAGCTTTTGAAATGGAATTGTTGAAATAGCTCAGATGGCTTTAAAGGAGGGGGGGGGAAAGTTTAGAGTCCTGTGTAATTTTTTTAAAGTTATTATTATTAAAAGTTTCTTTTGTTTCTGCAACCTATCGCTACCATGTCCATAAACACATAAGAAAGCAGCGGATATCCTACAGCACCTTGTTTCTTTTAAGACCCTTGGGTGAAAAGAAGCCCAAAACATGAGCCATGTGTAACAGAGCCACATGTTATGATGCTTTGTGCTAAGATTTTGTTCACTTAAAGAAATGCAAGTTCAGTCCTCACCAGGTGTTTCCGCTATGTTGCTAAGTCAGCGGTGTCCTGACCAGAGAACACTGGGTGCACAAGGAACTGACCCCCATTCGAGGCACACCGCTGATGGCTCTTCCTAATGCACGTGTGTGCACGACTTGCTCCATGGCAAGTGCTAGGCCCTACAGCATATAAAACAGGAATGCAAAATAATAGATGGTTCTAAGCAATGTCATTTCTGTTTATGAATTTGATTTTTCCCTTCATTTCATGTTAGATCGAAAACGCAAACAGACTGCTTTCCAGTACACCCAGAAGCCATCTGTGTTACCAGATGTGTTGTGAACACTCTATTTTTCATAGGTGCTTCCTTACTATAATATGTCCATTGTAGTGATGGAGAGGGACTGGGCTCTCTCAGGCTCTTTACTTGCCAGTTGTCTCCTGCAGCTAATGGAAATATATATTTTATTTTAGAATATAATTTAAACATGAAGGTCTATTCTTTGCACTTTTTATTAATACATATATATAGAGAGATAATCTTTAAAAAATTAAAAATCCAAGTCCACTTTCTCTTTGTGTTCTGATTTTTTCTGGAGTTCTGGGGTCAAGATGCATGCTTATTTTTATATAGCTGAAGGTTGACATCACTGCTGTGGTTGAGTCCTTTGGGGAATTGGCCAAAGCTGGGAAGAATTGGACCATTTTGACAAATTTCACTGGAATTGTGCCAGTTAGAACGAAAACTGCAAAACAGAGACTGTGGAAAGCGTGTCATTGCTTTTGTGTTAGCAAATTCTTATACTTCTAACATGTCCTTGTTATTTCCTTTTTATCCTTTTAAGGATAAAGGCCTCCCTTTGAGATATTTGGCATCCTCTTTTTTGAGTAAGGATGAAAACCTCAATTGGATGCACTAAAGATTTACATTTCTTTAAAGCAACACTTTTTTGCCTTCAGAAAATGATTTTCTGTAAGAATTAGAGTTTTGGATACTTGAACCCTACCCACTTATCAATAATTTCTTGGTAAGCTGTAATGGGTTAACCTTATATCAAGAATGAAGATCCAAGAACTGTATTTTATTTCTCTGTTTCGAAGACAGAGTCCATTAACTTCTCTCTCAGTGCTCCAGAAGGGTGTGAGTATCATGATTTGTTTAAACTTAAATATTTCTGCCTCTTACTCAAATTTCAAAGAGTATACTTTTAACTTCTATACCAAATGCTATTTCGTTAATATTTATTGTGAACTTCTCTGAGTATACTTGCAAGGTAGACCTATGTCAAGACATCCAGTACCCACTGGACTGAAAGATACTGTGACTCCCACCAGTTACTAGAACACATGTAAATCAAGAAAGTTAACCTTCAAGAACTGAAGTTACTTTCTCTTTCCAACTCTCCTCTGGAAAGGAAGTTCTTTTCTGTGGTCTCCAACTTAGAAGTTCAGAGCTCAAATTCAGCCAGATAACTTTTAAAACCCATATAGGTCATTTCATATACTTTGAACTCTTTTTTAAGATTTTATTTATTCATCAGAGAGAGAGAGAGGCAGTGGCAGAGGGAGAAGCAGGGTGCCCCCCGAGCAGGGAGACAGGACTTGGGGCTCCATCCCAGGACCTGGTATCACAACCTGAGCCGAAGGCAGACTCTTAACTGACTGACAGCCAGGCACCCCCATCTACTTTTAACTTTTTAATGTCACCAGGATTTAGGAACTGAGTTAATCCCTGAAAGGAACAACATGCCATACTGTAACTCCCTAAAATATGATGAATTTTTTATTCCTCTCCTTCAAAAATTTGAGACTAACACTGGAAACCTTTAGCTTTTTTTTAACAAACATCTATTAAAATGCTCAGATACATATATTTGCCCATATATATGAATATAATATACAGAAGAGGTTCTTGGGCTAGCCTCCCACCTTACTCTGAACTAAAGACAACAACACAACTGGTGGTTTTTACAGTTTAGAAGTTATTCTGCTGAATCAGTGGCCTTTTTACAACTATGTTTCAAAACACTAAAATAGTGACCTAAATAATAACTGATCCTAACAGAGCAGACTAATGAAATCAGTTCTTAAAATAAGAATTACTAATAACTGTTTAATATTTTGTCTTATACTTTTCTTCGATGTGGTTTAGGCACCTGAATAATTTGCTTGCACTCTATTTGAAGGCACACCTATTAAGAGGGGAGTAACAAACTCATAACCCAGGAGGAAGCAGAGCCGTAAGTGGATAGAGTTGCTGGTTGGATGAATCCTTGCCAGTCCTATGTCCAAGCTTACCATGTTTGTTTCTCATATTTCTTCTAAACACTAATAATGAGCATTTATTATCAACCAGGACCCGTTCTAGATGCGCCACCTATTTAAACCCATTTGGTCTTCATGACATCCCTATGAGGTTAGCACTGTTGTTATCCCGATCTTCTTACTCATGAAGAGATTGAGACACAGATAGGTTAAGTAACTTCCCAAAAGTCACACAGTTGGTTAGCAGAGCCAGGATTCAAACCCAAGGAATCTGGCTGTGGAATCCATGCATTTGACAGCTATTAAGCTATTATGTAGTACTTGCTGCTAACGTTCTCCATAACCCTACACACACACACACACACACACACACACACACACACACCCTTTTTGTCAGTCTTTATGTTTCATTAAAACGAGATGTTCCTCAATATCCATTTGCTAAATTGATTTGCTCTGTAACAATCACTGATGTGGCTGATGGTTCTAAATCCAAATTGGAATTTGTCCCCATGCCCTGTCCAGAATTGTGAGATGATAGTTGGTATGTACCCTACTGTCCTCCCTGCTCCTCTTACGGGCCATTTGGACTCTTGTGATGGGCACTGTTGACAAGAATAAATGAGGTAATAATATGATGCAAGAAAAGTAAGAATTTGGTTTTTAACCTGAGGACATTCTAGAACTTTCAAACTTTGTTCGAGCGAACAGTTAAAGGTGAGAGAGGTCATTCAGTTCAGATTCAAGCTTCTATCAAAGAGGCAACAATGTTTAAGTGGACTTAAAAATGGGTGATTATCGAGGAAAAATATTTTTATGATTGAATGCAACCTGTTGCAAAGGTATTGTTCCAGGAAAGGATGAGGCTGTCACTGTTATTGTTCCTCCTTAAAATGTAAGTGAGTGCCTTGTGAAGAATATAAATATTGCTTACAAAATAGAGGAGACAGGCTATCTATTATGGTCTGCAGGATCTAGATCTGCCAAAAAATTACAATGCAATTTCAGTTTGTCAAGTCTTACAGAGACTCTTCATCCTTGAATGCTTCATAGTCACTGTAAGTAATACAATTAAGGTGTTAAATAAATGAGAATAAGAGGAGGCAGACATTAAAAATACAAATAAAAGAGAAAAAATGTTTTCTGAAATATCTGATATATTTGAGAGCAGATGTAAGCTTTACTCCACTATTGAAGAGTAGAAACAGGACATTATGAATTGCTTTGACTGTGTTAAAATTGGGTTTGGTTTGATTTTCAATTTGTTTGCAAAAAAAGAAGTCTCTTCAAAAACCATTTGAATCTATTTTCTAAATAGAAAATATTCACATGGTTCAAAAATCAAACAACATAAAAATGGCATACATTGGAAAATCCCAGTCTGACTCCCTGTCCTTCACCTTTTTTTAGTTTCTTCTGTGTCTTTCCAGAGTTCATACAAATAATAGCAAATAATATATATTGTTCCCCTTTTATACAGCAAAGTCAGCATATAATACACTAACATACACCTTGCTTTTTTCACTTGAAATATATCTTGGAGATCTCTCCATAGCAATACATAGGGAATCAGTGTTCTTTGTTTGCAGTATAATAGATAATATTTCATTTGTAGACATAATTTATAATTTGTTTGACTCAAACCTCATTGATAGACATTTAAGTTTTTCCTCTCCCTCTTTCTCTCTCTCTGCCTCCATGCAACTCTCCCTCTCTTTTATTTACTATATTCAATTTGCTGCAGTGAACAGCATATGTTATTTTACATATTTGAAATGAATCTATAGAATACATTTTTAGAAGTGGGGCTGCTGGATGAAAAGGTCAATGTGTTTGTAATTTTGGTGGATATTGCTACATTATTCTCCATTAGAAACACATAAAAAGAACTTTTTTCCTGGCTTTATTATGTCACATCCCTACATAGTCAAAGACTTTACCGATCTTTTTCTTGATATAAGATTCCTGTTTGTGCAAGTGAGATAGGGTTCTCCCCAATTAGACATGCAAAGCTAGGCACCTGAATTCAACACATAACAGATTTGCATAAGCCATGCACATTGTCTGTCTTATGAGCCATTTTTCCTTTGGAATCTAATTTTTAATCATTGGTGAGATTTCACCTCTGCAGGAGAAGGTATATGTATTATTTATCCTTAACAATGTATGAGCATTTGTTTCAGCTGAGTGCTCTTGAAAAGTGATGGATTAATAGCCCTGATACCCTCTGCTTATTGTCTACAGGAAGCTTTGATCAGAGCTGCTTCTTACAGATCAGTGCAATTCTTTTAGAGGAACTATTCGGTACCATGAGGTGAATAGGGAATATAGTGTGTCTGCCCCCCCCCTTCCAGCTTTATCGCTAATGTGCTGGCAAGGATGTTAGAATAATGCCCATTGTGAGCTTTTTTGGTTATATGGGTCTCCTTAGAATTAACTACTCCAAACTCCTTGGCTAGATACAGATACTAAAGTTGCTTTCAGAAAGTGTCTTGGAGTGCTTATTTAGATTTCAGAGATAGCCATCTTTTATTAGATCTTATATCTAGAAAATCTTGCTGACTAGTTAATAAACATTAGTGTCATTCAATGTAGTTTTCAAAGAGCCAATGCCATTTTTCTTATAATTAAGCCATATTTTTTTTAGCTTAGTCCAAGCTCAGTGTCTAGAATGAATAAGACCAGCCCAAAAAGAAATATTACTTAAAGGCAAGTAATATTCTTTAAAAACTAGGCTCCAGGTCATTTGTGCACAATTTGAACTCCTTTTGTTTTCAGCTTGCAGTTCAGTGATTATTACCATGATACTAATATATTTGAAAAAATTAGAAATAATTTTTACATCAGTTTTTTTTTTTACTTTGCCTTTAAGAAACAAAACTACCGAATGGCTTGTATAAAAAACACAGGAAATAACAAGTGTTGGTGAGAATGTGGAGAAAAGGGAACCCTCGTGCACTGTTGGTGGGAATGCCAACTGGTGCAGGCACTGTGGAAAACAGTATGGAGGTTCCTCAGAAAACTGAAAATAGATTACCATATGATTTAGTAATTCTACTTCTGGGTGTTTACCCAAACAAAACAAAAACACTAATTCAAAAAGATACATGTTTATTGCAGCATTATTTACAATAGCCACACTATGGGAGCATCTTAAATGCCCATTGATAGATGAGTGAATAAAGAAGATTTGCTGTCTATACATAGTGGAATATTACTCAACCATAAAAAAGGAAAACTTGCCATTCATGATGGCATGGCTAGACTTAGAGGGTGTTATACTAAGTGAAATAAGACCGAGAAAGACAAATACCATATGACTTCACTTATATATGCAACCTAAAAAATAATAACAACAGAGAAAGATAAACAGACTCATAAATATAGAGAACAAGGATGCTTGGGTGGCTCAGTCAGTTAAGTGTGTGCCTTTGGCTCAGGTCAGGATCCCAGGGTCCTGGGATCAAGCCCCACATCAGGCTCCCTGCTCAGTGGGGAGTCTGCTTATCCCTCTCCCTCTATCTCTCCCCCTGCTCATGCTCTCTCTCTCTCTCTCTCTCTCTCTCTCTCTCTCTCTCTCTCTCTCTCTGTCTCAAATAAATAAATGATATCTTTAAAATTAAATAAATAAATACAGAGAACAAACCGGTGGTTGCCAAAGGAGAGAGGGGTGGATGAAATGAGTGTACGTGATTAGGAGGTACACACATTCAATTATAAAATAACTAAGTCACAGAGATTGAAAGTATAGCATAGGGAATACAGTCAAGAATATTGTAATACTCATTATCGCGGTGAGCATTTTGTAATGTATATAATGCTAGAATCACAATGTTGCACACCCAAAACTAATTTAATATTATATGTTAACTATACTTCCATTAAATTTAAAATTTTTTTAGTTCAGGAAAGTTGAAAACCCAAGAGACTACATGAACATGCCAGTTTATGAAAATTAACCTAGATGTCTAAGAATGAGGATTCCAAGGAAGTAAGAAAAGCAAATGTCCAGATGTGATGCCCTTCAGAATCATTTCATTCTGAATGTCTTTACTGTTTAGGAGAAGTCTTCAGGAGCATAACTGCTTCCACATCACCTCCTCCATCTCAAGGACCCTGCTATGGATAACTACCATTTTTCAGGGAGAATGTAAGTATAGCCTTAGATGTAACTGCCTTATTCAACTAGATCTAGGAGGTCAAACATCATTGAATCAGTGGTTAAGGGGTAGAAACAACTATGCTCCAGAAATATCTGGAATCTCCATGGTAGATTCTACAACAAAGCAAAACTTCCTGTTGCAGAGGGTTTGTAAATGTACTCAAAACACCAACATCCCAGATTCAGTTCTCTGGGAAGCAGACACTAAGGTTGAGTTAGAAGTGCAAAAGGCTTATTGGGGAATAACCCCTGTGAAGGTGGACAGGAGGGGCACAGACCATGCTGTAGACCTGACACTACGCCAACTCAGTATGGTGCTCTGAGGCCCTTGACCGACACTTGACCGACACTTTTCTCAGTCATCAGTTGGGGAAACACAACAAGAACATAACTTCAACTTGAGCACTGATGTAGATACTGAAGGAGCCAAGGGCTGGAAGCTGTCAGCCTACCATACTCCTTGTAGCAGGAAAAGCATTCCTTCCTGGAAGGGGGGTCTGAGCAATGCACCTTTGTATCTACCACAGACCACTCCATGCAAGGTGTAGATCCAGCTCTCCATGGTGAGGGCCAGCTCCTCTCATGCTCTGGTGACCTTCTTTTCTTGAGTAGAACCTTAGAAGAGAGAGGTTAGGGGAATGAACTATAGCCCCTGTCACTGCAATTCAACTGATTTCACCTGGTAACCATTGTCTCCCTCTTCCGCTGCCCATCTTATCACCTGAGCCGTCACCTCTGCTGCTCTCAGTGTCCACCTAGTGGTTTCTCCCAAACCCTAATTCCTAAGTAGTCTGAGACCCTGGGAACCATATGCTGCTCAGACTTGAGCAAGGGAGTACTAAGAGCCACCAAAATGGGTCACCTGAGCTCCATACACATGATCCCTTGAATCTGTCAAGTCATAGCAGCCCCACCGCCTCCTGCTCATTGGAGTCAGTGACTCCGAACAGGATGGTAGTCCATCTTCATTCCTGCTAGTCTCTGAAAACAGAGCCCAAGTGCCCAAGCAGCACTGCAGCCATAACTTATAGCTCCTTGGGACTCTCGCTGTGTCCCCTGGTGAGAGTGTGCCTTCTTGGGGACCAGGATGTCAAACCACACAACCCAGAGATGAGGGGTGGGCAGCACAAAGTCCCTTAGTACTCATTGGGAGTTGTGGCAAGCAGGGCCACCCTGCTTCCACATGTGGTTCCCGGCTCCATGTATTCTTCCTCCAGGGGGCGCTGCATCATACAGAGGTCTCTGACTCAATACATGCGCAGTATCCTGGAGGGTAGCACCCCATCCTCTCAGTGTTATCTCCAAGGTGGTTCCTCCCCTGCTCCTTCAACATTTCCTTTCAGTGCTTGCTCGGGCTGGCATCTTCTGTGTCGTGGTATTTGTGCTCCAGCCAGTGGATCCTATAGTCATGGTCCATATTCACACCTCCTTTCTATAAAATGGATTCCCTAGTCAGATGTTACTTTGCATGCAATTCTATGCCTAAGATCAGGCCTTCTGCAAGCCTCTTATTAATGGTAATGGCTGAGGCCCTGTGGGCAGGGAAGGTGCCCCATAACCGAGATTAGAGGTCCATTCCTGGGAGAAGAAACTACTGGCCCCTGCAATGTAGTCATTGTGCCTGCACATGGCCAGCTGGTCTCTCCAAGGAACAGAGACATATGAAGGGCTTAGCTTTAGTCTCTGTGATTGGCAGGTTGTATGCTCAGGCAACAGAAGCTAGGTCAGCCTTGCTAAATGGGAGTTCATGCTACTGGGCCCATGCCTAACCTCCATCCCTGCCACTTCATACATGTCCCCATTTTACCAACACTGACAGAGGCTGCCTCACAGTAATTGGTGTAGTCATTTTGTCTACTTGGTTGTTTAGTCCCTCTTCTGTAGTGGGTGCTGTTTTTTTGGAGGTGTTACCATATCATGCAAAGATCTTCACACTTCGTGTCCATTCCCATCTGTCTATCCACATGTCTCTACTCCAGGCCTCCTTATTACTGACTTTCCAAGCGTTTTTCTTTTGGGTCATTGTCTAGATAGCTATAGGATTCACCACTGCCTACAGGGTTTTGCACGGTCTAACCTCACAACACTTCTCCTTTGACACAAAGTGTGCAACAAGATATATTGCCTCAAGTTCTTCACATTAGGAAAATGTCCCCTTACCATTGTTTCAAAGCTACCCCTGAGTGAGGCTGTAACAGCCACCGTCTGCTTTAGGCTTGCATACACTCACCAAGCTGAGTCATCCATACACCAAGTCTAGGCTTTTCCCCCCTCTTTCAGATGGTTGTGTGCACCAGCCCCCCCCCTCACAGATAGCCATATGTGTCATTTGGTTTTGGGAGGTGCGGTGCAGTCATGGCAGGTGGTGTGGAGTCTGTGCTGCCTAGTCAGGCAACTCACCATTGCCAGTCCCAGATTTACCATTTTCATCTTAGGATAGATTGCTATTGGATCCACCTGACTTTATGACTTGGTGGGTCCAATAGGACCCAGGTCATGATGGGAAGTTCTGGACACATGATCACTTTTATCTTGGTCAAATGTTCCATCATGGGGCCCAGTTACATGCCAGGAGTGGGGTTTTGGGAGATGTGGTCATTCTTTGCTGCAGATGGCAAGACCTTGCTCTAAAATTCTGGGCGCCTGTGCTGTGGTTCTCCCACTAGGGTTTGCAAGAAACTCCCCATTTTATCTTTTTTCCACCACTGACACCTCCAACAAAATGTCTACCAAGCATATGATCCAAGTGTCACGGTTATTTGCATTTCAGCCTCCAGTTACATATGCTCTCAGCCTAAGTCAAAGTTGACTGAATTCCATATCACCTGGAATGGAGGCTGGAGCAGTTTTCCTAGGTATGGAATGTTTGGCCTCCAGAACCCAAAGACACCAAGAAAAAAGGAAGAATTTCTTTGTAAAGAGGTTGCAAGATACAGTAATTTGCCTTTTACTTTGGAGGAGAGGCCCCAGCATGTCCCTGACTACTGGATTCCTAAAAATTTTACTGAGGTACTAGCCCTGAATCTTTGAGGGATTTATCTCCCATCTTTCGGAGCACATATGTCTTCCCAAGGCCTCTCAGCTGTAGCCTTCTCTTGCTCATTATGCCCAGTCAGCTTGATGTGACCAGAGTAATGAATCAAGGTGATGTTCTATAGGATCCGAATGGTCCATATCTCAGCCCCAGGGCAAAACTATACTTGTATATTGCTATCTGTCCCATTTGGATGTTAACTACTTCTAATTCTTGTTACCGATTCGGACAGGAAAAAAAATGTATTTGCCAAATGAATGGCCACATACCATGTATCTAAATCCACGTGAATCAACTCTGGCAAAGATACTATGTTAGCACCACAGCTGTAAATTAGCACTACTGCTTGGTCGAGCTTGCAGTAGTCAACAGTCATTCTTCAGGCTCCATCATGGCTAGCTAAATGGAAATATGATTGAGTCCACCACCCTTGCTCTATAAGAGTGAGCTGATCTTTACTATCCTTCCCTGACCCCCGATGCAGTACTCTTATATTTGCTACCTTAGCTGGAATAGAGAGATCCATTTCCTTCCTTGCTATGATGGCTCTTACACCAAAGACAAAGGGCCCAATGGGCCAAGTACATCAATCCCAAGTACATATTGGGACTTGGAAAATGACATCCAGGTGGGTCTGTAGCCCCTGTGGACTCACGATAAGCTGGACTTGGCCAGAACCACTTTTTTTCCTGGGCCCTAGGTGTTCCCACTCTACCAGGGTCTTTGGGTATCAATATTAACTCAAACCCCTTGTCCAGCAGTCCTCCAGTTATGTAGGCATTGGGGGAAGGAGAGGGAGAATCATTACCACACATACTTGTCATGATGTTGAAAGGTCCTTCTCTTTGGGAACCTGGTTACCTTTTTAGTGTACAGAGTCCAGATTTGAAAACTGACTCAAATCCACCAACTGAGCAAGGGATCAAATATCTTGGGGTTGGGGAGACAACTGCCTTCAGGCTCTTGATCAACAATTTTTTGCACTTTTTAATTATATGTAGTAAGCAATCCCCTTGTCAGCTACTCATCTACTTTGCCCTGGAATGACATGCTCCATGAATCATCTCCTTAACTCCCTATGGATCAGGCCCCCTTGGCTGCCCCTCTTAACTCCCTATGGATCCAGCCCTCTTGGCTGTCACTATGAAGATTATGACCCCCTTGGCTTCAGGCAGTAGAGTGCTGCCCCTGGTCTCTACCATCTCAGGGGCCCATCTTCTCCACTGCTGTCAGGTAGCCAAGTTCCATGATCACCTCTCATGCCATCAACCCTCGTCTGCAGAGGGGAGCCACCACTGAGTTTCTTAGTGATGCTGGTGCTTCTCTCCCCAGCAGATTTGTGCTGGCTTTGGGGGAGGATGTGTCCCATGGGAGGGGCCTTCCCATGGGACATGATCATTTGGTGGGTCTCCCAGACTCATGTAATATACCTGATCCAGCATGTTCACTTCGCTCAACCTTTAATCTCTTCTTCCATCTGCCACAGTAATTCAGACATTTCAGCATCACTCAGTGTGGGCCATCACTTTGTTTCCAGGATTCCAGGAGCTGACCTAGCACTGAGTCTGCTCCACCCCCTGGGGTCCTTGTATATTAAGGCCTGTATGCCTAGAAAGGGCCCCAAGTCTAAAAACTTTCCTTTTTTCTGTAAGACCCAGGCTCCTTGACTAAACACCCTCACAATCCAGTGCCATAGATATTCCCCTCCCCCATCCTGTGTGAGGATGTGCTGGTAGGTCCTGCAGCTCCTTTGGAGTGTGGTCCTCTTCCTCCCTCATCAGGCCCAGCATCTCCCTGGCTGAGTTATGCTGCCACTTGACCTTGATTATAGGCCTGGCAGTCAGAAGAGGAGATGGGAGCAGCTTCTGGGGAGAGCGGATCCTCTCTGTTGTCTTCCTGTGCTGGGAGAAATGTTAGCTCTTAATGAGGTGGAGTGGGACATGTCCGAGGGCTTGGAAATGCTGAGAAATCTGGAGAGTCAAAATCTTTGTGGGTATTTAATGCCATCACACACACACACACACACACACACACACACACACACACACACACACACAGAGAGATGTATGTACTTGTTCATATATAATCAATTCTATATATGTAATTATATATAGAATACATTAAATATACATATACAAGTTTTTTTCCATTTAGGTTCTGATTTTGGCATACTAGAGCTGCCTCCGTTAAGCACGTGTAGTCTTTGTCACGGCACTAGGCTCTCCAGAGCAAAACTGCCCATTAGAGAAGCCTTGCTTTGGGCAGAAAGTGCTAGACTATTGTTCCACCACTGGCCCAGTCCCTGGCTGGGGGCCACCCCGGGAAGAGTGTGCCCTTGGCTCCTCCACTTAGGCTGAGTCTGAAGGAGCTAACAGCTGGACGCTGATGGTCAACCACACTTCTCACTCCATCAGTTCCCACTGGCTCAAATCTGACGAACTGTTTCACGGAACAGGTACAGGAAACCTAAGAAATAAAAGACAAAACAAAACCAATCAGCACGTAAGTTCCCTTCCACTTGTTTTCAGGGAGTTGCATTTTTTGGTTTTGTTTGAGGCGTCTTTCCTCTTACCTGAAAAGCAGCATCGATCTTTGCCACCTTTGCGAAGCGCACACATCTAGGGTTACTAGTTCCAAGCCACCCCCCCACCAACTTCGGTCTACATCTTGTCAAAAATCTTCACTCACTTCACACCTTCAACAAAACAAGCCCTTCTGCCGACGACGTGACATGGTGGAAAAGGAGATGTTTTTGTCATTCTCCCCCCTCTGTGACCGTTGAGCAGACACTCAGAACACACACTCACTGACCAGCTTCCCAGCCCAACCAGTGATAAGCCAGGCCAGTCTCTCCTCAAGCACCTGGCACCAGCCCGCACCTAAGATTCTCAAAGTCACTCTGACTCACTTACACCGCCATCTTGCATATTTGGTTATGCCCAGATGGCATTTGTCCCAGTCCTGCCTCAAGAAGGATGCATTTAATAGGGGTCAAAAGGGCCAAGATATAAATATCCTTGAGTGCATGAAGAAAGAAAACCAAAGCAATTATAATGCCACTAGCAGTTTTTCAAACAGAGCCAACCGTTTTGCTTTAAGACATTTAGGTTGACTACAGGAGTAAAGCCTTAATACAGACTAGGCAAGGAGAATGCTTTTCTAGGAGGTCTTGGATTTGCATTTATTTTATTTTAAATCAGCACCCCCAAAAGTTAGATTTTCTGTTATGTAGACACGTGCCTTTCGGATGCAAATAGTCCTTTGACATCTGTAGGTAAATCTACATGGAGAGTTCATAATAGTAGTGATAGAGAATGTTTAATGTGCAAAACCTAAATTATCATGGGTTTGGGGGAAAATACTGAAGAAGGTAGACTAAAAAATTAGTTCCCCAAGCACTCTTGATTATTTTAGGACAACTTGCTCAAAACTGGAATTACAGTTTTTCATACAATAGGCATTTAAATGTCTGGTCAGAGAAAAATCTGGAGGAATTTTTGAATATTTTGACTTAGTTTATGCCGTTAGGCAGTCTTCCCCATTCTGCATCGAATGTAACATGTCTTTACCTGACTCACAATGCCTCTTAAATTATTCAACTGCTGCAAATTTTCATCAGGAGGGGTCTGTCGCCCCTGCCTCCCTCCAAGGACCCTCTGGGGGCATCACTGGAGGTTTTCAGGACATGGTTTGTTTTTTTTTCCTGGTGAAAGAGCACGGCTTGCACTGGTTACCTCCTTGGGGTTTGCAGGAGCATGCGCTGGTCCTATCATGCTACACAGCGGCATGTCAGAGAGAAAAGGGAAGGCATGAAACCAAGAAAAGTTTGAGAAAGTGCCTTTAAATACTTGATGCATACCTGTGAAAAAACCAGCGTAGACCCTATCTGTGGCAACTGTTCAAACTCAGAGACACAAAAAAAGACATTAGTAGAAAACCAACTTCATTTAAATGTTAGAAGCAGCAGCTTTGTTTGCAGTTCTAATCCCATGTGGTAGATGCTAATTCTGTAACATTATACAGTTGCCTTTTTTTTTTTTTGTGGGTACAAAGGTGGGGGGGTTCTTTTTGTGTTTTTCAGTGCAAAGTGATTCTGATCAGAAAGGACCAAGGTTTCAGCTCCAAGTACCTGACATTTCCATCTGAATCTACTTTTTTTTTTTTTTTAAGAGGGGGAAAGAAAGGTCTAGTTTTTCAGGAAAAGAACCTCTCTACGCAATCCTGAAACTGATCTTTAGATTTTCTTTTCCTTAATCAATAGAAAAAAACTTGATTGCAACCCAACACTTACCTGACTCTAGCGCAGGACTAACTGAATTTTTGGTTTTGCGAAGAGGGCATTCAGACATCATTTCAGGAATCAGAAATTATTGGCAGCAAGTAGGGGAGAACTGACATGAATTCTCGTTTTACCTAATTTTTGCCTGGTTTACCAAGATTTGGCTTAATATTTCTGACAGTTCCTCCAGTCTCTACAGAACAGGTTAGTGACATTTTTTCATAAATACAAATACTTAAACGCATCCTCCTTACTGCTCTCTGAACTGTCTCCCTAAGGGCTCAAGTCTTCACCTCGCACGGCATCTCACTGTGCTACAGCTACGCGTGATCTCTGCTAGTCTTACTACCATTTTCAGCAAATGAACTAATATTTATTATGTGCTTGAGATCTCAATGGGTCTGCCGGACATTGAAGATTTACAATAAAACTCTCACAGGGTAAATCCACTGATTTTCCATGAAAATCTGGCTGACAAATTGCAATAGCTTCCAGTAATAGGAGGAGGGTTTTTGTTTTTGAGAATTCTGTCGGCAGCTAACTGCACGGTCTCCCCCACACACTTAGTTCTCCCGCAGGTGTGTGCAGAACTTGGAGCCCGCATAGGTGTTTGCGTCTCAACTTTGTGGAGCGGCACAGACCATCCATGCTCCTAACGGAGGGTAAAGCTGCCAGTTCAACTGATCGTAACTAAGATGAAAACGAGTTCACTTTTGTGATGTTCCTTCTTTAATTAATTTGCCGGAACTAATTACTCGCTGCATACTGGCTTCTATTTTTATTGTAATTCCAAGGAGCAATCCCCAGCGTGGTTCCTTTTTATTACCAATGTGCCTATCCTTCATTTCACTATGGAAAGTCAGTGGACAGTCTTATATTACCTGTGAATCTGGTCAGTCCTTCAAAATGATGGATTGGTTCCATACTATAGAGAAGGGGATGGCAAAACTCTAAATCCTCCTAACTGCAGAAACACATTGTGCTTTAATCGACTTTTATTTGATCCTGATTGAAAGCTGTTTTAAACATTAGGAGAGCCAGGTGTTAGAGAGGTTGAATGTTTATTCTAGAAACACAACACAGGACCTGCATCTTTAGACTCTGGTCCTATTTCTCGTGCGTGGTCGCTGCAGGATGGATGGGTCTCCTTTACTCTTTGCCACCCTCACTGATTCCATATAATTTCCTGACAGTTTGGATAGTCTTGTTATACTTCCAAACTGGCTTCTCCTGGGGGTCCGGGGGCGGGGGGAGTCTAATTTGTTCATGAAGCATTGAACTTAGGAGGACCTGCCAGCATTTGGGGAATTTCAACCTGATGCAGAACTGTTGATGTTGTTATGTGAATTTATTCTATGATGGTTGTGATGTGTCTTGGGATTTGCCACCAAACACACCTGGTGTTCTATTTACTCTGAAGCTGGGGATTTTTTTTTTTCTTTTTCTTTTTAAAATTCCAGGATGAATTATTCATCATTACTTAGAATTTGGGTCTCTTTCATCTTCGCACTCGTACGGCACCAAGGTGAGTACTACAGAATTCCATAAAGCTCTTGATTAGCGTGCTCTTGAATTTATAAAGAGATACTTTTGTTGGAACTGTAATTGTCAGGGCAGGCGTACATGTGTGTACAGATACAACAAGAAAAAGTAAATCAAATTCCGTTGTCAAGGGCAAAATACATTAACTTTGAATGATGTTCATTTACATTCTTACTTTTTCTTATTTAACTTCAAACGTAATTTATATATGCTGGGTTGCCCCCATGTTAATGGAAGAGGTCTTTAAAAGTAATGCAAATAGTTTTCATTAAAAATATATGATGGAGGTAATGTGTGCACCCCACGCCTGATGGTTGATTCCAATTAGGGCACTTAACTGTGGCACAAGTTTTAAAGCGTATTTTTAAAGTACATTTATTTTAGCTCAAATCAGGAGGTCCCAATGGCATTCATGTCTTTAACTTGTGAATCACTGGCCTTCTACAATGGCATAAATCTAAAACTTTTGAGAAGAGAAACAAGAAACTTCTTTCCCTCTCTGTGATTCTTTCTCTGTGTAGTACTGCCCTGGGGTAGGCAAGAGGCCACAAACATTTCTTTCTGCTGTTTTTGTATTTTAGACAAGAAAGATGGGAAGGTCTATATAGATTTGAAACTTTTATGATGAAAACTCGAAGGCACCTTTCTTTGTTTTGTTTGTGGAGTTCAGTTGGCACACGATTACAAGTCTGAGTAAACAGATCTGTTAAGACATGCGTGGCCCTAACATTTTTCTAGCATTGGATAAACTTAAACAATGATAACATATACACAGCAGTGTGAAGCCCCACAATAATGAGAGACCCACGGACCCTGGCCTCCTACTCCTGCTCTAAGAAAATTGTGATTTATTCTGTGGGGAAAAAAAGTTCTGGGAACATAGTTATGTTTATTGTGAAATTCTCAGCCTAAAGCCAGCGTGGGTAGGAATAGTCTTTCTTTCTTTCTTTTTCTTTTTTTTTTTTAAAGATTTCATTTATTTATTTCACAGAGGGAGAGAGATCACAAGGAGGCAGAGGGGCAGGCAGAGAGAGAGGGGGAAGCAGGCTCCCCGCTGAGCAGAGAGCCCGATGCGGGCCTCGATCCCAGGACCCTGAGATCATGACCTGAGCCGAAAGCAGAGGCTTTAACCCGCTGAGCCACCCAGGCGCCCAGGAATAGTCTTTCTTTTGTTGACTCTGATGCTAATGATAGGCCATGCTATTTACAAGTTCTATTTTTATAATAGTAGTGGCTTCGAAGGTGGAAACTACTGGAGTTTCAGCCTCTCTCCCTCCCTAGTAAAGCACCTTTCTCATTCAATAAATACATTTAATATTTATTGAGCATTTACAGTATTGGGTATCTTTACTATTTGTATTCTTCTTAAAATGGCAAAATTTGAGCAGTCTATTCATTCCTGTTTAAAATCATGAACTCGTTAGGATCACTCATGAAAAGAAGAATCTTGCATATTTGCCTTACCTTTGGAGCAGAGAAAGAAGTTAGGGATAACCTCCATCAACCAGACTTCCTTGTCTCTTCCATGAGAGGTATGGATTTTCCTTCTCCTAGGTGGATTGGCCAGCTCTTCCCAAAACATGAATTAATCTTGCCATTAAAACAATTATAATTCAGTGTGAATTCCAGCTCTTATTCACGCTTGGGCATGACTCCTGAAATGTTCCCCATGAAGGATAAATCCATGACATGATTAGATTTGTTATCATTAATTTGAGAAAGTACATCACCCTTCACATTTAATAAGAACCTGGGTATAATGCTATGATAGGGATTATAAAGAGATTTTTAAAAATCCTACCTTCTAGGAATTTAGAATTTGTTACTTCCATGTAAATAGGAATTTTAAATAGCCCTTTTGGCCTACTGATTGTGGCCTTAAATAAAGATGTTGACTGAGGGCTCCTCTGATTACACTAGCTACAGCACTCCTTAGGGTTCAAGTTTGGTTGGCTTCCCAGAGACTTCTGGGGCTCGGGGAACAATGCTTATGCACTAATGCCTGGGCTAGTTTCCCCACTTTCCTCTGATGGTAGCCATTGGAAACAGATTAGCTCTCCGACCAGGCAGATGTCTCTGGTTCCCTGCTCCAGAAGGAGAGACGCTGGCCCTCGCCCAGGCACTGCTGTCCTGCTTTCTGGCCACTCTGCATTCTTCCTTCCATGAGCTGTTGTACCCTCGCTAAAAACTCCCAAAGGAGCGGGATGGCCCTCGGCCACGTGCTCGCCAGCCTCTCCGCTCCATCGGCACCGAGCGGGGACTTTCCCAAGGAGAGGCACTGACCCAAGAAGGGGGTGTCTGGATTACTGCGAGCAGGTACCTCAAGAACTATGGCCAGAAGTCCCTAGTGGATTTGCCTCTGTCCCTGAAAACTAACAAACAATTTTTAAAAAAGGAAGAAAAGATGATATTCTATTTGTTCTATTTTCATTCAAGAGAAGAAGGGACGATGGGAGAGAAAAGATATACCCCGAATGTCGATTATTTCCTAGATGCCATTGGACCTGATCATGAGTAACATAGACCCTGGGAAAATGGTTGGATTTCTCTCACTGAAACTGGGTCACCTTTGCAAGACTTGGGACGGGAAACTTCTGAGGAATAAGCCCGGTTGCCAGGAAGGCTGGCGGTGTGGTTTACCGGAGGGGAGCTGTGTGTGTTTGTGCAATGACTCTCACCTTTGACCAGGGTGTTGAGTAAGAGCCCCATGCATCCTCTCCAAAGGGTTCTTGGGGCCCAGCTCCCTTGTCCCAGAGGCTCCCATGTCTGTCTTTTGTAAACAGGAGCTGGGCAGAGAGCCCTCTCGCAGGGCGAGGGCTCAATGGAGGTCATTCATGGGCCAGTTACTACAAACCCTCTCCTCCCACTCCTGTCCTGGTTCCAACTGTTGTTTATTTCCTTCTGGGATCTGGTAGCTTCCCCTGCTGTGCAGCAGGAGGGAGAGGACTCCTTTCAGGAAAAGACATGATAGTAGAATTCAGGAGCCAGAAGGGAGGTTCACAGCCACAGGGCCACCTTCTCTCAACCCACCTTGTGATCAGGGATGAAGCTGTCCTAAGCCATGCCAGACGGAGAGGCCCCCTCTCAGAGCTCTGGGAGCTCCAGGCTGGGGTGATTTCACAACCTTCCAGCCCGTTTTGACCACTGCTCTCTCCAGAATGTATGGAAGCGTAGCAATGAAGCATGAAGCGATTTCTCCTAAGGAGAAATGGCATCGCTCCCATTCTCCGCTTTTCCAGAGGCAGAAGATAATGCATTGTGTACGGCTTAGGTTTAGGATAAATGAAAAGGCAGTCTGAATTGCATTTCATCTGTAAGACTTACTGAAAGAAGCTGGCTTTAGTAGGTGGGAGGGAAGTAGCTTGCCAAGCAGAAGGTGGCTCTGCCATCCATCTAACCACCGTCTCTCCCAACAGCTCAGCCCAGGGAGCTCATGTATCCATTCTGGCAGAATGACACCAAGACCCCTAAAGTAGACGATGGAAGCTCATCTGAGATCAAGTTGGCCACCCCCATTTTCTTCTTCGGCGTTCCTTACCGCACCATCTACGTAAGTGGAAGAGCAGCCCAGCTCTTGCTCCGCGCCTCTCCCCTTTGTTTGTCATTAAGGAAAACATTTTAAACACCTTCATCCAGGGCTCTGGGAATGGAAGATTTATTGGCAGCCAGAACGACAAGTTCTGAGATTTCATGAGCTGATAGGTTTTATGATTAAGAAAGTCAAAGGTATATTTAATGGCTAATGTTCATAGTAGAGGCGTATACAGGGCAATAAATTGCTTTTGTGGGTGATTAAACACAGAAGTGAAGCAGAGGCCCCAATGCCACGAACATTATTTCTGCTACTCGACAAGATAAAAAGATACACTGAACCACAATAGGAGCAATATCATTTTTCTTTCCCTTCTGGGGGTGTGAAACGGTTAGGCATCTGCTGTTCTTAGGCTTCCTACCAATTTGGAACAGAGCCAGAGCATAGTAGAGGGGTAATCAACTATTATATATAAGTTGTTTGCAGAGCGGGCCGTCCTTGTTGGGTCTGAGATATGCCATGGGGTCCTATCGTCAAACCCGCATGAAGAAATGGTACCGTTTGCTGTCAGAGCCCTCCTGGGCACCTGGGTTCTCAGGCTGCTTTTCTTTTTTAATCTTTGAGTTTGTTGCGAGTGAGACAGTTGCACACTGAGAAGGTTCAGAGCAACTGAACCTGTCTTTATCTTGGGCCTTAAAGCATGGGGCGAGGCCTATGTTGGTTCTATCAGATCCTACTGTATTCTGCATCTTGCCTTGAAGGAAGATCTGAAGCTCCAACTCGTCTCTCTCTGGCAGCTGCTGCATCTGGGACCTCTATATTCCCCAGACTTTGAGGGGTAGCTCAGAACGGGCCCCCATCTGGAAGTAATTCCCTCGTCCGTCCGTTACCTAACCAGTGGTCCTTGAACCACACCGCCTCGGCGCCTGTTAGAAATGCCACTTTTCGGGGCCTACCTGCAACCAGCTAAATCAGAGACTGGGAAGGGAGCCCAGTCATCTGGATTTTCATGAACCCTCCAGGCAATTCTGATGCCCACAAAAGTTTGAGAACCCCTGATCTTAACTACAGAATATGATCAAAATACATCAGAGTCAATACCAACTCCTTCTGCTAGTCTGTGTGTTTTAGTGACAGCTGTTAACTCCCTAGCAAACACATTGCTCTGGCATCCTGAAATGCCTTTTGGGTTCCACTTACAGCAGAGCCTCCGTAGTCTCTAACAGCTGATTGTAAGCTTCAGAATGTGTTGAGCTGATTTTGGAGACGAGGGAGGTACACAGGACCTCCATTCTGGAAACCTTAGTCTCCCAGACCTCTAAAAGATACGTATTTCATGGAGCTCCTCTTCCTCCTCTATTGTACCATGGGGTCTGAACAATTCTTGCCCTTGCAAGAGGAGGGTCCTTAATTTGGAGCAGACTTATTTAAGGGCAAATTGTTCCATGGGTTTCCAGTTCGTTGAGTAACGCCATCTTTTTCAAGCCTCTGGGTTGTTGGCTGTCTCTTGCAGGCAATAGATTCTTACCAACCTTGTAGCTGGGTCTCCCACTTCCTTTCCAAACCCCACACCCTTGCTTCCAAAACAGGCTGATGGCTGATGGACCTTTGGCCCAGGTGCTGATAACTTCCCTCTGGGATCTGGGTCACTGTTAATGTCCATTATATTACTGATTAATAGGAACGTACCAAGCAATTGAAATGTACAGGAAAGTGATCTCCAGGCTTTTGTATCCAGGAATTGCAAGAATCCCCATCCCAAACATTTCTGCTGTTGAAGCCATACAAACCACAGGGTTAAATCAAACTCATGCAGCTGCAAACACAGGCAGAGGCTGAATTGTTTACAGGTCCTGCATCCATGGAGTGTAGCTTTTGGCTGTGATTTGCAATAGGTTTAGTCATTTAATAAGCCCACTAAGTCTTTTGTGAATCATGAAGAAATCACCATAAGATAGTCATTTATGTACACAATGTAAAGATTTCATGGCTCCATTTTTATGCAAAGATTATACAAAGAAGGCATTGCACTGCAAGGGCTTTCATGGAATTGGGCATCGCATTTCATGGAATTGTAACCGCGTCCTTGTTCTGGGTACAGGGTGGTTGTAAAGTCAATCAAATCAATAGAAGTCCTTTAACTGCCTCATTCAGAACGGGATATGGTTGATACTGAGTTCTGAATTCAATAACGGAGTGTTTGATTTATCTTCTACTGACACTCTTCTTTCGTCAAGGTCTAATATACAGTTCGACAATTTTTTAATTTAACTTTTTGCTTCCATGGGTTTTTTTCTGTGTTTCTATCTATTTTGCATTTGTAGTGCTGGATCTTTCTTATGGTCCACATTACCTCCTGCCCGGTCCAACACACACGTACACACACACATGCATTTGGTAAGTGTAAATAGAGATAGGATAAAGAACATGAAAATGAGACTGATTATTAATAAGAAATGAAGCTGACCACAAATTGAAGGTGAAAGAAAACCAATGAGTTTGTCTGGAAGTAAACGAGCCTCCTAATTCAGCGATGGAAGCTGGTGTTTGGGGGTTCTAATTCAGTAATTTAAAAGTTGTTTTCATTCATATGATGAGGCGAACGTCTGTCTTGGTTTGTGACTCTGAAGTTGTCGCATTTTCAGAGGCACTGTGCCAACCCTGTCTTATTTTCACAGGTCAATAACAACGGGGTAGTTTCCTTCAATGTGTTAGTGAGCCAGTTCACGCCAGAATCCTTTCCCCTGACGGATGGGAGGGCCTTCATTGCTCCCTTTTGGGCCGATGTTCACAACGGAATTCGAGGCGAGATCTATTACAGAGAGACCATGGACCCTGTCATCTTGAAAAGAGCCACCAAGGACATCAGGAAGTACTTCAAAGACATGGCAACCTTCTCTGCCACTTGGGTTTTCATCGTGACATGGGAGGAAGTCACGTTTTATGGAGGGAGCAGCACCACACCTGTAATAATTCACATTTTCTGTTTTCTGCTTCATATCTAATTCTTGTCCATCTTCACCACTGTGACGGAGTCTAATTGTTAGAGCCGAGGAATGTCAGCTTCTTGAGTGAAACTAATGAGTCTTGCCACCCACTTTCCAGGAAACAGAGGGAGACATCATACCTAACCAGGCCAGTCAGCTGTGATATCTCAGACATGTCATCCCTATCACTAATCATTACACATGTCTACAAAGAGCCCCTCTACAATTTTCTTGCAGTAGGTAGCATTCCTACTTTGCAGGAGAGTGATTGAGGCCCTGCGACCTCAGCCAGGCCACATGATCAGGGACCCATCAGGAACCCAAAGACCCTTTTTTCTCACCAGAGGCACAAATGCTTTTCTCCATCAGTTAATTTCCTTCACCCTCCCCTGCTTTTTTTTTTTCCTTTATTCACAAAGCCTGGTAGGAAGAGGAAAATAAGGGACTTGATTTGGGTACAAATGACCTGGCTCATTTTATTATGTTATGACCTTTTTTTTTTTATTGTGACCAGGTCTGGAATTATTCATATTTGATGCTAATTGAAGTGGGCAGTTAAAGCGTTTCATGAGTAAAGTTTCAACATCTGCTCTGAAATCCCAAATGAGCAGTCAAATAAAAGTCAAATAAGAAAGATTATCACTGGCATTATCGTAGAGATAATCAACTTTCTACATAAAGGGACAGAACACAGTTTTCACAAAAGCCTGCGGCTCGTTTGGGTGACTTTGGCAGTGGAGGCTTTTGAAGTCACAGACGCTTCTCCAACTGTATAATTTCCAGTAAGCAAAGACACTCAAAAATCTGCCCTCTGCTTTCTTAGCATTATTTCCAATTCCATCTGTTTTCCAACTTCCTTGGCAATGAGTCAGTTGTTTAGAGATGGAATAGAAACTACTGAGCAAGAGACAGAGGTGGACAAGCGCTGGGCCGGCCATCCCTGGCTGCCCCTCAGTGAGCATGATGTGGTTTACCACCTTCTGACCCGACCACGAAGGTGCACTTTACTGCTAAATAGTTCTGGAGAACAGAAAGACCCAAGTTTAAACAGTGGATGCATTGGCTAGAAATAACCTCTCAAGAAGCATACATTTCCCTCTGTCATGTTATGGATTGCTAACGACTCCTCGGGTGATGTTTTATGTCCTTTAAACCTCATACCTTACAGCGTTAAAATGCAGGATGCCAGCGATCGATAAATTTTAGTGTCAGTGGGGGAAAAAAAAGGAGAACAAATGCCCATCAAATGCTGGCCACCATTTTTTCAAAAAAACTTCCATTGGCCATAAAAATGGCAAGATAATTTAGATACTTTCTGCTTTGTACTTTGGAGTAAATTTCTGGGCTAGGTGAGAGCTCTTTCAATGAGGATGAATGAGGTAGCATCTAAGTGCTTTGGGCTCCTTGGAGAAAAGATGGTATGTGTCCATCCATCCCTATCTTTGAAATGGACTCCTCTCCCAGCTCCCATCACCCCATGTGTATAGGAACACACATCATCAAGCCAACTAAGCACTTGGCATGAGAGGTCTCTTAGAAGTGAGGGTGCCACGGAAGCCCAAGAACAAGGCAGAGGGATGGGGACATGCTTACTTTAAGGAAGGAAAGCTGATATTTATTGAGGGCTTACTGGGAGCCCAGCATGGCGATAAGCAATATGTGTATCATCCCACAAGGATGTTGTGTAGTAAAAGGAACTCTTCCTGCCTACAAGGTGAGGGAATAGGCCCAAGAAGTTAAGTGACTTGCCCAAGGGTCAAGCGAAGAGATTTGAACCTCACAGGAGGCCAAGCAGGTTCAAACTAATGTCCTCTAACTCCCAATTCCTGACCTGGCTCCTCCAGGCATCACTGAAAGTCCTTCAAAGAACAAATGGGATTTTCAAGAATTGAAAACACAGTTTCTTTTTTTTTTAATTAATTAATTACTTAATTTTTTATTATGTTCAGTTAGCCAGCATATAGCACATCATTAGTTTTTGATGTAGTGTTCCACGCTTCATTAGTTACATAAAACACCCAGTGCTCGTCACGACACTACCGCTTCTTAATACCCGTCCCCCAGCTACCCCACCCAACCCCCTTCTGTCCAAAAATGGGTCCAGAGGCATCTCAGAGCGAACATTGAAGAGATACGTATATGTAGGGTGTGTGAGAGCAAGCCAGAACGCGCGGTCAGTGAGCCAGCCCCTGTAATATTCTTAGGGTAGTTGGTTGGGGTTTTTTTTTTTTTAAGTTTTTTTTTTTTTAATTTTTATCTATTCATTTGACACAGAGAGAGAGATTACAAGTAGGCAGAGAGGCAGGCAGAGAGAGAGGAGAGAGGAGGAAGCAGGCTCCCTGCCGAGCAGAGAGCCCGAGGCGGGCCTCGATCCCAGGACCCTGGGATCATGACCTGAGCCGAAGGCAGCGGCTTTAACCCACTGAGCCACCCAGGCGCCCAGTTGGTTGGTTTTGAGGTGACTTCCCGGTTTCTCCCAAGATCCGCTTGGGCCAGAGACCTTTCCAAGTTTATTTTAGGAGAAGGGATTTACTTCCGGAAGGAGAATCCTGGTCTGGAGCAGGGTTGCGCTTTAGAGCTTATGTGACCTTTGACTTGATGCCTGACTCTAGAACCTGGCCCTGTGGTGATCCTGGACCATCTTGAGCTCACTGCTCATGCGTCTCTGTGTCCCACTTAACTCTTTTGTTGAGCTGGGCCAAAGAATGGAGGCACATACCTGCAGGGCTCTATCATAAACGCCATCGGCCGTGGCTAGCACAGAGCTTGAGAAGAGAGTTCTCATTTATAAAAAGAGCTTTTCTTTCCTTGCTCCTCGTCTCCCTCTCCGGGACCGTCTAGGATGGGAGATCTCGGGCTTCCAAGATCCTCTGCCCCAGTCTGATTACAAAGGATAAGGATTTGGGTCTCCCTCTGTGTCTGATGGGATGTTAACCAGGATGGTATCAGGCAGCTGGGAAAAGAGCAAGTCTTCAATGGAAAAGGTCAAAGCAGCCTCTCCTTTAACTCGACTTTAATTTACACTGCCTGAAAACCTGTGTCTAGGGGTACGGATTAACAAAGGGAAATAGTAAAGGACAGAGTTTGCTCCAGCTGTTTCTGGAAACTGTGTGCAAGGGTTGTTTGGATTTGTATAATGTCTCTATCCTAAGGACGTTAAAATGAAGACAGCGCGTAATGACAGCACACAAAGAGGTGGACTAGGGGCTCCAGCTCAAATCCCATTTTCTGTTGGCGGGAACTTGTGAAATTTCCAGCAATTTATTTCCCTTAGTCCTCAGTTTTTTTTTTTAATTTTATTTTTATTATTTGCCCAAGGGGTACAGGTCTGTGAATCATCAGGCTTACATCTTTCACAGCACTCACCAAAGCACAAACCCTCCCCAATGTCCATAACCCATCCACCCTATCCCTACCCTCCCACCCCCCAGTAACCCTCAGTTTGTTTTATGAGATTAGAAGTCTCTTATGGTTTGTCTCCTTCCCCATCCCATCTTGTTTCATTATTTTTCCCTCCCTACCCCCCACAACCCCCCACCCTGCCCCTCAAGTTCCTCATATCAGAGAGATCATATGATAATTGTCTTTCTCTGATTGACTTATTTCGCTCAGCATAATACCCTCCAGTTCCATCCATGTCGTTGCGAATGGCAAGATTTCGTTTCTTTTGATAGCTGCATAATATTCCATTGTATATATATACCACATCTTCTTTATCCATTCATCTGTTGATGGACATCTAGGTTCTTTCCATAGTTTGGCTATTGTGGACATTGCTGCTATAAACATTCGGGTGCACGTGCCCCTGAGGAACACTACCTTTGTGTCTTTAGGATAAATACCCAGTAGTGCGATTGCTGGGTCGTAGGGTAGCTCCATTTTCAACTTTTTGAGGAATCTCCATACTGTTTTCCAGAGTGGCTGCACCAGTTTGCATTCCCACCAACAGTGTAGGAGGGTTCCCCTTTCTCCGCAACCTCGCCAACATCTGTCATTTCCTGACTTGTTGATTTTAGCCATTCTGCCTTAGTCCTCAGTTTTTAAGCGCTCAGATGGGAAAGGGCCACAGAATCACCCCCCCCCCTTAGTCTTGGGCAGAGTTACAGATGGTACTGAGAATTTTTCAGATACAAAGTGATACATAAATGCTCAATTAGAAGAGCAATTTCTTCCCCACAAAGTGCTTTTTAAAAATCATTTTCCAACTTCCAATTTAAAAACGGGAGACATTGCACCAGGAGTAGTGGTGTCTTCTAGGAAGCGAGGGAACACATACAGACCTTGGTGGCTCTCCTCCCTGACTCCCCACGCCCCACCTTCCCTGCTCTGGGGACAGGTGCTTGCGCAGCCCTCGGCCTGCCTGGACCACTTCCTATAGTTTATTCTCATGCTGCCATCTATAGGAGCTCACGCATTATCACAAGCTGAGGCAGGCCTCTGACTTTCCTGTTGGGTTCGAATCAGAGCTGTTAAGAGGGGAGCTGAGTCAGCTTTTGGGTTCTTCTCGGGCAATTTCTCTTTCAGGTGCTCGCTCCCACGTGTCTTGCTTTCCCCAGTGGGGGCGAGAACCGATTCAGAGAAGAGGCAGAGCATGAGGGCTGGCATGGGAGCAGCTCCGAGTGGCTTGGGGTGGGGAGGGTGCAGGGGAGAGGGGGCTGGGGAGAGGAGCTCCTAGGGAGGGAAGTCATGAGACCATCCATTTCCATCTATCCCACAGGTGAACACCTTCCAGGCCGTCCTAGTGTCCGATGGATCCTATACATTCACGCTCTTCAATTACTATGAAATCAACTGGACCACTGGGACAGCGAGCGGCGGTGACCCCCTGACCGGCCTTGGGGGAGTGATGGCACAGGTAGGTGTCTCTCCAATTCATCTCCATCTTGTTTTCGAAGCACTGCTCTCTGCTTATGTGGCTCAGCCTCCTACAGGGAATCCAGCCAAGCTTTTCTTGCTTTTAACTAGAGAAGTGCGTCTGATTCTGCAGGTGGAGCGAGAGGCTAATCTTGCCCATCTTTGATTATCTTCATCAGGGTGTGATGAGGCAAGCCTTTCTCACCTGGAATGGTGGCCCCAGGGACTCCAGGAGAAGGGGTCTTCTGACTTCAGCGTGCCAGATGCTGCAGGTGCTGAGGCCACTTAACCAGCAAGGGTGCTGTTTGTGTTCAAGTCTTGTCTTCCTTTTGTGCTCTAGGCAGGATTCAATGGCGGGAACCTCACCAATTTCTTCAGCCTCCCGGGGTCAAGAACCCCAGATATTGTGAATATCCAAGAGACCACGAACGTCAATGTTCCAGGCCGCTGGGCATTTAAAGTTGATGGGAAGGAAATTGACCCAGCCAATGGCTGCACCTCCAGAGGTAAAGGCTTTTCCTCTTCTTCATGGCAGAGCGGAGCTTGCTTAGTGTAGATTGACAGGCAGGGTTTTAAGCCACGGGGGCGGGCTCGTTCCTGATGCCTTCCTCTTTTGACATCTCTCAGCTGGGTGATGGAGATCAAGGTAATTTTAGCATGCACATTCATCACACCAGGAGCTGAAACCCGGCATTTGCTCCACGGCGTTTTCTGTAGTCCTTGCTTGGGGTGTGAACAGAGCTGCTTCTTCGAAATAACTCCAATGTGGACATGGCTCTTGAGTGATCGCTCAGCCAGAGGGACAGAAGGGAGCCCTCCTGTTTAACATTATTTTTGTTGTTGTTGTGGTTGTTGCCATTTCCCCCGCCCCTTTCCATTTTTATTCCCCTCTTTACTCCTGCTCTGCCATCTGCACTTTGTAGATCCGCAGGAGTGGGCGAGCTAGGAGCGCTGCCAAGTCTCCACGAGAGTAAATCAGCACTTCCTAGTATGATTAGAAAGCAAGGGGAGAGAGTGTCATCCTCTTTAGGGTGGCTTCTCCTAAACTCCTCTCTGCAGCAGCAAAACATGCAGAAATTGGGGGACAATCAAAGCTGGTGTTGGGGCTGTGTGATCAAGCAGTAGCAGAGCCTTCCTGGGTTTTCTTTACACTGACATCCAAAGTTTGGGGCCTTCTCTGAACTAACAAAACCTCTTTGCGTGTGCCAAACAGCCCAGGACTCTCCCAAGAACATCCTGGCTTACAGATTCCTGCTGCTCACATGTCTGAAAATATTCAGGAAACCGTGTTTCTGTTGGTATTTCTGCTTCTGAAGTGGAGTCTGTGGCAACTAGGAGTAGGAAATCATCCATCTAGCTGTCCATCCATCCACCCAACCGTCTACTCATCTATCCATTTAACCAGCTAGCCATTGCTTCTTTCCAAAGGACTTTTGAAAGCCCCAACACGCTGCTGGCCACTCCGCTAGGTGTTGGAGATGAAGGAGCTCTGGCTCCCACAGCACGGCTGCGGCAGAGAAGACAGCCACAGGAACACTGATGGCACAATATAGGACATATTGGCTGGGTGAGAGGGGAGGGGCTGCAGAAGCATGGAGGAAGACCCTGGAGACAGTGTTTGCCGATGTTTAAGAAAGTCGTGGGCTGGGAGATGCAGATCTTAGCAGATCTCTTTTCCCCTCCGATAGGAAGCGTGGTCTGGGGACCCACATGACTCAGCGGCTCTGGGAAGCCTCAATTTTCTCTTTTGACTCAGCTTCAGTCAACAAAATATACAGGAAAACCACGTTCTCCGGGCCTGAAATGCCCATGCCCTCGGCCCCATTCCCTGCGTTGTGGCCAGGCTGATCAAACCTCTGGACTTTTGCTCTAACAAAAGGTCATCTGTACAGATGGCCCTGCCTGGGCGTCCTTGTCTCTGTGGACTCCATCAGGTCCTCCAAGTTCCAAAGAGCAAATAAACGTTTTGGACCTGAGCCACTATGAAAACGGATGGGAAAGAACTTAGCTCTAAAGCTCGCCTGTCTTTCAGAGATGTGCCCTCCTCTCTTACAAAGGGTAAGGATGGCTTCCCTTAAGGTCTGCGAGAGACACCAAACCAATACCATGTTCTCTCTCTCCCCTTTATGGCCTGGACTAGGGACCAACCCAGCACCTCCGCCCCCGGCTCCAGGCATCACGGAGCTAACTGGCCGCGGCCACGTAGCCGATGTGCCCAGTGACAGCCTCTTGCCTGAGTCCTGGGAACAAAATGCTGGGATCATGGAAAACATCAGCTCGCAGAGCTGGAGAGCCGGCCAGACGCCAGCTGCGTACAGTCTCCACTTTGACTTCATTCTTCCCCGCCCCTGAGTTATGGGTTTGGGTTTCACATACAGGACAAATTCAATATTCTTCTGCAGACTACTCTGTGTTTTCACGCACCGCTGGACATATATCAATCTGATGAGGATTGGGTTTGGCCTGGGCGATAGCCGGGAAAATGTGCATCGAGCTGCTTTATTATATCATCATTTTGCAAACAAAATTATCTCAGAGAGTCTACCTTTTCATCCGAACCTCCTCTATTCAAAGACATTTTCCTCTCATTTATTGGAAGCCTGAAAAGGCAGAGACTGGAAATCATACTTAGTGGAGGTTGTTCAAATGTCTGCAGCCTGGACCTGTGCCAAAGAGCACTGAGGTTCGGGGCCGATCTTCAGGACTGATGCAGATGACCTCCTGGGAACGCGGAAAGATCTATTATCCCCTATTCGGGCTCTATTCTCAACAGATATGAAACATAATTGCCTCTGGAGACATCACTGTTGCTGCTGCACAGACACAGAATGGACTGTTCCTAAAGCAGCCATGCTTCTACTTGGCTTATTCTTGCAGCCTCAGCGGTCTTCACTAAGTTTTCAGTTTTATAAAAGAGCATGAGACGTCTTTCCAAGCTACAGTTTCAAGCTATGGTGAACTCCTGGCGTATAATATTATTTAGGTTTCTTAATGTGTCTTCAATACATCCCTTTTCAGGCATCCTCAATTTACAAATGCTCCTCCCTCTCTCAACATGTGCCGACTTGGGAGAGCCTCGCTGTTCCCCGTGGGACAGGGATGAGAAAATAGCACTGCCCATATTTTACAGGTTGGAAACCTGAGGCAGATGGAAGCAAGCCAGTCGTCTTGGAAGCTGGTGGCAGTGTTGTGACCACTTTCCAGATCTCTTGGCTCTGACACCAAACCAAGGACAAGATCACAGGCCCCAGCCCAGAGACACTTCGACTTCCATTGAGGGTTGATATTAACAACTGACAAAGTTTGAGGTTTTCAGTGGGGGGAGATCATTTATTTAGAGAAATGGTCTTAAAGACTGATTGTCACCAAATACATAGTAGTAAATAATTTTAAATCAACACACCGCTCTTCCCCCACTCCATTCTCCTCCTGGATTCTGTCTAGAAGTTCTACCCCATGGATGAAGACAGAGAAGTACTAGATTTGGACAGGGCCTGGGGTGAGAGAGAAGACAACTTGTTTAAGCAGGGTCTGCAGGATTTACTAGCCCTTGAAGTCAGAGTTCATTCCTTTTCAGAATCCTCCCAGGGAGCCTGGGATTTAAACTGGTGTGTCTGACTCCTGATTCATGCTTATTGATCTCTTCTGGTACACACAGGGCCCCCAACAAATGTTTGCTGCGTGAGTGGGTAAGTGAACGAGTTAACAAATTAGCCCATGAAGCAACTATGTTGCTATGTTACCAGGGTAAGCTGGGTCGGTTTCTGGAATACCTTCCTCTTATTCCGGAAGGGAAGGATATGACCCCTGTGGGTCATAGCATTTGCCACGGATTAAGGCGACGTACTCTTCCTTGAACGAGCATGTGCTCACCAGCCATGGAGATGATGAGGCCACGAGGTAGACTGGATGCCCCCAGCCTTGGCCTGGAAACTGGCTTCACCCCTGAGCGCCAGAATGCTCTGAACCTCAGTTCCCTCTTCTGTCAAGCGAGGTCGACAGCACCTGCCAGATAGGGTTCTTGTGTGGGTTACATGGCATAATGCGGGGAAAGCATCAGCCCCATGCCCAGCACGGAGGGTAAATGTTCCATAAATGTTGGTTCTGATGTCTTTCTTCCCCAGGACAGTTCCTTCGGCGAGGGGAGGTGTTTTGGGATGACCTGAACTGTACCATCAAGTGCCGCTGCCTGGATTTCAACAATGAGATCTACTGCCAGGAGGCCTCCTGTAGCCCCTACGAAGTGTGCGAGCCCAAAGGCAAATTCTTCTACTGCAGCCCCGTGGAGACCAGCACGTGCGTGGTGTTCGGCGAGCCACACTACCACACTTTTGACGGCTTCCTCTTCCACTTCCAAGGCTCCTGTGCCTACCTGTTGGCCAGACAGTGCTTGCAGACTTCCAGCCTCCCCTTCTTCAGCGTGGAGGCCAAGAACGAACACCGTGGGGGCTCAGCTGTCTCCTGGGTGAAGGAGCTCTCTGTGGAGGTCAATGGCTACAAGATTCTCATCCCCAAAGGAAGCTACGGAAAAGTCAAGGTGAGACCCTCTCCATCCCTCCGGGGAAGATGGAGAAGCTGGAGATTCTTCAGCCTGGGGAAGACTTTCTCAGATCTGCTGGTTCTGCTGTGTGATGTTTGTACCAAAGAGATGCATGGCTCTTCTTTCCTTGCAAATATCTTGTAAAACTTTTTTAAGAGGCTAAATTTTATTTGTACAAGAGCCAACCTAAGCTCTCTCTTTGATATGCCTATCTGCTCTATAACTTAAAGTACATTTGTATTCCTAGTTACCTGATAAACATAGGTATACACAGACACACATACTCACACACACACACTCTCTCTCACACACACGCATCCATGCACACATGTCCAAGCTCAGAAGTAACTGGGAAGAGAGGTAAGCTCAGTTCCTCATGGACCTGGCTTGCCATAGTGGTAGCCACAGGGTCATGCCTAGGAGATGATGCAGACATGGAGCACACACTCATAACTCAGTACATCCTGTCATTAACGATCCTCACCCATCCCCCATCCTGTTTGCCTAAGAGCTGCTGCTTCCTTGTTTGGGAAAGCTCCAAATCAATTGGTGTTTCCAGAGGCACATGTAGGCACCCAGAGTGCACTTGGAGAACACTTCAGTGAGGCGGGGGTGGGGGAAGTTCAGGGAAAGCCTTGTCCAGACACCCTCTCGCAGGATCCAAACTCCTGCCCGGAATAAGAGCGAAGAAGGTGGGTCTCTGCTGGTCCGTTTAACATGTGCAAATGATCCCTGTCCCTGTCCACCTGGATTTCAAGCAGGAGCATCCATGAAGGAGGGAGAGCAAAAAGCCACTAGCAATTACTCAATTTGTAGAGGCCCTAATTTTCGTAATGTTCGTGCCAACCTTGCTGCAAACAAGTATTTATTCCAGCGATAATAACCGTGACCACAAGGGGTTGATGGCTTCACCCCCGTGCCGTCCTTAATCCCCGTGCATGGAGGTCATTACAGAGATTTCGAACCAGAACCAAAGCCAATTGCGGGGATTTCTTTCTTTTTTTTAATATGTGTTGTAGTTTTAATTGACACAGCATGTCCAACCGAAGGCAGGACTGAGGAACTAATTCCACTTTTCCCAGCTCTGCCCGTCGTAGATCTGTACCGCCTACCATGGTCGTAATTAGAAAAGTGAGCTTTTCCTGCGCCTGCCATGCCAATTTGCTTGTTCTTCAGTTAGTCCCTCTAGGGGCAGCTCTGCATATCAAATCAAGGTAAGAGTTTGGGTACAGAAGTTTGGAGTTTCTCTCTTTTAAATTTCTATCATGCCGTTGAGCTCGATACTTCTCCTTGTAGGTAGACGCTACTATTTCCAGCTAGAAAAATGTTCTCCAGCGTTCCGCAGCTCGCCCGAATTCTGGGGGACGAGGTGTACGGTAGCTGTAGGTGAGGAAGAAAGCTTTATGCTGCATTTCTATTCTCCATTTTGATTAAAGTTCCTTTTCACTCACAGTCAGACTCTTTTTCAGAAGGATAGGGGCACTGTCAGCTCTTTCAGGCCCAGCAGCTCTGCTAATTTTGTGTGGCTCTTTCCTGTCATCCAAGCATAGGGCATGGATTCCTCAATTTCCTGTAGCGACAGGGAGATGTGGGTGTGAATGTAAATGTTTCAGAAAGAAAAGGTTATGTGACTCCAACCGCGAGCTAACAATGGCTTCCTTTTCCTTTTGCCGAATGGCTTCCAAGTGTCTCTGGATACACTTGCTCTGCTGGGAGGGTGGCTCCGTGGCCGGCGGAGCCCCCCCCTCCCCGGGTGAAGTGGGGACAGGCAGGGAGAGGGATGGGAAGCAAGAAGGAAACGTCTGTGAGGCAGCTGACTTCTCCAGACACGCTTGGCCTGGCCGGCGATGGCCAGAAAGATCCATTCTTGCAAAGTACAGAACACTGTTCTCCATATGCTGGGGACTGGTTTCTGCATATGGATTTCCCCTCTTTGGATTGTTCTCAAACAACAAAACAAGCAATTTAGGATTGCATATGCTAATGGGGGCTAAAGACAGCCAGCTAAAATTCGTCTATAATAAGTGTCTCCTTCTAGCTAATGCTTTTCAGTTTTCCTATTTCTCCCCCAATAAACCCAAGCAGTTTAGGGTGCTGGAGTGAAAAGACCATCAAGGCCAAATAGCGGGCAGACCCTGGGGTCAGATCTGCTCAGTCCTTCTGCCACCACTGCTGGCTGAGTGTGCTTTGAGCTTCATCTTGTCCATCTGTACAATGGGGTCACAGTGTCTAGGAGGCAGGGATCCAGAGCTGTGTTTGGACTTAGCTACCTCTACCCAGCACTGGGACAGAGGCAGCAGAGGGCACTAGCTTTAGAGCCTGGCTGGTGAGAGTCTGGCCCTGTCATCTACCAGTCTTCAACCCCTGAACCTCAGTTTCCACATCTGCAAAAGGGGAAGAAGCTAAGATCCTTCTAAGTTTGTCATGAGGATGGAAAGGAACACCCACATGTGCGAGATCTAGTATAAAGTCTGGCGTGCAGTAGGCTCATTATACATGGGGGTTGCCACACTGCCATTGCCACCAAAATCCCTTTTAGTTCTTTTTTTTAATTAAAAAATTTTTAAAGATTTTATTTATTTATTTGAGAGAACGTAGAGGGGAGAAGGTCAGAGGGAGAAGCAGACTCCCCATGGAGCTGGGAGCCTGATGTGGGACTCGATCCCGGGACTCCAGCCAAAGGCAGTCACTCAACCAACTGAACCACCCAGATGCCCCCCTTTTAGTTCTAAGACCATTGCTTCTACAATTCTACTTCTCTCTCTGAACCTCCCTCCTACCCACATCCTGTCAAAGAAGAAATGACCTGAATACGGGGAGAAGAAGGGAGGTGAAGAGGTGAGGTTCATCTCCTGCAGGCTAGTCAAGAGTTGAGACCTGGGACTGGAGGAATGAAGTAAGAAATCACCCAGGAGCTCCTCCTCTGAGCACTGTGGGGGACAAACACAGTGACTCTCTGATTTGTGGTTTACACAAAGACACATTTCATGTGGGAGTGAACAGGAGTGCACTTACTGCTTATGCCAGGAAGGAAGGTATAAACTGTGGTCAGCCTAGGGCTTCAGTCAGTCTAGGTGGGACAAGATCTGATGCAGAGAAACCAGGGGGAGGAGGGGACCATTGCAATATCCAGAGATGGTCCACCCCATGGCTCCTGCTTCAAGACACAGAAGACCGCCCTTTGTTAGCAGGAGCTGGAGTAAGAGTGGAAGAGGGTGCTCAGCAACAGGCATATTTGGAACTTACAATTGTACCAGCCTAGGGAAGATTGCATTTCCGTCTCAGCATGGACAGTGCATAGAATCATCCAGTGCTCTTACAAGCTGACCTTCCTGATAGTTTGGTTTTTCTCGCCCATGTGGGCTAACCTGCTACCTAGGAGATAAGGATGGATCAATCCATTCTTAGATCTTTCTTTCTACTTGTAGCTCTCTGTAGGGTGGCTTATTTCCCAAGCCTACTTTTTGTCCCCTCCCCCATTTTGTCCTACTCATCTCTAGAGACAGGCAATTGCACATGGCCTCTACCACAGCAAATTTGGGAGTGATGCTTGGACAGGCTACTGCTTCCCTTCCTAGAAAACTCAGGAAGTAGTACAATGGTGGCTGTGAAGACCCTTTTCCTTCCTGTGTGCCTGAAATCAGTATGGTCCGGCGCATTGACTATATGCACTTACAGGCTGTCCCATCAAGGACTGAGCTAGGCTAACCATTCCATCCCAGACCCAGATGTGAGGTCTACAGGTGTTAGGCATGGTATGTGTGAAAAAAAGAAAGTGAGCTCTCTCTGTTGGAGGTTTCTCAAACCACCTACTCATGTGAGACACACGTGGGACTCACTCTCAACTCTTCCCCCACTTCTCGCTCCCCACTGCAAAATACCACCAGCTCCTGCTGAGTGGACTCCATGAGCGCTTCCCACCCTCACATGTCTGTGCAGAGTTTAGGCCCTCATGCTTCATTCCCCCAGACCTTGCATCTGTTCCCTGTCTGGTTCCTCTGTTCCTAATCTTGACATGCTGGCCAGAGTGGGCTTTCTGACATGCGAGTCTGACTGTGTCATTCCCTTACTTAAAACCTTTTGGGGCCTTCTCCGCAGAATAGAAATCCAAGTTGTTTTATTTGTTTTTGTTTTTGTGGAGTTTGTTTTGTTTTAAAACATGGCTTAAAGGGCCCTCTAAGGTCTATTCCCAACACGGAGGCCAGAGGAATTCTTTTAAAACGGAAGTCAGATCATGTCATTCTTTTGCTCTGGACACCCTCTTGGCTCCCCGTCTTGCTCAGAGTCAAGGCCAAAGTCTTTACAATGGCCAACAAAGGTCTCCCTGTTCTGGCTGCTCTTATCTCTCCGGCATCACCCACCACTGCCCTCTCCTTGCTGTCCCTGCTCCAGCCATGCCAGCCCCTTGAGGTCCCGGGAGCACCCAGGCACACTCCACCTTCGGGCTTGGCTGTCACCTCCGTGGGATCCACAGTCACCCCAGAGAACAGTGTGGCTTGCTTCCTCATCTCAAACATCTCCTCTGACCATCCTATTTCAAGTTAAAAACCCTCTTTCCTACCTCTTCCCTAGCATCTATTTTATTTATTTTGTTTGTTTGTCATTGGTCTTTTCAACTAACATATGATTTCCATGGGGCAGAGATTTGTGTCTGTTTCACTCATTGCTAATCCCCTGCTCTCAGAACAGAGCTTGACACACAAAAAGGTCTGAATGGCTGTGTTTTGAATGAATGAACCGTGGACCTTGCCCGTGTGTCCAGCCTCCTCTTGGACCACCCCTTCCCCCGGCCATCCAGTAACACCCTGATGAATGTCCCCTCACTCATGCAGCTGTTTCTAAACCTCTGCCTTTATTCTCTTGCCTTGGAGTTCCCTGCCCTCACCCTTCCTTTGGCCACTTCTGTTCATCTTTAAAGACCCAGGGCAGGCTTAACTGCCTCCAAAAAGTCTTGTGTGATTCCCTGAGGCTGGATATAGGACTCATTTACTGTTCTCCCATTGCATGGTCCATGAATGCTTATTTAAAATAGTATATTATAAATATCTACTTGTATCTCTCGTCTGCAGTAGACTGAGACCTCCATGAGGGGCAGGGACACTTATTTTCTTTGTTCTTTATTTCTTAGCACCTCACATAGTGCTTGGTACCCAGTAGGCATTTAAATTTGTTGATCGTTGCTGAATGATTACATGACCTAGCGCTGGCGTCAGGAGGTAACAGAGTGAAACACCCAGAGGATAATACGAGGGCAGCTTCCAAGCTAAAGTGTGGGGACGGGTTTATGGTACACACTTCAGCTGGGAGGAGGGGTCAGGGAGTGCTATAAGCAGTGACACGGTCACGGGAAATATGTGACTTCAGCTGAGACTTAAAGGAGTGAATTTAGAAGAAGGGAAAGACGGGCTAACTAGTCTTTCACGCAAAGCTTTGAAGCTAGCACTAGAGCCAGCCAGGACGGGTTGACAGCCACCTGGCCCCCAGAGGAGTCTCGAGTGGTGATGGCCGTGCATGTCTATCGTGGCTCCAACCACCGTGCTCGGCTGGCCCATGGCTCCCTGCCTTTGAGGGCTCCCCCAGGCCTCAGCCTTCATGGAAGGCAAGCTTACTGGAACCCCGGGCAGTTTGGGGGGCGGCCACTGTCTCTGGAGCACTGAGTTGCTTTGCCTCCCTTTCCCGACCTCAGCCGGACCATTGCCTGGCACCTGCTCACCTGCCTTTTACTATTACTGTTGTTGGCAGGTTAATGACCTAGTGACTTCCTTGCCGGTCACCTTAGACTTGGGGGCGGTGAAAGTCTACCAGAGCGGCATGTCTACTGCCGTGGAAACGGATTTTGGGCTCTTAGTGACCTTTGACGGCCAGCACTACGCCTCCATTTCCATCCCAGGCTCCTATCTAAACTCCACGTGTGGGCTCTGTGGGAACTACAATAAAAACCCGCTGGACGACTTCCTCCGCCCGGATGGCAGGCCGGCCATGTCCGTCCTGGATCTTGGAGAGAGCTGGCGGGTCTACCATGCAGACTGGAAGTGTGACTCGGGCTGTGTGGACAACTGCACCGTGTGTGATGCGGCCACCGAAGCGCTCTTCTTTGGCCCTGACTACTGCGGCTTCCTCAACAAGACGGACGGCCCCCTGTGGGAGTGTGGCACCATCGTGGACCCCACTGCCTTTGTGCATAGCTGCGTGTACGACCTGTGCAGTGTGCGGGACAATGGGACGCTCCTCTGTCAGGCCATCCAAGCGTACGCGCTCGTGTGCCAAGCCCTTGGCATTCCGATCGGAGACTGGCGAGTTCAGACGGGGTGTGGTAAGCTGGCATCTGGGCTCCATCAAAAATCTCCTTGTTGAGACCAATTGTCCAAATGAGGGGGAGGTGAAAATAGCCAGACATTAGCAAGAATGAATGGTCAAAGGATCTTTACTTTCCCCACCCACCCACCCAACACCATAGCCAGTAAATGGAAAGCCAATGCTGAGCCTCAGTGGTCCAGAAACATGGAACGTGTGGCAGGAAATGCTTGGCCACAGGAAGGCCCTGTCCCAGGGATGGCCACCCCAGAGTTAGGCAAGGTGGTTGGGTTTTCAGAGGTGGAGCCGGCGATCTTTGTGGCCTCTGAGTAAATACAGAGTAAACGCAGACACTGCTCTGAGTAACCAAAGCCAACTTCAGGGGGAATAACTCACCTCCCAAATGGAACCAACAGCGTTTGTCCTGTGGCTCTTTCTTCTCCACCTTCCATCCCTCTAGGTTCTGTGTCTCTGGCTCCGTAGCTTTCCTCTGACGCACTGGTATTAGTGGGGAAAGCGCTGTGGCCAGGAAGCATTGAACATCAGGAAAGAAAGCCCTTTATCTGAAATGCTAATGTGGTTAGGAAAAGCCCCAAGAGCATGGGGAAATTCAGTTTCTTTTGAATTACCTTTTACATTAAGCATTTTGTACCATTTAGTTGTCTTGTTTTCTCCTTCTAGCCCACATAAACTCTCTTAACCTGGTCATATAAATTTTTTAAATTTAATTTTATTTTTTCGGTGATCCAAGATTCATTGTTTATGCACCACACCCAGTGCTCCATGCAATACGTGCCCTCCTTAATACCCACTACCAGGCTCACCCAAGCAAACAAAATAATGGCTTCTTGGAATTCTGGGGGGTTTTTTGTTGTTGGTGGTGGTGGTGGTTTTCCTGGCTGTTGGTTTTCTCCACATAGATTCCCATGCAGGTGACAAGGTTTCAAAGTTTCTTTCAGTTCCAAGGCTAAAGGGAAATTTTTTTCCCTATCAGGGTAGGTTGGATTTACAAAACTATCATGTATCAGCTTCAGTTCTTAGAGAACTGATCAAACCAGGAAGAGACTGTTTCCTTGTTTCTCAGTTGTGTGATTGACCAGCCTCTAATATACCTAGAACACCCAAATCCTGACTTGACTTGAGATTGAAGATGGCTTTTTTGGTATAATCCAAGACCCTTGTATCATCTAAGGGCATCCACATTGCCTATTTAAATTGCCTATAATAGCTATTTTTTCTCCCCCTGGTGGTACTATTTTCCTGTCTTCTACATTCTCCACCCCTCTTTCATGTTAGTGGGATGAATTCTAGTTGATTCAGACAGCTAGTTTACGAGTCCCTTGAGCCCCTGACTCTTGGATTCAACCAGACTCAAATATTTATACAGACTCACATGTTCTTAAAATAAGAACCGGAGACTTCTAAGGCAAGAAGGGCCTTGGGGAGGCATCTAGTTCCAACTCAGTCTCCTGGAGGGACAGGTAGACATTCTTTTCAGATAACCAAGGTTCTGTCTTATTTTGAAGATCCCAGAGTATTCTTTGGTCACTTAGGTATTTTGAGCAACTCCTTGTTAGAAATTTCATGTTTTTCAAGTGCCTCCTTCCATGGTCACATTTTTCATTTGTCCTGCAAGTTGGATTTATTTCCTCCTAAAAATGGGCCATCCTGTATAAGATCAGATCAACTTACCTGACCATCAGTTGAAGATCTTAAAGCATCTTGATGGTTGTAGATCATCCAATAACACTCAGTGTTGAACAACCCATCTAGTCTAGTTAGGATAACAACCTGAAGTTTAATTCAGCCAAGATGATCAAAGGAGGGTCGAGTTCACAGTTCAATCACATCTCCCAGTGGTTATCACAAAGCAGTAGAGCGTGTTTCTACCGACACCACCTCAAGTCTCTTCCCTGACGAGTGGCTGCTGGGCCCTCATTCTAGGAGCTAAATGGTCCAGAAGGAGTGCCCTTCCTGCAGGCCTCTGTGGGTGCTGGAACCCTGGGGTTAGCACCTGGGGAACTCACCTGTTGTCGCGCTCTCTCCTCTCCCCCATGTCAGTGTCCACAGTGCAGTGCCCAAGCTTCAGCCACTACTCCGTGTGCACCAGTAGCTGCCCGGACACCTGCTCAGACCTGATGGCCTCCCGGAACTGTGCCACACCGTGCACGGAGGGCTGCGAGTGTAACGAAGGCTTTGTGCTCAGCACCAGCCAGTGCGTCCCACTGCACAAGTGTGGCTGTGACTTCGACGGCCACTACTACACCATGGGGGAGTTCTTCTGGGCCACGGCCAACTGCACAGTGCAGTGCCTGTGCGAGGAGGGTGGGGACGTGTACTGCTTCAACAAGACCTGCCGGGGCGGGGAGGTGTGCACAGTGGAGGACGGCTACCAGGGCTGCTTCCCCAAGCGCGAGACCGTGTGCCTGCTCAGCCAGAACCAGGTGCTGCACACCTTCGACGGCGCCGCCTACGCCTTCCCCACTGAGTTTTCCTACACCGTCCTCAAGACCTGCCCCGAGCAGCCCGAGTACCTAGAAATCGACATCAACAAGAAGAAGCCCGACATGGGGCCCGCATGGCTGCGAGGACTTCGCATCCTGGTGGCCGACCAGGAGGTCAAGATAGGAGGAGTCGGGGCTTCAGAAGTCAAGGTAAGACTCCCAATGCCTTTGCGGCTTTTCTGCTGAGTCTCGCCAAGTGAAGGAGCCGCAGTCCTCAGGCGTGGCTTTCTGCCTCTGACCACGAGTGGATTCCGGGAAGGCAATGACTCCAAAGGGGGGGCATTTCCTACGTTCAGCACCCAATCAGTCTCTCAGGGGGTGAAGCAGAGTGAGGCTGGAATCTGGCAAATTAGGGTTAGCTGTAGCAAGACTAGCTTTCTCCGTAACAGCCGATGCTTACCGGACGCTTACTATGTGCCAAGCACTATTCTAAGCAGTATCACACCTAGTCCCATGAAGGATATGTTTTCATCCTCCTTTACATTTTACCTATGAGAAAACTGAGACACATAGAGGTTAAGTAACTTCCTCAGGGACACACAGCCATAAAGTGGCTCTTGAGCCCAGGCAGGCTGGCTTCAAAGTCTGTGCTCTTTACCCTGAACTATACTGACTCACCTACCTATAGATGGGAATCCCTGTGGGGTAATGCAGACGGTACCCTCAGGGGCAGCTCCTGCCCCTCTGACCTGGTCTAAAATATTCGTCATTAGGCCTCCAGATCATTAGGAACCATCTCGTGCCACTATTTGTTTGTGCATGAAGATCCCAAAGGGCTAAGTGGGAGGCGGGGACCTCACAGCTAAGAGGTGGCAGAGCTGGCGGGATGGGAGGGCGGGCCTCCCTGCTCCCAGTCCTACATGTATTTCATACTATCACAGGAAGTCTAATCTAGAAAAGAGAAGTCCACGCAATCCTGTCTCAGGAGATCAGAAAGCACACATCCACAGAATGAAGAGGCTGTTTTCATTCCCATCGGCACACGGGCAGAGATTAATTTATTAAAAGGTAGATAGGTGGATGGACAACTAGATAATTAGATAGAAACCCCATGCTCCCAAGGGGCTGGGACACCAGACCAGTCAAATTGGAAGGAAAGGAAGGAGCCAGAAAGGTGGGGGAAGGAAGGGTGCCCTCAGTGAAAAGGAGCTGTCAGGCAGAAGGAAGAAGCCACATATACGTCAAGACAACTTTCGCTCACATTTCACTTTTGTTTTGGGCTACCTGAGGGTCTTAGGTACACGCAAATAAACAGCAAGTGTGTTGAAGCAGAGGAGTGGAGAAAGAAAGAAACAGACTTGCCCATGAAGAAACAGTCAGTGTATGCCCGCGAGCTTTCCATAGCCCGCCAGCTTCTTGACGTTTCTCAAAGGGCAAGTCCCAGGGCAGAGCCATGTCTTTATTTCACAGCCTCGGCAATCGTGGGTACCCTGTGTGCATCCAGAATTGATGATAGTGATTTGGTTTTTCAGCTGAATGGTCAGGAGGTGGAATTACCCTTTTTCCATCCTTCGGGGAAGCTGGAAATCTATCGAAACAAAAACAGCACGACGGTAGAGTCCAAGGGTGTGGTGACCATCCAGTACGCAGACATCGGCCTGCTCTACATCCGGCTCTCCACCGTTTACTTCAATTGCACTGGCGGGCTGTGTGGCTTCTTTAACGCAAACGCCAGCGATGAGTTCTGTCTCCCCAACGGCAAGTGTACAGACAACCTGGCGGTGTTCCTGGAAAGCTGGACGACCTTTGAGGAGATCTGCAACGGGGAGTGTGGAGACCTGCTGAAGGCTTGCAACAATGACTCGGAGCTGCTCAAATTTTACCGGAGCCGCTCCAGGTGTGGTATCATCAATGACCCCTCCAACAGCTCCTTCCTCGAGTGCCACGGGGTGGTCAACGTCACCGCCTACTACCGCACCTGCCTCTTCCGTCTGTGCCAGAGCGGGGGCAACGAGTCGGAACTCTGTGACTCCGTGGCGCGGTACGCAAGCGCTTGCAAGAACGCCGACGTGGTGGTGGGTCCCTGGCGGACCTATGACTTCTGCCGTAAGTTGGGGCTCTGTGATGGGGGAGGTCACCTGGGAGGGGCAGGAGGTGAGCTCAAGGACAGTCAGAGGCTTGGGTGTCCCTTCCTTGTCTGGCGTGTCCTTTGGAAGGTCCCTTACCCCAAACCATACTGGTTCTCACCTTTATTTCTGTTTCTGATTACACGGTGTCTCTTCATTGTGGAAGGATTAGCCATCCTATTGACTCTGGGTTTTAGCTAGTGGGGATACGCGTCATATCAAAGACTAGAAGTCTTTGTGATGGCTCCATCGGTGCCTCCTTTCTTGGCAAAGAAGAGCTCCATTCTTTCAATAGAAGGTGATCAGTCAGAGTGCCTTTCATGGAGTAGAGATTAGCTCTGTTCCCTGGGGCGAGCCTGACAATGGCTATGAAGAGAGTCCCACGTTGCTGTTTTTTCATTTTGTCCCCCGAGGATCTGACCCCTCTCAGCAGGGCCGTGGCAGTGCTAGCAGTAATTAGAATAATTGCTGAGAAGCCCTGACATATAACACCCGTGGCAATGGGGGAGGCCAGGGGGAGAAGTGAGGCAGAAGGGCAGGACCCATGCTGGGAGCAAGGACTGCCCCACCTGGGCTTCAGTACCCAACCCTTTCCCACCAAACAGATCAGCCCCACACCCAAACCAAGGCCACCGTTAGGATTCCATCCTTTACATCTATTCATCTCTCTTCCACTGTATCTCCTTCTATGTTTATTTCTCAAAACTTTTTATTTTGAAACAATTGCAAAGTTATAGAAGTGTTGCATGACTATCTGTATACTCATTACCCAGATTAACCCACAGTTAGCATTTTGTCCCACTGGCTTTACCATTCTCTCTTGCGCTCTCTCTGTGTTTGAAGGTAAGTGACATACATCGTGTCCCTTTGCCCCTACATACTTTAGTGTGTATTTCCTTAGAAAAATACACTCATTCACAGAACCACAGTATAGTTACTGACCTTAGAAAATTTAACACTGATAGAATCATTTAATATCCATATTTCATTTTTGTCAATTAACTCGCGATGTCCTTTATGGCGTTCCCCCTTCAATACTGATCTCGTCTAAGACCACATGTTGTCTTTGGAACTCTCATGACTCCTTAGTCTCCTTTAATCTGGAATAATTCCTTAGCTTTCTCTCTCTCTTTTATTGTCATTTTTAAAGAATATAGCCTCCCACCTTTTAAATTAGAATGGCCCTCCATTTGGGTTTGACGTTTCCTTGTGATTAGGTTCTGCTGCGCCTCCTCTCTCAGACTCCTGCACGGGTGATGTCCATTTTCCTCACGGTATCATGCCACAGGCAGTGCGTGCTCTCTGCCCAGCCTCTCAGTGGAGATGGGCACACTGGTCCCCTGGTCAGGGGTTGTCCAATGTCACTCTGTGGTCACGTTGTTCTTGTTCTCTTACAACAAATCAGCTACCAGTGGAGGGATACTTTAAGATCATGCAAGTATCCTGCAGAGAGAGTGAGAGAGGATGATAAAGCAAATGGGGCAAAATGCTAACTGTAGACCAATATCAAAATCCCCCACCTCTATTTAGTGCCTATTGATGATCTTTGCTTGTATCAGTCTTTTTAGCATGATGATTCCAAGCTGAGGGTTTCTAGCTCCAGCACTCTGTTCACTTATTTACCAAAGTATAGATGTCATTTTTCTATAAGAGGCTTCCCTTCTCTTCTGTGTGTCTGCCTGTCATCTATCTATTATCCATACATCCATCTATTACTCATCCCTCCATCCGTCTATCCATCCATCCATCCATCCATTTATCCATCCATCCATCCATCCATCCATCCATCCATCCATTTATCCATCCATCTAACCATCCATCCACCATCCATCCACCCATTTATCCGTCCATCCATCTATCCATCCATCCATCCATCCATCCATTTACTCATCCATCCACCCCTCTTATCTCAATCATCTTTTTATTGAAGTATAATTAACATACAGTGTTATATGAGTTTCACATGTACCACATGATTCAACAATTCTATATATTTCTCAGTGCTTGTCACTATAAGTATACTTCTAATCCCCTTTATCTATTTCACCCCTCCTCCCATCGCCCTCTGGCAACCACCTATTTGTTCTCTGTATTCTGGAGCCTGTTTTTTTTCTCTTTGTTTCTTTTTTTTCTTTGTTTATTCATCTGTTTTATTTCTTAAAGTTGACATAGGAGTGAAATTATATGGTATTTCTCTTTCTCTGACTGACTTATTTCTCTTAGCTTAATACACTCTAGATCCATCTCCATCATTGCAAATGGAAAGATTTCATTTTTTTCTTGATGGCTGAGTAATATTCTGTTGTATGTGTATATACCACATCTTTATCCATTTGGCTATGGATGGACACACAGCCACCTAAATGTCAACCATCTATCATATCAGTATGGACACACACATTCCTATTTTTTCAATTATTTATATTTCATATTACATTTGTTCATGATTATGGTGTTAAAATTATTCCAGATTAGGTCTGTGGGAGCTCTTCGAGCTGTGTCCTATGTCATTTGGGCATGACTTGGTTACTGTCTCATTTTCTGGTGTAACAAGACACTCCACATTCATCCTGTAACCTCCCTTGTCCCAGACTAGAATCAGCCATTACTCCAAGAAGCCCAAGTTCCCCCAGATGGGGACTGTTCTTAGAAACCAAGATCTTAGAAACCAAGATCTTAGAAACCAAGATGGGGGTATTCTTGCTTTGCCACTAAGCCCTTTCAACAGAAACATCTTAGAGCTAATAACACACACACACACACACACACACACACACACACACACACACACACACACACCCTACATGCACACAGGCTTGTCTGTTTACATCTCTGGGTTCTGAGTTTTCGGAGCCCAAGGAGCATGTGGATGGTTTAGTGGCCGTCATCTCAGAAAAGGCGGTGATATTCTTGGTGACCCTCCATCGCACCAGGGAGGGGTGAATAGCAGACACTATGGATCCTAAAGCTGGAGTTCTGGGAGCATTCATATGTCACTTACAGGGAGAGATGCTCCAAGGTCTCTCCTGACCACCACATCTCTTGGGACCTCGTACTATGCTCCCAAAACCTTCTTTTTACTCCGCCTGCACATCTTCTCTGGTCCTCTCTGTCCCTCTCCTGGTCTCAGCTTTCTGGTTGCAGTTCATTCACAGTACGGGGTTACTGAGCCTGCCCCCTACCAAATCCATTTTGTTGTCCCACCACGTCCACTGTCCTTTCAGACTGTGAACTCGGCCCCGCAGACTGTGTTTCTGGATTGCTTTTGTCGTGCATGGAGCACACTTTGGTGCCACAGTCGGTGTGAAGTGTGGTGCAATGGGGATGATTCCCTCTTTTCCTGGGTGTGATGGCTGCCGAAAATAGCTTCTCACCATCCCTCCTCTGCAGAGCTGGAGGAAGTTCTTTTCAGTGCCTTTTTTAGAGACAGAGACATGTGGACAAAAGCAGCTAAGGGTCTGACAGGAAGGACCGAGCATGATTAAGGAAGACAGGGGTCCTAAGGGATTAATCTGGTCAGGGTCTTGCAGGCTGGGGACTGGGCTGAGTAACAGCTGCAAGTCAGGAACACAATCTTCTCTGGGCCCAGCTAGAGACAACCACCACTTCTGTGTTCCGAGATTTTGAACCAGCCCTCCTGTTGGCAGAGCCAGGCTGCCCAATTAAATAATTTCACAGAGGCATTTCAGAGGCCAGAGGAAGTTTTATTACTTCACGTCTGTATGTTCCAGACTTTCAGACAAATTCAGACAACACAATAAGTCATTAAGTGAGAGCCATTTAAATAAGTCATGTTATTTGCTATCACCATAAACCTGCAGTCAATGTTATAACATTTATAATTTAGAGACAAATGTGAAAATCCCTCTATCCGGACATATTTAATCAGTGCTGAACTAGCCTTCAACTCCAAAGCCGTATGGTATTGTCGTCAACGGGAGTGGAGATAGTCCTTTAGCCCAGAGGAAAAAAGATTGGCTCTCAGTACATAGTGCAGAGCTGTTGAGTTGGTACTTGTGGGCAGAGCTGTTATGGCCATGCAACTTATTTCTCTGTAGTGTCCTCTCTGTCCTTGGATTGTAAAGCACTATGAAGGAGCGAGGGTATGCAGAAAAGCTAAAGAAAGTTTTAAAGAATGGGCACCTGTTGTCCCAGGGGATGGTGGGACCTTTGCAGATCTTTGGACTACACAGACTGCTGGGTTGATTTCTTCTGGCTCCTGGATTCATGCATGCCCTACCCGGGGCAAATTCTGGCAGGCTGAAATAAAAAAAGCAACGGGACGATGACCCGTACCTCCACAGCGAGCAGCACGTGCTGTTAGCATATTTTGTGCTGTCCTTTGAGACTCAGAGACTGCGTCTACCAAGGCAGGTTGCCGGGCAGAAGTGCAATATGAAGTGAACCTTGACAGATGTGTGGGATTTGGCTTTGTGAGGTCCGCCCAGACTGGGGAAAGAATGTGAGCGGAGAAGGTGGGAGGGACCAGGGGCGGCAGGGGGTGAGGGCGGAGAAAGGGCCCGAGGGCACCAGGAGTGGAGACATGAAAGACAAAGAGAGAGCCAATTTGTAGAGTAAAAGTGCCCTCATGAAGTTTATCCTAGTAGAAGGAAGTGTGAATAGGGGAAAGGTTTTCTATTTATTGAGCTTCTACTGTGGACTTCATATATTAAGTCATTAATCCTCAGAATGACTGTGCTAGATAATTATCACCTTTATTTAATAAAAGAAGAAACCAAACTCAGAGAGGATATCCACAAGTCTCTCTGGACCCAAAACACTGGTTCTTTCCAGGACCCTCTCCCTCCAGAGTCCTCGAGTCAGGGGGCTTTGGCGTTGGGAGATCCAGATTCGAATCTCTCTGGTACTTACAGGCTGGATTAAGTTAAGTCACTGGACTTGAGTTTCTCATCTGTAAGACAGAGATGAGAAGACTTTGCTTACCTCCAGGCTGTTGAATAAAGTTACACCACACTGTCTACAAAGATGCCTGGCATGTAGCAGGTGCTCACTAAGGCTCATAGTCTTGGAATCTTCTCCACAGAGAGCTAAGTGCCCCAGGAACACATGAGCACATGAGGGGTTTGCTGAGCCTCTGATCCCCCCAAATGAGGATGACAGTAGTGCTGACCACATGGCATTCCCACGCAACATGTGCACACATACACACCACAGGCAGCTAGTGAGTGCACACACACTCTCTCTGCCCCCGTCCCTTGCTCAAGCCTGTCTTCTCCTTGGCCACCCTCAGCTCTGGAATGCCCGGAGAACAGCCATTTCGAGGAGTGTATGACATGCATGGAGACCTGTGAGACGCTGGCCCTGGGCCCCATCTGTGTGGACAGCTGCTCTGAGGGCTGTCAGTGTGACGAGGGCTATGCCCTGCAAGGCAGCCAGTGCGTCGCCCGCAGCGAGTGCGGCTGCAACTTTGAGGGCCGCCAGCTTGCCACCAATGAGACCTTCTGGGTGGACGTGGACTGCCAGATCTTCTGCTATTGCAACGGCACAGACAACAGCGTCCACTGCGAGAGCATCCCGTGCAAGGGGGACGAGTACTGCATGGAAGACGGAGGCCTGTACTTCTGTCAGCCCCGCACCGACGCCTCCTGCATCGTCTCGGGCTACGGACACTACCTGACCTTTGATGGCTACCCCTTTGACTTCCAGACCAGCTGCCCCCTCATCCTGTGCACCACAGGAAGCAGGCCAAGCTCAGACACTTTCCCCAAGTTCATCGTCACAGCCAAGAACGAGGACCGGGACCCGTCGCTGGCCTTGTGGGTCAAGCAGGTGGACGTGACCGTGTTTGGCTACAGCATTGTGATTCACAGGGCCTACAAGCACACGGTGCTGGTGAGTAGTCAATGCCAGACAGCAGGAAAGGAGCTGGGATGCGAGTGGGGGGGTTCCGGGCCAGCGGGCCAGCCTGCAGCTGAATCGGGCTGGCCCAGAATCCAAGGAAAAGCATAGGCCATTAGAGCAGAGAGGGGGCCTTGGAGATTTTCTGTTGCTTCACCTTACAGATAAGGACACTGAGCCTCAGAGAGAAAAATATTCTGCCCAAAGCACTGAGTTAGGAACAGAAATGGTATCCCTCCCAGCGTAGCAGAGCATGTTGGAGAGAGCACAGACCTAGATTCGAATCCCAGCTGGGCTACCGCTGTGTGTCCTCGGGCAGTCACTCCATCTGTGAAAGAGAACACGTGCCTCGCACAGCTCACACGTCAGTCAGTGGGACGGCTGCCCGATCCACCTCCTTCCCTTTGTGGAGCCCCCGTCGAGATTGCCCTTCTCTGGCCTCCTTCCCACCTCTTCCTGTCTCCCCATCGGCCCCCAGGAGACCCGGGAGTTGAGGAGTCTTGCACACATCTGGAGCCCTCAGTGGCCTCCTACCATCTTCCTACTTGGGCCTCAGTGCCTTCTTTCTGCCCTCTACTCTCTTGACGAAGATGGGGCCGATCGGGCTGGAGGAGCTCTGTGAGCCCCTCCTCAGGCCCGAGGACACCAGCTCCCGTGACAGACCCAGCCCCTCTGTCTCCCGGGTCTCGCTCTGAGCGGACCCAGGAGCGCCGATGACCCAGCCAGCGGCCCCTCTCCAGCGTTCGGGAGGAGTTGATACGGGGCGTGAGCCTCTTAGCACGATCCTCACTGATCTGTGGCGTAATGTATCTCTAAGCGGGTCTCCTTTCCACCTTGTATAAGGTGAAATGAAAAATGCTGAGCTCTTACTGGGGAGTTCCCTGAGCAACTCTCCAGATCTCTTTCCTTCCTTTGAATCACCTCACCCGCCTTCTCTGACAGAGAGAGGCTTCCGAGCTTCCTCACTGCTTGCCCTTTCACGTTTATCCAAAAATGTGTCTTCTTGGCATCTAAGGCAGGGACTCGCCGGGCCCATTCCCCTTCCCTTCCTTGGATATGATACACAAACGCCTGACTGCTTCCCTCAGTGCCTCCCAGAACAGTCGGTCCTTATACCCATGACTGCGTGAATCGTATTGTCTTTTGGGGGCGGTGGGGAGGAGCTCACGTCTGACTCGCTCGGGACAAGTCCTGGGCTTCTTGAGGGCAGGACCTCTGCCTAATTCTTCTCTAGGTGAAATGACTGTACGGCGCTCTGATGTCAGGACACTCAGCACGTTTGTCAGGTGGACGAATGAGATGACATAGTAGCCCCTCTCTCCTAGGGTCCCCAGGACTTTCATTTTGCTGCTGGCCACGTCACATCCTCATCTATCTGTGGGATGAAATTGCCGTGGAGGCGAGATAGGAAGACACAGAAGCCTTGCTTGTAGCCACATATGGCTTCCCATACGTCCCGGTAGTCGAGGCTGCCCGTTGCCATAATGGCCCTCGACTCCACGATCTCATCATATGTGTTAAAACAAACACATGGGTCATTTTGTCCTTGCGGCTTGCATCATATTTGTCTTTTTCTCCTTATCTGATCTACTTCTACCCTTAGATTTATACATTTTCATGTAGTTTCTTATCTCTTTGACTTTCAACATCCACCATTCTACCTTTTAGGGTTTTTTTTTTCTTCTTTTAAAAAGATAATTTGCTCATAGGTCCCATCTTATGCAGTGTGTTATGAGATTGCATTTTCTGCCTCATGTTACACAGTCTTGGTCATTTAGGTGTATGGACCTCTGAGACACGCATGCTGTTTTCTGACCCAGTTATTTTCACAGGGAGACCACTCGGGCCTCGTGAACGTTTCCTCTCTTTTGTGCTGTTCCTGCTGTCTTTCACAGCGGCTGATTCTGCGCTCTCCTTGCGTGTCTCCCTCCCTTGCTTCCTGCTGTCGGGCCAAGGCCCTGATGGGTCAGCTCACCTTCCCAGCACGTGTCCTGCCCTGGTCTCATGGGATGTGTTCATGGCTAAAAGCACAAACCATGGGCACCACACAGCTGGCTTCTTCCCCCATAAAGTGATGGAGAGGGAAGGGACTATTCATTTCCTGGGGCTGCCATCACAACATATCACAGACTAGGTGGTTTCAAGCAACAGAAAGTTACTCTCTCCCAGTTTTGGAAGCTCAGAATCCAAAATCAGCTCCTAGCTTCTGGCACTTGTAGGCGATCGTTGGCCTGTGCGAGCATCACTGCAGTCCCCGCCTCGTCTTCACGCGGCCTTCTTCCCTCTGCGCCTTCTGTTTCCTGGGCCGAGTCCCGCTCCCCCTTGAAGGACGCCAGAGTCTTTGGATATGGTACCCACCCCAACCCAGGATGACCTCATATCAACGTGGTGCACCTGCCAAGATCCTATTTCTGAATAAGGTCACCTTTACATATATCGGGGGGGGAGGCTTAAGACTTCAGCCCATCTTTTGTGGGAGTGACACAGTTCAACCCACAACAGGGAGTGAGTAATGGGCATCAAGGAGGAATTGATTAAAGGCGTGAAGTGGGGAATGCTAACCAGGTCATGTCTTTCTTTCTTTCTTTCTTTCTTTCTTTCTTTCTTTCTTTCTTTCTTTCTTTCTTTCTTTATTCTTTCCTTTCTTCCTTTCTTCCTTTCTTCCTTTCTTTCAATTTTATTTATTTGAGAGAGACAGAGGGAAAGAGAGAGAGAGCATGAGAGCATGAGCAGGGGGGATGGGCATCAGGAGGAGGAGAAGCAGACTCCATGCTCAGCAGGAAGCCCAACCTGGAGCTTGATCTCAGGACCCTTGGATCATGACCTGAGCTGAAGTCAGACATTTAACCAACTCAGCCACCCGGGCACTCCCAGAGTCCATCTTTCTAAGTCAACCAGAAGTCCTAAGTGCTCAAGCTGCAAACAGTGTATAGCTTACAAATCTCTGACATGCAGATCGAGTTCAGGATGCTTGAAGGTTCTTTTCTTTGGGGGCCTGAGGGATAGATTTAGCATTTACTTTGAATTATTAATATGCAGGATCTGCTTGTTCAATGATTTGCATTTGTTTTTCCCATGATGTTATTATTAGTCACCATCTCTCTCTGAGACAAAAATAATGACCATCACAATGACAGTGTGCAATGAAGTGTTGGGGGAAACACAGTAGGGGCCCCCAGGTCACAGCTGGTGCTCCCACAAGTGGAGGTGTCATGGAAGTGATTCCTTGGGCTGCAGGGTCCCTTTATGCCTCTGACCTTGCCTTGCTCTAAGCAGTACTGAAGGGTGTAGGGAAACCACTAAGACAACGGACGCTAGAAATAAACTTGCTATCTCTATCCCAGCGAGGTTCATGGGGGTGAGCAGCAGAAGGCAAGCCACTCCTGAAGGCACCACAGCAGCCCACGTCTCAGCCAGCCACAGCCAGGGCTCCGCAGACACTGGCTCTCCCCTGCGTGGCTGCTGGGTTTCAGAACAACCAGGCGCTTCATGGTCTAGGACAAGAGGAAGGTTGTCAGGATCCTTACAGCCAGTGTCTTTATTCACTTACTGGCCATCCTGTGGCCACCAGAGAAGAGTGAGGGTTTGAGCATCACCCCGGCTCAGGTTAGTTTGATGGGCTTATATTGAGGCCCATTCTGTGCCAAGCTCTGGGGCAAGAAGAATGAATCAGTCATGACCTCTGTCCCAAGAGGACTCAGAGTCTAGCAGCAGAGAAGACATGTTAGCAGATTCTGGGGATGTAATGGGAAATGCTCCAAAAATGTGCTGCGTGGAGGGTCATGTGCATACAGGTTGCCTCCACCAGCCTCGGAGGCCCCATGGAAGGCTTCCTGGAAGAGGTAACCCAGAGCTGAGCCTTAAAGGAGTATGTCAGCCAGGCCGAGAATGAGATAAAAGCATTCTAGGAAAAGAAAACAAAACGTGGGGAGGAGGGGACCTCAGGACAGCTGGAGAAGCTATACCCAAGCATCAGGGCCAGTTGCATAAAGGAAAGGTCTCTGCTAAAGAACCAGTATATGGTCTTATTCCTAACGCTTAAGTATTTGCAACACATGTCCTGACACTCAACCCCATGCCCTGTTCTCTTTCTCCTCTGTGCCTTCCTGCTCCAGCCATCAGGCTCGACCTCCACACCAGCCTCTCACTCCCTTTCGGTGCCTCCTCTGCCTCTGCCTCCTCATTGCCTCCATTTGTCACTCGCAGAGACAGGACAGTGGAGCTGGGATGGAGCTGGCATACATGGGCTTCAGAGGCAGAGAGAAGCCGAGTCTGCCAGTTGGAGTTGGAAGGGGTTCCTTTCTCAGCGTGCTCCTGGGCAGTGACAGAATCTGCAAGCCTTTTGGCTTGAATCCGGTCCTATTGCCTCCCCCCAAGGTCTGGCCTCCTGCTTGGCACCCTGTAGCCAGGAATACAGAATGCAAGGAAACTTCAGAGGAAAAACAGGCTGGTACACAGGAGCATGTGGATGTACAGCTTTTAGTTTACTGGTGTGGATCCACAAGGCAGGTGGGAGTCCCCTTGGCCTCCACTTCCCTCCGTGACTTTCCACATCCACACCCCTGTGTCTGCACAGGACCCACATCGTCATCTCCAGGTCTCCTGGTTGAGAAAGTTGTGCTCCCCGGGCACAGTCTCCCTCCTGCGCTGCCCTCCTGCACTCCTGAGATGACCTGTCACACCATCCTCTCACCTCCTCCCTTCCAGGTGCAGAGAATGAGGCACCCCTCCCCTCCACGGCCACTCACCACCGGTCCATCCCTGTTTTGCCCTCCCGGGGATCTTGCCTGTCTATCATCTTCTCTCCCTCCCATGTTAGGTCCTTCTCTTCAACCCATAAACGTGTTCAATCTAAAGCAAACCTTGATGCCTATTCACCAGCAGCTTCAACTCAGTCCCTCTCCTCCCCTTCCTTTCCAGTTTCCTGGGGAGAGAGATCTTCCTGGAAGATCCGCCTCCATATCTCCAATTTGCTGTTGAACTGTGCCACCTGACTTCTGGTCTCCTCGCTCTACTCAAGTTCTCTTATGAAGGTCACCAGTGACTTCTTTTCTGTAAAACGAGTGGGTCTTTGTCAGGCGTGATCTCATGGCCTCTGTCATGTGTAACATTGCCTACAAGGCCTTCCATGATCCAGGCCCTCCCCACCTCCCCATCTTCATGTCCCACCATTCCCAAGGCCACATTTTATGCTCTAACAGCACTTACTTGCTGCGGTTCTTCCTATTTATCAGGCTTTTTCTCTCCAGTTGACCTGTGTTTGGGCTGTGCCCTTTTCTCGGGATTCCTTGTTCTTCATCTCACCCCTCCATGACTGGCCAACACTACTCATCCTTCAGGACCAGGTGTGTGTGTATCATCTTTTGCAGGCATGCCTGGTGCTGTCCCCAAGCTGAGTCTGGTGCCTGTGCATCTATTTATCTTTATCATTGCTTTTATCAGACGATTTTATTAGTATTGATGTATGTACTTCTCTCTGCCATATGCCTGTGAGCGACTAGGGGAAGGGCCCTGTGTTTTATTCCAGCATTTAGCACAGTTCCTGGCACACGGTGGTGCCAAATGAGTAAATAAATTCTACCTAGACAAACATTCGTAGAAGAGGAGATAGTTGAGTTGCGATGTGAAGAGTGAACATCGCCGCACAGAGAGAGGACAAGGGCATCATTGCTGGGTTCAGTCGGGTTCCCTAGAGGCAGAGTCTGAGCTGGGGATTCTTAGAAAAGTGAGAGAAGCCCCAGGGGAAGAGAGCTCAGCAACAACTTGGTCCGAGCTGGAGACCAGCTTCAGCCTGGGCTACCGAGGAGTTCTGGCCCATGACCTTCACACAGTCGGTCCCCTGGTCCCCTGTGCGGGTGTGTCATTGTCCACCTTGGGGTGGACAGTGGCAAGGGAGTAGGGCCATAAGCTTCTGAGCTTCCAACCGGCCAAGACCAGCTGTGAGTTACCATTCGTCCACAGTCAACGGTGGCTGAGGATGAGAGCCCTGGGCAGGATCCAGAAAGAGCCAGCAGACTTGCAGCAAAGGCAATGGCACACAACAAAGGCTGGCACAACTTGGTCCATCTGGGGAACTTCGAAGTGTTGGGTATTGCTGGACGAGGGGAAGTAAGTGAGTTGGGTCTGAGAGATGTGGGGGAAGCTCCTGCAGAGCCTTTTGGGATCTGCTGAGTATATGAGACATTAGACTCAAGCTATGGAGAGGGTTTGAATTATTGGATCAATGGCTCTTAATTGCATTAAAAGATGCTGGAGTGGCAGTAGTGAGTGAAGGGAGCAGAAGGGCAATATCAGAGCAGGGAGACCAGTTAGGAGGATATTCAGTGGTCAAGGTGAAGGTGGTGAAGGTCAGAACCACAACAGTAGCAGTGCGGGTGGGCGGTGCCGGATAAGGGGGAGATTAAGGTGAGAAGGGAAGGCGTTTCCGGTTAGGGAGAGGGTTAGAACACCGCAGGGGAGCAGCTGCCGCTCTGGAGAAGAAGACCTGCTCTCCTGGCCCTCACAGTAGTCTTATTTTCCATCCTGTGCCCACCCAGCCAAGGGCTACAGGATTTGGCTCATCCGAATGAAAATAGGGCAGTGCAAGGGCAATGCAGTTCCAGGGGTATATGTTAAGGGATTTCCTTGTTTTATGAATGAAAAATATATGAGAGGAAACATGTATCAGGGGCCCTCTCGGTGCGAGGCATTGCTCTGGGCACCCAGCAGGGAGCGAGGGGAAGATGGATGTAAAGATCAATAAAGTGGGGTTCCTGCCCTCAAGTTGCTCATGATCTTGTTGGTGAGACAGAAATGTAGACAACTAACCATAATATAAGGCAGATTGTGATGTGTGTCTCAACAGCGGGGCACACGTGCTTGATCTTGACCAAAGGTGAAAAAGAACACGAGTATAAATAACATTCTGGTTGCCCAGATGAGGGAGTAATTAATTCTCACCCCAGGCTCTCACGGTCTTGCTTTATAGAAGAGGCACCATCCGAGCAGGGTCTGGGGGGAGGGAAGGCAGTTGACGGGTGAAGAATGGCATCCTAGGTAGAAGGAACAGCAAAGTCAAGTCATTCTTTGGGGGGGGGGGGAATCCCAAAGGAATGAATAAACTGGGGCTTACCTAAAACAAATCCACAATACAGCTGAAGATAGGAACACTGGAGTTCTACATTTTGGTATTTTAGTCTACACTTTAATTGAATTCTTATTACCCTCTCATTACCTTGGAGAAAACCGTTTGAACTCCTGGGGGAACTAATGCTATGAAAACAGAAGGCACCGAAATAAATAGGTATATTAGTGCACAAAGGATAGTCATTTAAGTCTGTTCAGATCCTAATAATAATAGTCGACTGACATAAATGATACTACTTGCCGAGATTACGTTCAACCTGCTCCGACCCCCCTCCGGGGCTGCGGCTCTCGAGACTGATCGTTGGCAGAGGCGGGTGTTCTCTGGGCCCCCCCGGATTTCTCTACTGCAACCCTGTCTCTCTTGTAGGTCAACAATGAACGCTTATATCTGCCCCTGAAGCTGGGACAAGGGAAAATAAATATTTTTTCCTTTGGCTTCCACGTGGTGGTGGAGACGGAGTTCGGCCTCAAGGTCGTGTATGACTGGAAGACCTTCCTGTCGGTCACGGTCCCCAGGAGCATGCAGAACGGCACGGCGGGCCTGTGCGGCCGCTATAACAGCAACCCCGAGGATGACCTGGAGATGCCCATGGGTCTGCTTGCTTCCAGCGTCAATGAGTTTGGGCAGAGCTGGGTGCAGAGGGACACCTTCTGCCAGGTTGGCTGCGGGGACCGCTGCCCTTCCTGCGCCAAGGTGGAAGGGTTCTCCAAGGTGCAGCAGCTGTGCAGCCTGATCCCCAACCAGAACGCCGGCTTCACCAAGTGTCACAGCAAAGTGAACCCCACCTTCTTCTACAAGAACTGCCTGTTTGACTCCTGCATCGACGGGGGCGCGGTGCAGACGGCCTGCAGTTGGCTGCAGAACTACGCCAGCACCTGCCAGACTCAGGGGATCGCCGTGACCGGCTGGAGGAATTACACGTCCTGCTGTGAGTCCTTCCCCCTCCCTCACTCCGGGTGCTTCATTGCTGTGGGTGGGCCACTAGTCCAACTCCATACAAGTCCACGGAGCCGAGCCCCCTAAGGATATATATGCATTTAGAGTTGAGTTTGACCTCTAAAACAAGATAGGTAACCTCCCAGAGCCTCCATTTCCTTATCCATGAAATGGGAAGAATACCCCCTACTCCACGTGTCGCTTGGGAGATGAAATAAGATCACGTACATAAAGTACAGAGCAAGCACCATAGATGGCATTTGGACCCAGCAAGGGCACAATACACTTCTAAAAAAGGACTAACGGGGGAAGAGTTAGTTAGTCGGTTAGTTCGTTTGTTCTAGAACCTCATGGGCCCATGATGGTGCTGGCAATTTACCTGCTTTCTCTAAGCATGCTGTTCTGTGGGATTCATATACGTCATGTATCAGTCTTTGTGTTTATGAAACATAACAGAACGTTAAAAGCATGAGAAAAAGAATCAGAGCCCCTGGATTCTAGCCTTGCTCTGTCCTTAAGGGTTGGTGTGACCTTGGAGCAACTTGCTTTTCCGCCCTGGTTCTTAGATCCCCCCGATGATGCTTTGATAATGCCGCCGCCTATACCCTTTATGCTACAGAAACATCCAGAGGATCAAATTAGGTAATTGAAAGCATAACACACTGAATGCATGCCAAGTGGCATTGTTGTTATATTAATGGCTTGCTCTGAGCTAAGCCCAATGCTAAACACTTTATCAACATTATCTCGTTTATTCTCCTCGATAACCCAATTAGTCAGGGAGAAACAGAGACTCAGAGGAGTTAAATAACTTGCCTAAGGTCATACAATCTCAGTGGCAAAGTCAGGACTCGACCTTCTCACCCCAAAGCTCATGCTGTCAACTCATATACACTGTACTGGTGTGTTATGTACTGGAATAATTTGCCTGCATTGAGCACATCATAATAGGAAAAGACTGGGCGGAGCAACTGCTAGTGGTCTTTGGCCAGTCTGCCTTAGTCCATTTTCCCATCTTGCTCTCATTAGCAACAACAAATTTCTTCTAGACCTAACTGTATGAAAAGATCACAAATGAGTGCTGAATGCACAGAACTCTAAATAAGTGATCCAGTGGGGGTCCCAGAGAATAAATTCCCTTTCCGTACTGATAAACGAGGGATGTCGATGAAAACCCAGAAACAGGGTTGCAGTTTAAGGCTCCCATGGCTGGTTTACATTCCACATAACTGAATTGTAGTTTGTAGATTGTGGGGGGTGTAGACTGTGGGGGAAGGATGGGAGGAAGTAGGGAGAGGGAGGGAAAGGTGCCAGTACCATTTCATCCAGGCTTGGTCCCTGAGCGAGAGGCTGTGGGGATGATGCCAGCAGGAGTCACTGTCCAGACTAATTGGCCTCTGGTGACTTCAGTGAAATAAATATGCTTGTAAAAAAGTCAGGATCTGGATAAGTCCCCAGAGCTACTCTGGATTCATTGGGGTCAGCACCGTGGAGCCAGAGAGCTTGCCTTCGCCTAAATCAGAAAGCCAGGCTTTGGACCCAGGGAGCTAGATACAGTGCAGGATGGGGAAATTCTGTTGGGAAAGAGACCAAGAGACTGCCTGCTTCCCTTGGAGACTTCCAGGAAGGAGTTCTCTCTTTTCCTGCAGCCAGGTAGTGCTGGTCCAACTACTCCCTGGGGGCAGCTGGGAGGGGGGTCAGGGCATACTGGATGCCAAAAACCATTGCTCCCGGCTGCCGTGCACAGGGAAATCACAGGCAAGAACTGTTTTTAGAGGGGGCTCATGTCAGGAACTCTCATGTTAAATGACAGGTCTCAATTTTTGTCGCTCATGGACAGGAAAAGAAATTGGGTTGGGAAGCCTCTTCCTCACCCAGAAGAACATGCCCCCGCCACTAGCAAGCTTGGACCTGTAGGGCTAAAAATGGTGCAGGAGGGTAAACAGTTTCGAAAAGGAAGATTCTTTAGAACACAAAGGCCATTTTTTCTTGTTGTTCTGCCTCTCCACCAGCAACACTTTCCTCTCCCCTCCTCAAAGGTCCGCACAGACATGGTTTGCCTCCTTTATATATCGCAATGGGGAGCTCTCTCCAAGGCACTCAGAGCAGGGTCTGTCCTCCTTCACCCTTGGCCTCGGGCCCCATCCCTGCTGAGACCAGCAAGGCCGAGGCTGGCATGCCTGAGGGTCAGTTAGACCTCCCCCGACCTTGGCATTTCAGGTTGGGGGCAAAGATCCGAAGGAGAGCTCGTGAGGAGATAGATGCTGATAGTGACTGGGGGAAAAAAAAGGCATGCTAAAATAAGAGAAAAAAATTATACTTTAAAGAAGGTATGTGGGTGGGGATAGGGGGCGGGCACAGTTGGAGGCAGCTGAGTTTTCCATTTTGAATTTCAGAAGCAGAGAAAAGCTGCAGGAGACCGAGTCCTAACTCAGCCATTCCATCTAGAGACTGGGGAACACGGGAACAGGGGGCTTTGTAACCGTACGGGATGTGGTGTGAACATCTGAGAAGTGAGGGCAGGGTTCATGGCCGCCTGCCACCCAAGAATTGATCCCACTCAACACTCACATGTCAAGATACGAGAAATGGTGTTTGCAGGAGGAAAACAGAGTAATCCAGAAGGGTCTTTTAAACTTACCCCTTATTGTTTTTCAGCGATATTGGCTATTCCTATCGATGGGATAATTTATTACCCAATTACCGTATTTGTAAATGCTTTGGAAAACTTCTTCACCCAAGTTGAACAAATAGGCTTAGATGGGGAGGGGGAGGTCTGTTGTCTTAATTACTAGCCCCTCCTTAAAATTCATTCCGCTCAGTCTTATTTCTTCAGCCCCTTAATGGGGGACCTAAGTTAGCGTTGTGGATGGTGAGCGTACAGTAAGCCATAGGAGAGGAAAATCCTAACGGTGACTTGGCTCTGACTATGTGCCTGACACTATTCTAAGTGCGATATGAGTCTCACTCATATTCTCTGCCTGGCCACCTCAGAAAGCAGGTGCTATTAATAGTCCCATTTTCTAGAGGAGGAAAGTGAAGCTCTGAGAAACGTCAGAACTTTCCCAGGGAAAGTGGCTACAGGCAGTGCTCTTCCCACTAGGCAGTGCTGCCTCTCTGACCCTGGGCGGACCAGGGACCCTGGGACCTGGGGATCCCCCCGATACAGCAGGGGGTTTACAGGACCTCTGCGCAGGATCAGGTCTGTGGGGGTGTCTTCCAACTTTGGTGGGCCACTGTGAGAATTAAGTGGGCTGATGTCTCATCATCCGTGCCGCCCCGTGCTTGACAGCTGGTGAGTGCGCAGTCAGAGCTGAGTATCATTGTCATTTTCCCTTTCTTATTCAGAGTGCTGGATCCCAAGTCTGGTAATTAGGGGTTCTCTTACAGATTTCTCTGCAGATCCAAGAAATTCTCCTAACACAACTGTTCCCACTAGTTATAGCACAAGCTGTCCTTGAAGTACCAGGCAGTGGACTAGGAGCTTTGCAAAGTACACCTCATTTTCTCTTAACAACTACTTGGCGAGGGAGATATTAGCTGCCCTTAACAGAGGAGGAAACAGGCTTTGAGAGAGTTGGTAACCTGCCCGGGTTATAGTGCTAGTTAGCGGCAGATCTAGGGCTCAAACCAGTCAGCCAAATTACACAGCCCTTGTCCACTGCATTGTACCGGCATCGCTTTTCGGGGAGATCTGTGCCTCCTGGCCCCTACCCCTGAGGCACAAAGGCTAAATTCATCAGTGCGCTGGCCACGACAAGAGTCATATTTGTGACCACAGTGGAAATCCGAGGGTAGAGCCATCATCCCCCACAGTTCTCCGGACTTTATTTGGGTGGCGAAAATCGGTATTAGGAATTTTAAATTTGTTCTCAAGAATCAAATGTTTACTAACCCTACCTGCCCTGTTCTCAGGACTATTTGGATGTCACAGAAGAATCCGCAGTACAAAATAGGTTATATCTAGTTGGGAAAATAGGAACAGCATACTTGGGACAATGGGCATCTCTAAATAGCTGGTGTATCTTTTCGGATATTAAAATGTATTGTTAGAGCTTCAGTAACAAAACCAAGTTAATGCTGGGACATGAATAGAAAGATCAACTAGTGGGAAGATGAGAAAAATCCAGAAATAGGCCCAAACACTAAAGAGAAATTAGTATTCCGTAAAGCTGGCATTTCAAATTACTGGGGAAAAGTCTATTCTTTAATAAATAGGCAAGGGACAAAGGACAAGTAGAAAGTGGAAAACAGCTAAATCCCCGCTTTACTTCTCACCCAAAAATAAAATCCAAACAGAACCAAGATCAAAAATGCCAGTTATAAAAGTAGTAGGAGAAGACAAAAGCATTTTTGTTTTCATGTTTGGTAATCTTGCAACAGAGAGGGCCTTTCTAAGCAAAACACCCAAAGCCAGAAGAAAAACCTCATAGATTTGACAACTTTAAAAATTTAAATTTCTACATGGCAAAAAACACAATCAAATACAGGTCCCCCCCCCAAAAAAAGAAGAAGAAGCAATTTAAAAGCTAACATAAATACTTTGTAACACATGAAAGACAAAAGTCTATTTTTAATTTTTAAAAAGCTTTTACAATATAATAAAAAAATTCCATAAAATGCACAGAGGACACGGAAAAGCAATTCACAGAAGAAGACATACAAATGGATTATAAACAAGTGAAAAACAGATCAAAGAATGCAAACTAAGTAAGGATATAGTAGGTTTTCTCAAATTTTTTATTGCAGTATACAGAACATAAAATTTACGTTCTTAACTTTTTAAACTTAAGTTCAGTGACATTAAGTACTCACATTGTGTATTCACATTTTTGTGCAACCTCCACCACCATCCCTCTCCAGAACTCTTTTTATCTTGCAAAACTGAAGCTCTATGCCCATTAAACACTAACTCCTCATGCCCCACCCATCCCTGCCCCTGGCAGCTGACTGTTCTGTTTCCTGTCGCTATGAACTTGAAGACTTTGGATACCTCCTCTAAGTGAAATCACACAGCATCTGTCTTTTTGTGGGTGACTTATTTCACTTAGCATAGTGTCCTCGAGGTTCATTTATGGTGTGGTATATTGCAGAATGTCCTTCCTTTTTAAGGCTGACTAATATTCCATCGTGTGTATATACCACATTGGCTTATCTATTCATCCATCCAGCAATGCTCGGATTGCTTTCATGTTTTAACCATTGTGAAAAATGCTGCTGTGTACATAGGCGTATAAAGGTCTCTCTGAGAAACTTTTTTCAAATTTTTGAGCGTATATCTAGACATGGAATTGCTGGATCACATGATAATTCTATTTTTAATTTTTTGAAGAGCTGCTGTATTGCTTCCCATAGTAACTGCACCATTTTCCATTCCCACCAAACTGCACATGGGTTCCAATCTCTCCGCATCTTTGCCAGCACTGGGTTTTCTGAGTTTTTAAAAATAGTAGCCATCCTACTGAGTGTGAGGTGGTTTTTCATTATAGTTTTGATATTTATTTCCCTGATGATTAGTGATGTCGAGCATATTTCCATGTGCTTACTGGCCATTCATGTATCATCCTCTTTGGAGAAATTTCTGTTCAAGTCCTTTGTCCATTTTTTAATTGAGTTTTTGTTGTGGTTATGTTGAGTTTTACAAGTTCTCTATATATTCTGGGTAGTAATCCTTTATATATGTATATGGAGATATGTATATAGATAGATATAGATATGTATATATCATATTATGTATGACATTTAACCTTTCACATTTCCAAGGGTTGGAAGGTTTGGTGCTACACAGCGAGGACGTGAGAAAATAAACCTCTTCGTGTAGTGCTGTTAGGAGGATGAACTGGCATAGCCTCTTTAAAGGGCAATTCAGTTGCATTTATCAAAAATTTAAACATACAAACCCTTTGACCAAGTAATTCCACTTCTAGGATTCTATTTTACAGAGTCATTTACTCATGAGGTCAAAGATACATGTCTACAGATGTTCACTGCAGCAGCATCATAAACACAGAAAATACACATGCCAGATAACAATGCAAAAACNCCAGAAAATACACATGCCAGATAACAATGCAAAAACAGTAATTCAAGAGTAATGGAAGGAATACTGTCATGAAAAATCAATGAGCAGGAAAATATGTATATTATGCTCCTATTCATGTGAAAAACTGGGAATGGAATACACACATGCATGCGTGCGTACACACACACACACACACAAAAACACACACACACACCTGGGTACTTGTATATTCACAGATTTCTAGAAGATTCTACTCTAATT
>LNAC01000073.1:524600-591404 GCA_002007465.1 Ailurus styani | reverse complement strand
GGCCATTTGGATGTCTTCTTTGGAGAAATGTCTGTTCATGTCTTCTGCCCATTTCTTGACCCACAAACCTGTCTTTAATGACTGGCTAACACTGAGCATTTACATGCTAAGCACTGTTCCAGGCACGCAGACTCACAGAATTCCTCCCCCCAAGCCGGGAAGTAGGTGCTGTAAGTGCATGCATTTCACCGGGAAGAAGTTGGGGCCCAGAGAGGCTAAGTAACCAGCTCCAGTGTCCTGCAGCTCACTCCAGACTCCCGCTCTTCACCAGGACCCTTGCTGCCTTCCATAAGAGCATCCACACACATTTGAAAATGGTAGAACATAATACACACACACACACACACGCACACAGGACACACACCTGCCTCCTCAGAAATCCAAGGGCTCAGGGACCCCTTTATGGACTGTTTATGCACTCCTGGCTTAGAAAAGGTTCTGTGGAAGTTCTGGGGTGAAGGCGAGTTGCCATTGGTGTAAGGGTGGGGGGAGCTTTCCCAATAAGAGGACTGGAGGAGGGGGAATTGGGGTGGGCCTCGAGCACCAGGAGGGCATGCACAAGGAAGACCACGTGAGCGAGGGTCTAAAGGCAGGCATGAGTGTGGAGTGCCCCCCGAAGGCCGTGAGGGGCGCCCGACTGAAGTGGACACACATGTCAGGAGGTGAGGTGAAGGTCGCAGGTCACAGCGAGCCTCAAAAGCCAGGGCTGAGCAGGGGACAAAGGTTACGGGAGGGAACCCCAGGAACCTCATCTGCTCTGTGGTCCAGCACTTAAGCAGGAGTGAGTCAGAGCCTTTCCGGAAGCGGAGGGGTCGTAGTGACAGGAAGTGGCAGCCGCGGCCGCAGGGAGAGCACGCACGGTCCTGACGCGTGTCTTGTGTTGCAGCCGTCGCCTGCCCTCCCAACAGCCACTACGAGAGCTGCGTGAGCGTGTGCCAGCCGCGCTGTGCCGCCATCCGCCTCAAGAGCGACTGCAACCACTACTGTGTGGAGGGCTGTCAGTGCGACGCCGGCTACGTCCTCAACGGCAAGAGCTGCATCCCGCCCCACAGCTGCGGCTGCTACTCGGACGGCAAATACTATGAGGTAGGCGGCCGCCAGGCCTGCCCCTCCCGGGCCCCCCGGGTTTCTCCCGTCCACCGGCCCTGGGCCTGCGTTAGGAAGAGATGGCGCTGATCTGCGGGGAGGCGGCGCCCGGCGACGGGCTTCCGGAGGGGCCGGGTGAGGCCGTGGCCGGTGAGGCGAGGCGGTGGGGCCTCGCTCCCCTCCTGCCCTTGCCCGCGCCCTCCCCCCACCATGCCTTTCTCTAGGATTTCCTGTCCCGTAAATCTCCGCGACAGCGTCCGGGGTGGCTGCCGTGGGGAAACATGGCGCCTGTGAGGCTGACATGTGTAGCCGTCTCCGCTGAGGACATTTTTAACTGCAAAATATGGCGCCGGTGGCCAAGAGGAATGGCCTGCCTTCCTCGGGCTGCTGAAGTGCCGTGAAAGCGTGCGAAGGCTGCCGTCTCCTCGCGTGCCGTTTGTCACTCTGGGACCGTCCGCAGAGACTCCCATCGGGACTGTTCAGTGCTGCACCCCGTCCCCCATTCTGCCCTCCGCCTCCCTCTCTGGGGCTTCCGCAGAGAGCGGGTGAAGACGCCCTTTGCAGACCTCACTCCTTCAAACCTTATGTAACTGCTCGCCGACTCATGCACTTTCCGTACCTTGAAATCTTTCTTTATGCGCCCTAATGCCAAGCTAGAAAAGGCCTTCCCTGGAGAAAGTGTTTAGTCTGTGGTTCTGCCTCAAGCCCGGTCTCTGCTGCAGTGGCATGCACATCTTATACTGGGGAGGAGACAGGTAACAGCTGTAAGTATGGAGTATGTGCTGTCTGCAGATCTCAGTGTCGCAGGTGCTGCCGGCGATGAAAAAGCATGTCCCCTGCCTTGAGGAACCTGAACGTCTGTTCAGGAGAGAGAAACAGGCACTTTAAAGAACAAGAGAACGATTACAAAATAACATATCAAGAAGTGAAAAATCATACCCTACAGAACTAATCAATTTTAAATGAGAAAGAATAGCAGCACTTAAAAAAATCTAATTGAAACGTCTGGATTGGAAATAAATTAGGCAAAAAAAAAAATAAAGAATGTCTCCTTTTTGTAAAAATGTATCGCCCTCGTCCAAGAACCACCAGGTTGAATTTATTCTGAGAGTAAATAAAAGAGAGGGAACGTGGAGGTTGCTCTAAGTTCACGTTCAGGGGGAAATCTGATTCAGTGTCAGAAGACAGAAGCAGAGCAGAAGATTAGGAAACTAATCAAGGAAGACTTCCGGGGAGAGGTGGGTTTAGCTCTTAGAAGTACCGCTTATTTGAAAGGCAAAGGCAGAACACGTGAGAAAAAAATAACAAGACATTCATTTTCTCACAGTCTTGGAGCAGAGATAACCAGACTCAAAGCTAAAGAGCATTCTTGAAATCTCTGCTCCCAGGCCTGGAGACTTTACTGGTGTGTCTGCATCCTTTGGGGGTGCCCTGTACCCCTCAACAGGGATGCTGGGTGTCTGTGACATCATGGTATGGAGCCAGGTTTGAGCTTCACTGAAGCACACTGCGGTGGTGGGACACTGAGTAAACTGTATCATTTCCCTGAGCTTCGGGTGCCCTATCCATGAAATGTGGCTTCTAATACCAGCTCTGTATGGTTGTTGTAGAAATAATCTCCACCAGGTGCCTTGCCTTGTGCCTGGCACCAAGGAGCTCAGTAATTGGGAGATGCTATTGTGTTTGTTGTTTTTATTCCTTTGAGTAGCATTTTGTCAATAAAAAAAAAAATCCAGGCGTGTTAATGAAATGATGCATATAAAAGCCCTTGGAACTCTCAGGAAATGCAGGTACAGCTCTCCGAGGCTATTAGCACTATAAACATGATTATCCGATTTTCATCAGACAGTCAGTGGATTTTGACAACGGCTTCTATCTGGGAAGTAGCAAATTCACAGAACAAATAATCCACATCTCCTTGCCACCATTCAAACAAGCTTGGGGGCCTGTTTATACAACACATTTCTTTGGAAATAAAGGGAGAACACATCTAGCCATTAGCATGTAGGGTAATCACCCAGCTGTCATTGCCAGGTCTAATTAAGGTAAAGAAAGTCGTGCTGGGCCAGTGACTTCCCTGTGAAGCTAGCTTCATGATCAAGTTCTCCTGTGGGATGAGTTATTTACCCTTTATCATATCCACATATGCCAGGTTATTTTTCTCTTTCTGCCCATGTAATGTCTGACTTCTTATCAGAGAGAGGCCAGACCATCCACTCAATTATTCTGCGTATCTGATAAGAGAAATGAAGTCAATTTGCAAGGCGGCTGGCACCCAGAATATTTTTCAGGTCTGGAAGGAGGGAAGACTTGGTTTCAGGAATGACTTCACTTTGAGGATGAAGGAATCAGCAGTGGCATCTTGACGTGCACTGCACTGAGGAAACTTGTCCCGGAGATCTCGTTCTATATCTATTTACCTTCGAATCCGGGTCATATCCACATGTGATAGCCGGCATTTTGATAAGTCTATCAGTAAAGCTGGAAACAGTGACCAGACAGAAGCAGAGGCCTTCTTGTGCCTAGTTCAAACATCTCTGGAGAGTACTGTTCTGGTCAATTGAAGTAGTGCCTACATTGCGGTCTTACGACACGGTCTACTTGTGAGACCACACCCCACTTGGATAATCATGACCGATTTCCAACAGTTCCCTGGAGTTCTCAATCTAGAACAAGGGCAAGTTCAAGAGCACAAACTCCACCAAGTACAACTGGGTCTACAGATGATTGCTTGTTTGGGGAAGAATAGGAAATTATAGGCTGTCACCAGGGGGGATAGACTTCGCTACAGGTATTTTATGTAACTATATAATTTCTCACCTTCTCAAAGAGGATGAGTGGCTCTTCTCCAGTAAGAAGAGTAGCTACGATTTATTGAGTGCCTATGCTATGCCAGGAAACATGCCTTATAATTTAATCTTCACGGCTGCCCTACAAGACTATATTATTACCTCCAATTGAGAGCTGAGCAAACGGAGGCTCTGGGAGGCTGGTAACGCTCCTCAGGGTGGACACGGAGGGTCCAGGACTGGGACTGAAACCCTGTTCTCTAGATTCCTCCCTTCACAACACGTAGTAATGGAGGTCCTTCCCACCGCTGGAAATTCCAAGAAGATATAAAGACAAAGATGTAAAAACAAAGATGGAAAGATATATAAAGATATAAAGACAAAGTTTGGAATGGCCGTACTCAGCAAATGTTGAAATGACTCATCATAGGAATTGGTTATAACTTTCTTTTAACCTATTTAAGATACGAAGGATCAGTTTTATCATTCTTGAGCGAACTGAAATTTCATGCTTGAAGTGGAGGCGGTTCTTGGCCGGACTAATTTCCCACCAAATATTTTTCCTCTTCACCTACTTCCTCTAACAGCTAGACATTCACAGGTTGGCTGTGATTAGTTCCACAATCCGGCTGTATAAGATTCCCTAGTTCTTGATTGAAACCCATAAACACTAAATTGCGTGTTGTCTGGCATCTGAGTGGCGTGGAACTGATGTCACATCTGCGTGGAAGCAGCCCCCCCTCCTGCTCCCTGTTGCAAATTCTAGCCCCCTTGGAGGGGGGCCAGCCTAGCCCGGAACAGGGTCCGGATGGACGGGCGTCCCCGGGGGGGGGGGGTGAGTCACCCCGCCCTGCACGCAGCCCAGATTTAATACCCACCGCCTCTCTTGCAGCCCAAGCAGCTGTTCTGGAACAGCGACTGCACGCGGCGTTGCCGCTGCTTCCGCCGAAACCTGATCCAGTGCGACCCGCGCCAGTGCAAGTCGGACGAGGAGTGCGCGCTGCGCAATGGGGTTCGCGGCTGCTTCAGCATGAAGACGTCCTACTGCCTGGCGGCCGGCGGCGGCGTCTTCCGCACCTTCGACGGCGCCTTCCTCCGCTTCCCTGCCAACTGCGCCTTCGTGCTCTCCACCATCTGCCAGAAGCTGCCCGACATCTCCTTCCAGCTCATCATCAACTTTGACAAGTGGTCGGCACCCAACCTCACCATCATCTCGCCCGTCTACTTCTACATTAACGAAGAGCAGATTCTCATCAATGACCGGAACACTGTCAAGGTAACGGGCCTGTCGTTGATTCTTAAGACACGTGCCCCAGAACGAGGGCTTGGCTAGGGGATGTTGTGGTTTCCCCAGACAACCCAGTTGGAGGATAATAGATAGTTCCTCTGCATGTGCCCTACACAGATGACCAGATTTTCAGGACTGAGATTCCGCAGGTGTGAGAACAGGCCCTGTTCTGTCCTTTGCTGACCATTGCAGGGCCAGTAATGACAGTGTGGGTGCTAATAGAGTCTCAGGTGATAAAATGGTAGATAAGTCAGCTTTGACTCTGCATTAATTTCCAAAAAGCATCTTGTTTGTTTTTAAGAGCCTTTAAAAGTACTCTTGGCTCTGCTCAGCTGTACCAAGACAAGCTCTTTCATTTCTGCTATCCTTTCTAAAAGCCAGGAGAAGGCAAGCATTTGCCTATAAAGATAACGACCTCACTAAAAACCTGATGGAGCATCCCCTACTGTCAGAGGGCTCCATGATGACATAGCAAGTGAAAGAAAATGGGAGGCTGAATACTGTGGATTTCTCTTAGATTGGTCCCATCTTAGCCTGGCTGGCTAGGCTCTGGTGACTCTTAGACTGGCAGATTAAATGTGAATCTCCAACCCACCCCCATAACCGATATGGCTCCCCAACTTGAATTCCTCCCACCCTTCCAGGTAAGATATAATCTGCTCTGATAAACTACTGAAAGCCACATCCAGCTTCTCAGCTAAACCAGGCTGCTCACGAGCCGGCAGACCTGGAAGATGGAGTCAGTCCCCAGTGCTGGGATTCCAGCTGGGAAGGGGCAGGTAGGGAGCAAGGACATACACATTAATGTTTCCCAGAATTAAACATTATTGTGTTTATTCTGCTTTCTACCACCGGCTCAGATAATCACACATGGAGTATATCTTTGTTTGAAAAAGCATCTGATAGCTTGGTGTCCAGCATTAGGCAAGAGAACTGGCGGTATTTTGCAAGCTTCAAAGGAAGAGTCTGGATTTTAATACTGGTTTTTAACTTCAATGAAAGCTGCTGCTGTTTTTGACACTCCAATTCTTCTTACAAATTGGCCCACATAGACATAACTGCATTGCTCCCGAATACGGGAGTTAGAAAGTCAAAATGACCACCCAAGAGACCAAAACTGACATTATTGCTGAATAAAATACTCCAAGCTGGCCAAAATGGTAAAGAATCATATTTTCTAAAAGGCTTCTCCTTTTTTTCTTTAAGAAACAAAAGTTACTGATCACCAGGGGGGTGGGAGGAATCAATTTATTTGGTAAGTACAGGAAAGGCCCGTTATGTTTTGTCCTAAGGGCTAAGAAAAGAAACTGTTAGAAAGTAGGAGAATGATGAATGCAGAAAATACCGTGTCTATAGGACCTTTGGGGTGGGGGTGGGGACCTCCAGTTTGGACATTACACACAGAAAACAATAAACATGGCAGTGATCCCCAGAATCATTTTAACCATATTAGACATTCCTTAGCACAGGATTGGGATTTCATTTCAGTAACTGGTTTATGCTGGGGAAGGTTTTATACAAAACTCTAGCCATCTGTAGTGGTTTGTGCTTTTGTAACGTTTTCTTATCTTTCTGCCTCCATGTTTTGCTGCTTTAGGGGGAACTGTGGACCGTATGATGAGTAAATGCCCTTAAATCCTAGGGCAGGGTTCAGCAAGCTACAGAATTTGACCAAATCCACTTGCTGCCTTTTATTTTTTTAATAAAGCTTTACTGGAACGCAGCCTCGGTAATTTAATTACGTATTGTCTATGGCTGTTTCCATGCCCTGAGGGCAGAGTTGAGTAGCAGTAGAGATCATATAGCCCACAAAGCCTGAAACATCTAGAGTGGCCCTTCATAGTAACAGCTGCCAAGCCCTACTACTATAATTTTCTTTCTTCCTCCCCACTCCCATAGGTGAATGGCACACAAGTGAATGTTCCATTTATAACTGGGCTGGCAACCAAAATCTACAGCAGTGAGGGGTTCCTGGTGATAGACACCAGCCCCGACATCCAGATCTACTACAATGGTTTCAACGTCATAAAAATCAGCATCAGCGAGAGGCTGCAGAACAAAGTGTGTGGCCTCTGTGGCAACTTCAACGGGGACTTAACCGATGACTATGTGACCTTGCGGGGGAAGCCAGTGGTGAGCAGTGTGGTACTGGCCCAGAGCTGGAAAACCAATGGCATGCAGAAGAGGTGAGAGTTCTAGCAGCTACACTCGGTGTCCCACATCCTCCCTTTGTCTATGACAGGTGTTAATGAGGAGTGCACTCTCTCAATAGCATCACCACTCCTCTCCTGCAAAGAGTTGAGCCCCAGGTCTTTGAAGTTTTCATGAGACAAATAGGGACATCAGAGGTCTCAGTAATTTCTTGAATGGCAGAGGAAGGAATTGGGCTTCGATGATATGATTTTGAGTCTTCACATCATCTAGCCCTTGGCCAAACAGGCGAGGGTGCCCAGGATTAAACACTGAGGTCTTGGATAGCTGCTCATCTGCTGGGACCTGGGAGAGAAAGAGCTATCTCATGCTCCCCAGGGCCAGGTCTAATTGTGTGCCCATGACTCTCACCAGAAAGCTTGGTTGAGGTTGTGCAGGTAGAAGTTGGTGGAGATCAGGAAAGCCTTTTCAAAAATGGAAGTCACCGGGGCGCCTGGGTGGCTCAGTGGGTTAAAGCCGCTGCTTTCGGCTCAGGTCATGATCTCAGGGTCCTGGGATCGAGGCCCGCATCGGGCTCTCTGCTCAGCAGGGAGCCTGCTTCCTCCTCTCTCCTCTCTCTCTGCCTGCCTCTCTGCCTACTTGTAATCTCTCTCTCTGTGTCAAATGAATAAATAAAATCTTTAAAAAAAAAATGGAAGTCACCAAAGTAATTATGAGACCCCTTCTCTTGCCAGCTGAGATAGAGTAAGTTAAACAAGTTTTTCCAAAGGTGCTTAATTCAGATTACCTCTGAGCTGCTGAATTTTATTACTACATTCCTGGATCTATAGATATGCTTCTTTTTCATGGAGTTTCTTTGCTTGTTTAATGGCTCCACCCCTTGTACTTTAGCATCAGCTAAATACCCGGGTAAGGAAATGACACAGGTGTAAATGGAATACTATATGATGAATAAGACAATCCTGAATTATGGGACCCAGAGCTGGAAAAAAAAAAAAACCTCAGGCAATATCTAGTGCAATCTCTCTTCCTTTTCTAGATGAAATGGAAGCTAGAGCAGAATGAGTTACATGAGGGGCTCTGGAAGTGGCAAAGTTCAGAATCTTTAAAAAAAAAAAAAGTCCAGAATCTCCTCCTGAGGAGTTATGATTCTGTTTGAGCTTCTCCCTTCCTCCCTTTCTTCTTTCCTCCCTTCCTTTTCTTCCTTTATAAACTATTTCAGCTGGATACCAGTTTCCTTGTGACGGTTTTGCTTTTAGTCTCTGGTAGCTATATGGGAAGTGGTTTAGAAGGCTTCTAGACAACTCTTCTACCAACTATCATTATTACTATTATTGATTAAGAATAATAGTAACTCTCATTATTATTATGGTTGTTATTGATTATTATATCAATATCTGTTCATGGTTATTGTATCAATCCTATCAAAGGTGAACGGTTTTCATATCAATATCTGCCTTTCATCTGAAAGGTCAAGTTGGCCAACAACCCATTATATTAGTTTACGCTCCCTTCTCCCGGTGATAACAACAATGGGAAATACGTGTCTCTTTCTTAGATGGATAGATTGAGACCCGTAGCACCCAATTTACCTAAGATCACATAGCCAATTAGCATTGGAATCTGCATACTTCCCTGACTTCTGGGTTAGCAGATGAGGTAATAGATGGGGTCTTCCCTCCCAGTGGGGATCTCTGGGGGCTGTTTTGGCTTCGCTTCGTCTGACCAGACTTCTCGCCCCCAGCTGCAACGAGCTGCAGTTCTCACAGTATGCGGCCATGTGTGATAACGTTCACATCCAGAAGATGCAGGGCGACGGCTACTGCCTGAAGCTCACGGACATGAAGGGCTTCTTTCAGCCCTGCTATGGGCTTCTCGACCCCCTCCCCTTCTATGAGTCCTGCTACCTGGACGGCTGCTACAACCACCATAAGTTCCAGCTCTGTGGCTCCCTGGCCGCCTACGGGGAGTCCTGTCGCTCCTTCGGGATCCTCAGCACCGAGTGGATCGAGAAGGAGAATTGCTGTAAGAGAATTATTTTATTTCCGCTGGTTCTTTTCTAAGCTGAAAGAACAGCTTTGCTAGCAACACCGCTGGGGCTAGGCCTGCCTGCCCGGCTTCCACCTTTAGCCGTAGGTCTGCACCCAGGCTTGAAAAGTTGAAATCTCCAGCAGAGATTTGAGGGGAAAGGGGGCATTTCAGGGGAGCCTTACTCACCAGTCATTCCTCTCCAGCTATGGGATTTGGGAAACCAACTTGGGCAGATGAGGTTTTTTGGGTTGGAGGAGCACCCATTTAGTGACTAATGAGGTAGAGGGACAAAGGATGGCATCTTGATTGCTTTCAGATCTCAAATCCAGCTCTTCCTCACCTCTTTGAACATGGGTCAGAGCCCAGCTCAGAAAGGGAAGGCATGTGGCAAGCGGCAAGCTGGGTTGGAATTGTGCTAACTCTATCTGCCTGCCTTGAAAGGAAGCTGTGGTTGGATTTATAAAAGGATTGTACATACATTAAATTAGTTGATAAACCGATGATCTGTAGATTCCCTTTTTTAAATTCAATTAGCCAACATAGAGTACATCATTAGTTTCAGATGTAGAGTTCAGTAATTCATTCGTTGCATATAACACCCAGTGTTCATCACATCACGTGCCCTCCTTAATGCCCGTCACCCAGTAGATCTATGAATTCTCATATTTTTTCTATAGTGAGAAAATTATTTTGGGGGCACCTGGGTGGCTCAATCATTAAACGGCTAACTTTGGTTCAGGTCATGATCCCAGGATCCTGGGATTATGTCCCACGTGGGGCTCCCTACTTGGCGAGAAGCCTGCTTTTCCATCTCCCTCTCCCCCTGCTTGTGTTCCTTCTCACCATGTCTCTCTCTCTGTCAAATAAATAAAATCTTTAAAAAAGAAAAAAGAAAATCATTTTGATGTGTATATCCATTATACTATTTGCTCATTTTCTTACTAAGTTAATCAAATAGATGGAGCAAATACATATAGAAACACATATAAATGTACCATATACATGTATGTGTCCATATACATAAAAGGTCACCTGTCTTATTAATGCAGTATGATACTGTGGCCAACAGAATATGTATTCTGCTAACCTGGTGTGCATCCTGGTCCCACCCCGCAAACTGGCACACTGCAAAACTTCATGCATTTCAGTAAATTTGCAGACTAAACCTGATCAAGAGTAGGGATGCACTTAATTCAGATTCTAAAAACAATGTAGCTGATTAGAATATGTATCCAATGATTTCAGAAACTCTTAACAAGCAAATTACTAGTCTCTCTTGGAAATCAACATAATCTTTTGAAAATTTTAACATTTTTACCCTGTTGTAGTAATAAGCAATACTTTCAATCAGTTTAAAATGAACTGTTTTGAAACTTTAAAAACTTCCCTCTGTATAAGGGCATGTCTTAATTTGCCAGTTGGTATATGGACCACCGTATTTGTAAGGGAGGTGTTTTTTCCCTCTGTGGGCTGTAGCCTCCACACTGTTATTCTCTTGGGTTGTTTTCATGTCATGTTAATCAACCATAACATTCAGCGAGTGGCTGCTGTGTGTTTAGCACTGTGTAAGTACTGGACACACTGATCAAGTGAAAAGATCTTTATAAAAGGAAGCCTTTAAAAATAAGTGTATTTAAATTATGCTGATGGCTCTCCATTAGTTGTCTTTCTGGGAATTAAGACAGGATGCTGCCAAGCCATCCCTAAATTCCCACCCAGTTACAATGAGTTACTTAGCAGAGGGGCATGGCAGCTGAGTCAGAAGCATCTGAGACAGCACGGGGTTTTGCTTTGTTTTTAAATTCTTGAAGCTAACTTGGCTCATGCTGGGATTGAACAGTTGTTGTTTCTTTAGCACTCGCCATCCCATGCCATGATGAATAGGAGGATTATTACATCTGATAGGGAGAAAGGTTCTTTAAATAAAGAAACGAGTGTCTAAAAGAAAATGCTCTCAATTAATGTTTCTTAAACTGGGGAGTTGACAATCTTGCAGGTGGTCTGTGCACTCATCTGCTAGAGAAATAACTGTTTATAATACGATGATGATGGCACTCCACATACATTTGTTTTTTACTTACAGTTTTACCCTTGTTGGCAAAACAGCACGATTAATCTAAGTCAGTGCTGGCGAGTTGTGTGTAGGTTTTGGTTTGTCTATTTTTATAAAATTAAGTATATAGAAGTTTATGGGAAAAGTAGACCATAAATCAAAACAGACCAGGAAGTCCTATCTGAAGGACCTCTCTGGGACTTTATTGGCCCTAAAATTTTCATTCTTAACAAATACTTACTGAGCAGCAACTATGGGGAGGCTGGGTGCAAGGGAGTATGGAGATAAATGGTTGGACCCTACTCTGTGTGAGTGCAAAGATACAAATGCACTTAATGGTAGACCAGCGTGGTAAGAACAGGATCGGGGTAGATCTTGGCAGTTCAGTGTCCCTGCATTCCAGCCTCACGGCTCACCTTCCACTGTGTGGACCTTGGGCCCACTGCAGCTGTGAAATAGTACTTAGTTCACAGAGCTCTCATGAGGGTTGGAGGAGATACTGCAGCCAAAGCATGAAGCCCAGTGCCAGGCCCAGAGCTGGGGCCGCTCACTAGTGTTGTCATCCCTTTCTGGAAAGTTGCCCCATCTGCTCATTCGCAGCTGCCATCTGACCACCGCCAGTTCCCTGAAAGTGGCAAGTCCAGAGTACAGCCACCTGCTGCCGAGCATGGGTGTGAAAATCAAGTCGTGCGTGTTTCCGTTTGTTTTCCTTTTTAGCAGGAGTGGTTGAAGATCCCTGTGTGGGGGCGGACTGTCCCAACCGGACCTGCGAGCTGGAAAACGGGGGAGAGCTGTGTGGCTGTGTGGAGCCTCCCCCCTACGGCAACAGTGAGTGACACCTGCCGCCTCCCCACCCAGACAGGGGCCCACGCGGGAGGCCTGGCAGCTGCGCAGAAGGGCTCCAAGGGTGGAGCCGGTGCAGCCTCGCTAGTTAGAGACCCACCTCGCAAAGCTTTCACGAGAGGCAATCTGACGTCTTCAGAGTAGGCTAATAATGTTCATCTCCTCATAGCTGCAGCCTTTTCTTCAATAAATGATAACACCTAAATGTGTACATGAACCGAATCAGCCAGTTCCATCTGAGGCCCTATTCAACATCAGAGAGATCCAAATTGATCTTTTAGTCTCACAGGGAAGTCAGGCAGTTTGATGCAAACACGAAACCCTCAGAGTGAGAGTGCCAGGTGCTTTAAGACTCATTGAAAGCCAGATTAATGCATTCTGAAGAAGCAACTGCAGGGTTGGAAGCAAACAGTGAACACTTAGGACCTAGGACCCTGGCTCCCGCTCCCAACCGCAGCACCCAAAAGGTAGAAAAGGCCTTGTCCTCGCTGGCACACCCATGACATCGGCCTGAAGGGAGTGCTGCTTTGCACCCCCAGCCCAGTGCCCTTGCTGGAACCAAATACCTGAGAAGGCACGTGCTAAATTGTGGCACCCTGCTTGACTGAAAGACTCCCTCGGAGGGGTGCTGTTCAAGGGCTTCACCTGAGCAGCTAAAATGCTTCTCTCTGTTCCTACAGTGCTCGTTAGCTGGTGTTTATGTACTCCTAGAAAATGTCAATTGGCGTAATTGTGTCAAAAATCTCCTAGCGGGTGCCTCGGAATCTGGGGGGGCTCCAGGAGTGCCCTGCCGGGGGAGGGGGCTACTCTCACAGGGGGCACGTCCTTCAGCCAGTCTAGGATAAGCCTAATGTGGTCCACAGCTCATGGGAATGTAGCTCCCACCAAAGTGGGGCAAGGTCCTGGGTTTGTGAAGGAAAGACGAAACACACTCTATTAGCATGTTCATCTTTTTTAAAAAAAGCTTAACATCCCAGTTATTGCTTTGAATGATTTCATATACTCATTTGGTTGGATCAAAGCTTAATTAGAAATGCCCAGCCTTTGTGAGAAGATCACTAGCCTCTTCTCAAGAAAACGGTCATGGGATGCCTCACCCCACCCCTGCAGCACCACCAACTCCCCCTGACTTGCCTTTCGTAATAACTGTTCCCCGCAGACTCCCATGACATCATTGATGCAGAGGTGACCTGCAAGCCATCCCAGATGGAAGTGTCCATATCTAAGTGCAAACTCTTCCAGCTCGGCTTTGAGAGGGAGGGCGTGAGGGTCAATGACAGACAGTGCTCCTACATCGAGGGGGAAGATTTCATCTCTTTTCAGATCAACAACACCAAAGGGAATTGTGGCAACATTGTGCAGGTGAGAACCTGGGGCTGGAAAGGACATCTGGCCAAGGTAGTGATGGCCCCGGTTGTTTGTGCGTTGGGTATCTTTAAAGCCAACCTCAGGGTGGTCTACTTAGAACTATACTCTGTAGAAAACAGCACAAGGCATAGCCGGTATGAAAGACATCAAGGAGAATCATCTGGTGTTGAGTGGTTAATTGAACTGAAAGATCATGATAAGTGACAGGCTCCCATCCTCAGTTTGTGCTGTCTGCTGTCATCCTCTGCCCTGCATGTTGACAAATTTTTGTTACCTTGCTCATACTTCTCTTGTTCTTCTAGGTAAAGGAAGAGTTTTAGGGGGAAAGTGTGTCCCAGACACCATGTAAGAGTTGGCTGCAGAAATTCATCAAGATCCCAACTTTTCATGTCAGATTATCTAATGTATAGGTTGGCAAAGCCTCTTGCTGCTTATCTTCCTGTTCTTTCCTGCTGTCTGTGTGTGTACACACACACACACACACACACACACACACACATGAATTTTCAGTTCATTAACACTATCAAGGAGTGAAAGGAGCAAGCAGGTGTAACTTGCCTTTGTTCATTGTGGTCCTTGTGGGAAGGTCTGATAGAAGATTTGGTAGAAGAGAGATTTTGGATTAGGACTTGAAAAAGAAGATTTATATTACCCTGGGATGGCAATACTTCATGCTGTCCCCAGCTTGGGTCCCCACAGATTACTGGGGCTGGTTGTAGTTAGAATTCAGGCTACATGGATTCAGCCTCCATGGACACTCAAGGTTATCAGACTGATGGGTGCTGTTGACATCTATTGTCATGCTTTCATCATTACTGTTAGTAAATGCTGAAGCTAGCTCCATCCTGACTTGTACCGGCCTCTGGGTTATGTATGGAATGAAGCCACTTCTCCACTTTCAGGGCTGTGGATTTGAAATTCAAGCCACATACTCACTCCCACATTTAATGATTTCTGACCTTCCTTTGCTTGGCAGTCCAATGGCACTCATATCATGTATAAAAACACAATCTGGATCGAAAGTGCCAACAACACTGGCAACATCATCACTAGGGACCGGACGATCAATGTGGAATTTTCGTGTGCTTATGAGCTGGATATCAAGATCTCTTTAGATTCTGTTGTGAAGCCTATGCTAAGGTAAAGAATCTCATGGGCTGTGCGCATTGCTTTGTCTTTCCCTTGACAGTCAAGGTTAGCATAATCAAAATTGCTTGCTAGCATTTGTCTTTGAAACTCTAGGGAAGACATAGTCCATATTTTCTGCACCTAAATGCCTTGGACCAGCACTATGCAATAGAAATTTCTACAATGATGGAGATATACTGTATTACTATCCAATACAATAGCCGTATGTGGAAACTGAGCAATTGAAATGTGGTTAGGGGTGCTGAGGAATTGATTTTTTTAATTTTATTTCATTTTAATTTTAATTGCCACATGTGGCTTGCCATTTTGGTACCATTTTGGACTTAGACTTTACTATCATCTGCTTTGCCTTCCCTCTGCATTATCAGCTTGAAAATGGTAATAGTGGAATAAATATAATTGTTTGGGGTCCCTTGCCTCATGATCATTTCCCTTTTAGTGTCATTAATCTCACAGTTCCAACCCAAGAAGGCAGCTTCACCACCAAGATGGCACTCTACAAAAATGCCTCCTACAAACATCCTTATCGCCAGGGTGAAGTGGTTTTAACAACTCGAGATGTGCTGTATGTAGGGGTCTTTGTGGTTGGAGCTGACGCCACACAATTGATCCTGACCCTGAACAAATGCTATGCCACCCCCTCCCGTGACAGCAATGACAAACTCCGATACTTCATCATTGAAGGAGGGTGAGTAGCCTCTTACCAGAGGACAGTCTCAGAGCCTTTTGAGTAAATATTGGTCAACATCAGTTTTTAGAGAAGAGAATGGGAGCTGATGTTTATATTTTGCATCCATGAACTAGAATTCTTTTAACAGCCCGTGAGGTAGACATCGTAAACCTCCCTTTGTAGATGAGCAGGCTGAGGCTCAGGGAGACCAAACAACTTGCTTAAAGTCACACAGCAACTTGGTAGCAGATTCCCAAGTCCTTGTGGCATTAACTACAAAATGCTTAATATGAAATGTGATCCAAGAGGGGATTGTGTCCTGCCTACTTCAGATTTCACCTTGAGAGAAATGTGGATCACCTGCACAACAGCATGTCATGAGAAGAACTAATGGTTGGTGAACAGGACACCTGTCAAAATTTGAAAAGAACTAGAATAATAGGATAGAAGAAGAGAATAAGTAGAAGAAGCTACAATGGCCTAAAAACCAAGGAGTTTTTTCTTATTCCCTGCTAAATGTCTGGCACCCACTGTGTTTCCTGAAACACAGTGGTTATGTAACATTTATGGAAGGAATGAATCAGAAGAAAAGACTATAGACCTAACCACAATAACAATAATTATTTCTATTTTTTAAAAACTGGTTATGTCAAGTAACAGTGGTTCTGGCCGGCTGTGAAAATTAAAGACAGCATTTATTTAATAGAGGTGTTAGGTGATGTAGAAGCTTCCGTAAGGAAATGAGGACACAAAGAGTAGTCGAACCTCTTTTCTAGAGTATTTTCTGCTGGGTTAGATGAAGAAGGGACAGCCATGGAGAAGTAGGAGAGATCAAAGGGTATGCAGTAAGCGTAGTAAACTGGGGGAAGCTTAACAGAACCTCTCAGCTGGGATTCTTCTTGGTGCCCATCTGTCTTTGGAGGTAAGGATGCTCCTTTCCTGCAGGAGGGAGGGCTCCTGGCCCCTGAGGGCTTTGTGACCTGTTTCAGGGGAGTAGAGTCAGGGGAAGGTCACCATGACCTTTCTGCTTCTCAAACTCCGTCACTTTAAAATGCTCAGTGTGCCAAGAGGCCCGATTTTGGGGGGTAGTGTGTCCTGACCCCCATGACTAGCCTGGGTTGACACCTACCCTGAGGTGGTCAGGGAGTGCCGTGGGTACTATAATTAGCTTCAACATTGAAAAGGAATAGTTTCTCAAAGGAAGGCATGGTTCTGGGCAAACAGTGAATATCCACTACTTTGCAGAGAAATTAGGTAGGTACACAGTTCACCCAGGGCCACTCAATGAGCCAGGGCAGAGAGGAATCCTTTCAAGCTTTAAGACACACAGCCTCCTTAACCGGCCAGATGGGACGTGTGGCATGGGGTGCAGCAACTTTTGTCTTCCTGAGCTGATTATTGGGCCTTTCAGAGGCAAAGGGAAGGACTCAGTGACTCGTCGGTGGCTTGCAGCCTGGATGCCTCACCTTCCCATCGAAGTCCTTTCCCAAAGTAAAAGAGCTCAGGTCTGAGCCCCTGTACAGATGCCGGCCCTGTTGGGGGGCCTGTGTCTCCTTCGGAGGATGCAGCGGCATTCAGCAGTTTCTAAATACTGTCTAATAGACTTGACCCAGAGAAGAGAGTGAGTGAGCGAGCATGTTCATAAATCTCAGCCTCCCCCAGGGTCTGAACAGAGGCCTTCAGATAAAACTGTTGTTTGCTTTCATCATGTGGGGGAATTTTAATTCATGAGTCCTTGTGACCTTTCTTGGAGGCATGTGGTTATCCTGTTCCCAGGACAAACGCGTGAGCAGCAAAATGGGTTCACTTCAGAATTGGGGGGGGGGTGTTAGCTGTTCCTCTCCAGCTCCGTGGAGGCGGCGACGGTACCACTATCTTCCGGTGACTCACAAGTCCCCCCGTGCCTGTCGCTGCTCTCTCCTCTTTATGCACCTGGACAAAGGAAAAGATGGTTGTTTCTCTGATGGTGGACAAAGGGCTCTAGGGCTTGGCCTGTGTGCACACACCAAGGCGGGCATCCACAGAGCCTGTCCCTGCTTCCCCAGCGCCTGCCTTCTGCTCCATGCATTTCCGGTACCTGAATAGCAAGTCATCTGTCTGGGAAGGGGTGGTCTGGTTAAGAGGGAAGGCCTGGGTGAAGATCGGAGGGCTGTGAGCATTTTAGAAACTTTGAATCAACTTCGATTATTCAAATGAATAACAGTGACCAGGAAAGTATGGCAAGTAAGTTCTAATTTCAAAACATTTAAGAAACTTGCCTTGAAGACTAATTACATCACCTAACAGGTGTGGGGATGTTGGAGGATAACTCCAGTGTTTAATTCTCCTTATCACTAAGCTATTTTAATCCCGTGGGCTTGGGGAAGGAAAGACGTAGAAAAAAAGGGTCACTCTTTTTATCTTCATCATTTTTAGGTAACTTCTCAGCCCCTACAGGCCAACCTTGGCCATGGTGGCACAATTCATGCGTTCACACTTGCCTTCATCCACAAAGATGTCTAGATCCATCCTGGGTGCCGTGTAGGGTGTTGGAGACCCAGTGGGGATGGCATCCGGGTTCTTGTGCTCCGAGAATGCAGGAAAAGCCACCTCTTCCCACCTGGTTAGGGCAGTGTTAGGGGGGGTATCTGTAGAGAAGGAGGAGCCACAGGTCGGTGTTGGAGAAAGAGCAGGGGTACGCATGCATGGGAGACTTCCAGACTGGGGAGACTTCACATGCAAAGAGAGTGGGGCAGAAGGGGCAGTGGTGCCTTTGGGGAACTCTGTGCGTGCTTGAGGGAGGCTGGTGCCTGTCAGTGCCCACTGACCCAATACCATGGGGAGGGGGTGGGGAGAGAGAAGAGGTGGCCACCTGCCACACACATCTGAGCTCATCCAAGACTGCTCTGCCTTCTCCTCCTGCTCCCACCTATTTTAACATGTGCGGAGATGGCCCAATAGGGTTTTAAACAGGGGACCCTCCCCCACGTGATAATTACCCAGAGGAAGTACAGCCGAGTTTGTGACTGATGGATGATGACTCGTGGTTGCTGAGTTGGTGTCAGTAAAGCAGGGCACCGTGAGGGGCAGACTGAGAAACCGAAGCCGCGGGGAGACTGGGGACAGTCCCTGCGGTCATCCTGCTTTTTCAGTTGCAGTTAGGATACTAATTTGAGGTGTTATTTGATGCTTTTAAAACAACTATGAAAATAGATGGGAGTGGTAGCAAATGAGAAACCCACACAGTCCAGAGGTCACTCTCAAATGCAAAGACATTCTTCCCTATCATGACAGCTTTATATGAAATAGAAGACAATGTGTGAAGCAAAGATTCCATTTTCTCCTGAATAGGTGTCAGAACATTAAAGATAACACCATAGGCATCGAGGAGAATGGCGTCTCCCTAACCTGTCGCTTTCATGTCACTGTGTTCAAGTTCATTGGGGATTACGATGAAGTTCATCTTCACTGCGCAGTGTCATTGTGTGATTCCGAAAAGTACTCCTGTAAAATCGTAAGTGAGGGCATGAAAATGAAATGCCTCGCCCTATTTCTCACTACCGCACTTTGCTCAACACAGGGATCGTGATCGCCAGGTTCTGGGTGGCTCCTGAGGGTTCTGTGACACTCACAGCTCCTGAAAGTGGCTAAGTTGGAATCCTCCCTAGACGCTTAAGAGTGGCAGTCCTCTTTGGTGAGACAGGGAGAGAATGCGGTAGAATGATGTCCATTTACTCTCCTTCTCTTTCTCTGAAATGTCAGTCTGTCATGGGCATAGCAGTAGACCAGGGTTTCTGAAACCTCAGCACTACTGACCTTTTGGACCAAATTATTCTTGGTTGTCGGGACTGTTCTGTGCGTTGTAGGATGTTTAGCAGCCACCTTGGCCTCTACCCCCTAGAGGCAAAAGCACCTCCTCTTCGGTTGCCACACCCCAAAATGCCTCCCAGCATTGCCAAATACCCCTGCAGGAGGGAGGGGCAAAACTGGCCCCGTTTGAGGACCGTCGCACCCACACCAGAGTCTCAAGGAGCCAAGCCACCTGGATCTCAAGGGAACAGTGGGGGCTGAGCTCTACCGCACAATCGAAGCAAACTCCTGGGTTCAGGGTACTTTATCCAGGTGTTTCCCAGACAGCGACTCTCCTACAGCTCACCCAGACCCATGGTGGGGCCTGAGGTTCTGCAGGGGCTCCTGGAGGGGCTGCTGGAATGAGGTGACAAGCCAGTCCTCCTTTCCGTGCCCGGCTTGCATCCCCACCACAGACACTGGTGTCCCTAAGATTTCACTGCCCTGGGATCCACTCCCTAACCTTTAACATTCCAGCTCTATGCTTCCGAAGCCTTTGCAGAGCCAAGCTGTGAATTGTGGTCAAGCCACTTAGACATGCAGCTATCTACCCTGCAGATGCGATCCAACAATCCTCATCCCTGGGAAGGGAGCCTCTTTGAATCGAAGTCTTATGAGGAGAATATATTTAATTCTGTTCAACATAAAGCCCAGAGTCCCAGTGGGCTCCAGGATCAAGAATGCATTGGTTCTAATTAATCGGAGCAGCAATAGCGCTCGAGGCTGGAGCCGATGCCTCTTTTGGAGGTTGGAGATGTGAAGAATAAGTTATCGGCTTAATTGTGTGAAATTTTCCCTCCGGTGTTCTGTCTTTCAGACTTGCCCACAAAATTCCAGGATTGCCACGGATTATACCAAAGAACCTAAAGAACAGATCATTTCAGTGGGACCTATTAGGAGAAAAAGTATGTATGTCCCCAAAACACATGATAAATTATTAAAACAATGGGATTTGAAAGCTTGGACTGACTCTTGGGTGTGGTTCCGCTACGATGAGAATCTGGTGGCCGACCAGAAGTGGAGGACACCATGATGAAATCTTTTCACTGACTCTGAAAACGCCGCAACGACCCTGGGCTTTCCTTCTTGCTCTCCTCCGTTTAAAGCTTGGCCCTGAGAGCCGCGTCCAAGATTGGACCTGCCTGCGGTTGATCTGACCAGCTGCTCTTTTCCAGGGCTGGACTGGTGTGAGGACAACGGAGGGTGTGAGCAGATTTGCACGAGCCGGGTCGATGGGCCTCTGTGCAGCTGTGTGACGGGGAGCCTGCAGGAGGACGGCAAGAGCTGTAGAGGTAGATGTACCCCCGTCCCGGGCCGGCGGCTGGGGGCGCAGGGAGCCCTTTCCCCTGAGGAGGAGACGTTCACGCGTGAAGCCCACTCAGTCAGCAGTGGACTTAGGAAAATTCCAGAAATTAAGATGGAAAGATGAGGGGAAGGCCCAGGAAGTCTAGCACCATCTCGCAGAGATAGATAGATATTTATATATTTTTAATTTTTAATTTTTAATTATTGTATTATTATATATTTTATATTTATTATATATTTTTTAAAAATCTTTGGGTCCCTGTTCTTTTATCTAAAAGATGAAGGTGATTTTTAAAAAAAACGAGTTATCCAACTATTTCAGGACCAAATATTGGCCTTAAATCTGGTCACCAAGTCTACCTGGGCTGCGATTGGGACTTGGATGGTTGACCCAACAAACGAGATTTCTTGAAGTCGCCTTAGCACATGGGTTTCCCTGAGGTTAGCAGGACTCTGCTAAAGGTTGAGTTAATTCTGCTTCTTTCCTGCCTTTGTCAACGCCGTTTGGAGAAAGTGAGTTCTTGGCGATGAAGAAAGTGGGTTCATTCATTTAGCTGAGTACCACAGAGTTCTGATTTCTATCAAAGAGCAATCTTTCTTCATAGGACTTACGATGTTCCTCTCTGTTCACAGCTTCTAATTCTTCCATTGAACTTCACGTTTGGACGCTGCTTCTCATCATGACCCAGATTTCACTATGGCATTTTGTCTATAAATCAGGCACGACCTCATAATTAACTCAAGGTTGCTATATAAAGTACTGTAATTTACTTACTTCAACTCCCTGTAGGATAAAAGGTGTGCGCCCTTAAGTCAAAGCCTGATTGAAAGTGTCCAACATCTCAAAGTGATACCACCTGCCTCCAATAGTCAGAGTCCCGGAAGTGTGTGAAATTCCCACCTCTTTCAAAGTACGCAACGGGGCTTCCAAAAGCCAGTTGTGGAAAGCAGGTATCTTGCCTACAATGTCCAAACAGTTGTTACTGGAAATTTTGGTTCCCATGAAAAACCAATAAAGGAAAAAAAAATTCTGGTTGGGGAAGTTGACCAGAAGTCTAACCAGAAAAATTTCTCAAACCGGTGCTGTTTCTGGAGCATAGTTTTTTACTGAGAAAGGGCCTGTCAGAAGAAGAAGCAATGACTGGAAGGTTTGACTCTCTCTAAGGAATCTTTCTGATGTTTGGAAGTGTCTGATCTATGATATGCATGTGTTGCTCACTCCTGTTTATGATGAGCTCCTTCCCTACCCTCGTGTCCCTCCACCTTGCCACAACAGCTTGGCCACTCGGGTTACTGTTTGCAGACCTGGGGAACCCCACCTCCCATCCCAGACCCAGACCCTTCTCTCTGACAAATCAACCAAATAATTTTTAATGTGTTTTATGCTTTAATAAACTTCGTGTTCAAGTACTTTCAGTACTTGGTGACTGGCATCATTCTTACTGATATTAAGCTTTGCATATAACGTACTCTGATTTCAAAAAAGTAGCACTGTTGGACCAGGTAGACGGCGCTGGCCAGAGCTTGAATGTGTTTTGTCGTGTGTACTTACAGAGCAGTAGGACGTGAACGTGTGGGCTGGCAGAGAAGCAAGGAGCGTCGTCTTTTGTATATAGTACGTAAACATGCATTTGCTGTGGTTAACTCCAAACCGCGGCCTACCGAATACAGTGCCTGGACTGCCTCTCTTCTTCAGGTTCAAAAAAAGTAAAACCCACTTCGAGTTCATTTTGAAGTTATTTGGATCTAACCGGTGGTGTTTTTGCATTTTTCTGTGAACTCTGTGAAAAGCTGAGCGTAAATCCTCACGTCCTTGCCCGTGGGTATGGATACAATCGGTGTTGTCTTGCATGTAACGGGTGCCACGTCGCACTGGCGCTGGGCTGAAGAAGTTGGGGTGTAGACGGAGTCTGTGCTGAGGTGCTTTGACCTCCCGTCCTCTGGGAGCATCAACAAGTTCTCGCTTGTCTTGCCAGTTTCACATGGTGGCTTAGAGAGCAGCTGGTGTTGTTGGAGAAAAAGATGCGTCTACTTCAGCTTGGACACTTTGAGATCTGGGAAATGCCGAGCATGGGGAGGGGTTAAGGAACTCAAATATCTATTGCCAAGTGAGACGCAATGCTGCTTTCTTACGAAGAGAGAACTCGATGTTCCTTGCGTGTCCTATTTTCACATGAAAAACCATCTCGTTGACACAGTTGAAGGGTTAGGTGTTCACAATTAGATTCTGAGTTGAAAACAAGAATGTCTCATCGATTCTTTTACTTGATTTCCTGAGATGAATCCCAACTAAAAACACATAGGGAGGAAGTGTTTTCATATTTAATAACTTCCCTTTGTTGGTTTTCTTCTCAAAGTCATTAGAAAGTTCTAAATGAAAGACTGTAGTTTGTTGGGTTTGGGTTTGTTTTTTTTTTTAACTCTTTTAATTAAACCTGTTCTTTTTTTTTTTTAAAAGATTTTATTTATTTATTTCACAGAGGGAGAGAGATCACAAGGAGGCAGAGAGGCAGGCAGAGAGAGAGGGGGAAGCAGGCTCCCCGCTGAGCAGGGAGCCCGATGCGGGCCTCGATCCCAGGACCCTGAGATCATGACCTGAGCCGAAAGCAGAGGCATTAACCCACTGAGCCACCCAGGCGCCCTAATTAAACCTGTTCTTGCCACACTTTTATTCTTGGCCTTTAGTTTGTCACTTAGTTGACATCCTTAGCATGTCTATCATTAGGAGAAATTAGGCTGTAGTGCCATAACAGAATACCCCAGAATCTCAGTGGCTTAAATACTAAGCTTTCTGGGGTGCCTGGGTGGCTCAGATGGTTAAGCATCTGCCTTCAGCTCAGGTCATGATCCTAGGGCCCTGGGATCGAGCCCCACATCAGGCTCCTTGCTCAGCGGGGAGTCTGCTTCTGCCTTTCCCTCTGCCTTTCCCCCTGCTTGTGCATGCTCTCTCTCTCTCTCTCTCTCTCTCTCTCTCTCTCTCCCTCTTCCCCCCTTTCTCTCTCTCTCTTTCTCTCTCTCTATCTCTCTCATGGATAAATAAAATCTTTTTTAAAAACCCACGAAGGATTCTTTCTTGCCTATGCCAGTGGGCTCTGGTCCTATGAAATGATCACATAGTTACAATATTTTTTCTTGTGATAAGAACTTTTAAGATCTCTTTTTATCGACTTTCAAATATGTAGCACTGTATTATTAACTATAGTTGCCATGGTGTCCATTACATCCTCAAGATGATTCGCTAACTGAAGATTTGTACGTTTTTTGCTCTCTCACTCATGTTGTCCACTGCCCCCCTTCCACCTCTGGCAATTCTCTATATCTATGAACTCTTCTTCTTTTCTCTTTTTCTTACGAATCCATGTCTAAATGAGATTATGCGTGATTTGTCTTTCTTTGACTTATTTCTCTTAGCATAATGCCCTCCAGGTCTGTCCACGTTGTCACAAGTGGCAGGATTTCCTTCTTTATTTTGAGGCTGCATAATTGTGTGTGTGTCTTCCCACGTGTATATGTGTATCACCAGTTCTTGATCCATCTGTCCATCGAGGGACTCAAGTTGTTTCCATAGGTTGGCTATTCTTAAGTAACACCGCAGAGAACCTGGGGTGCAATTAACTTTCCAAGTTAGTGGTTTTGTTTCCTTCTCATAATTACCCAGAAGTGGAATTGCTGGATTGTTCGCTAGTCCTAGCTTTAGTTTTTTGAGGAACCTCTATACTATTTTCCATGGCAGCTGCACCAAGTTACATTCCCACCAGCTGTGTTCGCTTTTCTCCACATCCTCACCAACACTTGTCATCTCTTGAGACTTCGTTATCCAGTTGCTACGAGGTCAACCCAGGCTTTGGGGCTCACCTAGGCAAGAGGAGAGAAGGCGGAGACTCACAGCCTGGAAGGGACACCATATCACTTCCGCTCCCATTTCATTGTCCAAAGCAAGTTGCGTGGCTGTAACTAACTGAGAGCAGGGAAGAACGAGCTTCCCGTGAGCCTGAAGGGCAGAAGAACTGGAAATCGTGGGGACAGCTCTCATGTGATCTTTGAGGCAGTCACTCCTATCTGTATTCAAGGGAAATATTTTTACAGAACTAAAACCAAACAGGCCCCTTAGCTGACTAACTGGAAGATGATCTTGACCCTTCTAATTCTCCGCTTAAAACAAATCACTCGACAGCGTGATGCCTTAACTTTCCTTCTGTAAAGGGAGAATATTAAGCTTTTTTCAACATTCTTATGTTAGAAAGTGACACTGTACAAATTTAAATCATACTACAGTATATATTTAGATTAACTCCAGAACATTGCCTTTTCCTGCCACTCAAAAAAATTTGCCTTAAGGAAGGGGAGAAAAAAAAAGGCACTTGCTTAGCAAAGGTTAAAAAGGAAGTTAATTGGGAATCGTATTAACTTGGTATTTGTCTGATAGCAAAAAAAAAAATCTTGGGGTCTGGCATTTCTGACAATTGAGAATTCTATAATTAGTTTCTTAACCAGTAGTAGATATATATGCTGCTCAAAGTCCTGATGGCAAAACTTGAGAGCACTAATTGTTTTACACTGTCTAATATTCTACCTATTTTTAGTACCATTTGACATTTAGTGGGAGCTTGAAATCTTTCTTTCAACCAAAGGAATTTAGTAATTATCAAAAGATGACAATCATGTAGGCTTACGGTAATAAAGAATTACTTGTTTACTATTTCTGAATTAATTTAGCATCTACCCTATTCTGAAGCTTCCAGCCTCTCTCCTAGAACTCGGGATTTCTACACCCTGTATTTCATTGCAATTTGGCCCTGGCTTGGAGTACGAGATGGCATTTTTCAGTGCCCCGATGCACTGGTATCTGCGACACAACAGAGGGAAAAAAAGAAAATCAAACACCGCCCTCTAGTGTCCACTTTTTATTTTTTGCACGAAACCCGAATGTCTATTGAACCACACCAATCAGAATATGATTTCTCCCTCTCCTCGAAACCTTAGATGCAGAACGTCACCAGCATATAGCTTTAAAGAACACACCAAATGCCAAGGACATTTTCTGGGGGACAGTATGAGGTTTATTTTAATGCACACAGTACGCATCTTTCCAGGAAAATACCAGCTTTCGGCATCCCATGCAAATTTTGCCCTTAATATCTATTTCTCTAACGTGCTGACAAAAATAGCTGTCGGGGAAAATTGAGCATCTCTTTAAAACGTTGAGAAATAAACAATGTGATCAAGAAGAGCCCATAAAATATTTAGCGGTCTTTCTTTTCCCCAAGCAGAATGTGAAATACTTTCACATGCATCTAAAGTACAACCACAATAATTCTGATCTGACTAATGGAAGGCTCTGTTTATGATGGTTTAATTATGTTTACTGAGATACGATGCTCATATAAGACAACATCTCCATGGCAGAGGGACAGATCTCTGTGTCTATAGATAGAAATAAAACACAAAAAGACTCATCGTTCTGTGAAGAACTCGGCGATCAAATTCTATTTGCTAAGGAAACAAGTGAAGGGAGAGCGTTCGCTGCATGTTTTGTTGTTTCGGTTTGCATGTAGCCTCTGGGTTAGCTACTGTTTTATCTGTTAGCTATCTGTTAGCGTATAACGTTGATTGCGAAATAGTTTCAAAACTGAGATGTTCTCTCATTAGATGAAATCACAGTAGCTTATGCTCCTGCAGCATCTTTCATGACTTTCAGTGCCTTCCCACCTATATTAATATTGTGCGATCCTAAATCATGCCGCATTTTGACAGGGAAATTAGAGGAAGGGTGTTAACTCAAAGTCGAATTGCACATACATCGGCGTGAAGTACTAACTAAAGAAAAAAGCCCCACCTGCCCATATATGTGAGCTCATGCCTGAAGGTTTATCTCATAATTTCCAACTGGTCATGAGACAATTAGGATGATAGTAGCCTTTTAAGTCTTTCAGCCTTTGAGGAACAAAAAACTTAGACAAGGAAGTCTTGAAATTTTCCCCCTTTCTCTTGAATTTCTTCCTGGGATAGTTTAACGGACAAAAGCCCACAGATGTGACCCTATTCTAGTTGGGCAAAAATCTATCAAAAGGGAGAAATATTTTATTACTTTAGGTCTTGAAAATCTTTGCATCGGATCTATCCAGAACTCATGGAAGTTTATTTAAAGACTAAATTCACATAGAAATATACTATTAATTATATGTTAAGCGAAAGAAGAAAATGCATGGTTCCCAGTATTTTCCTCTGACCTGCCATAAACATTCTTAATGCAACCAGCTGTCCTGGTCCTTAAATGTATTATACGTATCTACACGGACCATTCAGCTCAGAGAGTTACGGGTGTATATTCAATCACACGATCTATGAGTCTCTGTCCATGACTCCAAAATGCCATAAGGAATAGCCGCATCCACGCGAAGGAAGGAGCCTGCTCTCCTGAAGAAACCCGATCAGAAAGCAATTTGGCAAACTAATTCGACAAGGGGAAAATGATTGAACACATAATGCGAAAATGTCTAGGTGTCGTATTAGAACATTCAAGGCATAAAATGAAGCGAAGAAGAGCTGTGAGCGGGTTCTGAGTATTAATTCATCATCAGCCGAGCCTAGAGGTGCTCGGCCACTGTAGACTCTCTTCTCATCTCCCACGTGTTAACGTTTTTGAATCATACCTTTAGCCTCGTCCTTTTCATAAACAATGACTTTCATTAATTAACTTTCAGTGGAATCCAAGAGCTGAGTCAACAGAGGGAGAGAAATCTTAGCCCTGGACTACAGCGAACAATTTACCCAATGACTGCAATCAGTTTAAATGCATGCTATTTAGGCAAATCACCCTGAAAAGCCCAGGCTGTCTAAATCATCGGGAAACACATCATCGTACGAATCTAAATAATTTTTATTTTAGGAAAAGCAGTTTCTAACAGAACACATGAGAACCTCATGATATTTCTAGGCATTATACTCTACAAACACAAATTCATCACAAATCAATTTTCCTGGCACCCAGGACTCAGAGAAACCAAAGGACCTTACAGTGACATCAGTGCGAACTATTCCTACTTCCTCTGCTTTAGAGTTTTCCATACTTTGATGGGAGGATGAAACTATAGAACTTAAAACTGGATGGCGATTTTTAAAATTTCTTAATAAAATGTCCTAAGTTGTGTGGGTGTATTACTAAGTCTTCTACCAAAAAGCATCATTCTGAGGTGCTTTGTTACAGAAACGACCACAAAAACAACAAAATGCCTTCTCTTTGAGTCTACTCTTAGAAGTGGGTTCTTGAAATGCCACCCCAAACATGAACTTGAGTCACTGATCACTGGCAAAGTCTTCCTAGGGCTATTTTATCCGTGTCAATAATTGTAAATGTCACCATTTTCACCAATTCCCACTTTATCTATTCCAATCCCATTGTTAGTTTTTCCCTCTCACCAGAAGGGTGTAAATGCACATGGGCCGGAAAAATGAGATTATCATAACCTTTCAGTTTTGTGAAGGCAGGCCAAGAAACATTTCATTCCAGTGGGTAGCAAAGCGCGGCTGGGATGATTGAGAGCGCACAAGGTGAGCAGAGCTGGTCCTTACCCCCATGGGAACTGGAGGGAGCCGGACTGAGCAGATAGCATCCAAAGTACCTTCCTATTCCACAAATGTCAAAAAAGGAAAGTTCCCTTTTACTGCAAAGCCCCAAAGTAGACTTTATTAAAAGGTGGGAGAAAATGATCTTAATTGTCTTTCTGAGATGTTTGGAAATACTGTACGAAGCTGAACAATGACTCCTTCAGATTTAATTCTGTGAGTAAAAATCGATCGGAGCCCAGAACCAAGAAATGAAATGTAAAGACAGGATTACCCTGAGGAAGAAAGTTTGAATTTAATAAAATATTCCTTGTAGACACTGAAATGCATGTGAAGAAAAGAACAAAGTGTCTTGATACAATTATCTTTGGAATAAACTTCACTGATTTTATAAATGAAAAAATTAAACTGATAACCTTGAAGAGTAAGTAAATAAATATTAAAGCCAATCCATAAGAGACGTCAGAAACACCAATAATTTTCCCCTAGGATGTTGTCAAACTATTTCCTTGGCCATCCCCTTTTGCCCAAGGTCCAGTCGTCAAGGGCAGGTAAGGGTCCATTAATTCTAGTTTCTGCGTGTGTGTGTGTGTGTGAGTGTGTGTGTCTCCAGCAACATAAGGCCTCAGGGTGAGTTGCAAGAAATAATATAATTATGATAAATCTTCAGATTTGTAGTACTTAGCTCTAAGTTTTTCTTCTCCATAACAAATAAATACTTAGCAAAATGTCTATTTAATTTTTCTGGAGTTAAAAGGCACTAGGAAACTATCCAGCCACTGGAAAGCAGTATAAAGTTTCCTCAAAAAAACTATAAATAGAAGTACCATACGATCCAGTAATTCCACTTCTAGGTATTTATCTGAAGAAAATGTAAACACCAATTTGGAAAGATAGATGGCACCCTTATGTTTATTGGAGCATGATTTACAATCGCCAAAATAGGGAAGCAGCCCGAGTGTCCATCCATAGATGACTGGATAAAGGAGACATGGTATACGTACAGTATGAATATTACTCAGCCATAAAAAAGGAATGAGATCTTGCCATTTGCAATGACATGGATGGACCTAGAGGGTGTTATGCTAAGTGAAATAAGCCAGGCAGAAAATGACAAATATCATACATTTTCCCTTCTTTGTGGAATCCGAAAAACAAAACCAAGGAACAAACAGCAACGATGACAACAAAGAGAGAAACAGACTCATAAATTCAGAGAACACATGCGTGGGTGCTAAAGGGCAGGGTGTGGGGGAATGGGCAAAGTGGGTGAAGAGGTAAGAGGTACAAACTTCCAATTATAAAATAAATAAGTCATGAGGATGAAAAGTTCAGCATAGAGAGTATAGTCAACGACATCGTAATACACGAATGGTAGTGAGTGTTTCATAAGGTAGAGAATTGTCTGATCCCCATGTTGTACATGTGAAACGGATCTAATATCATATGTCACCTATACCTCAATTATAAATTTAAAATTTTTAAATCCATTTGATTCCATTTTTTACATTTCCACATTCTCTAAAAACTCTGTGGCTTCTTCCGCCACCTTGTCTGGTTTTGTCACGATAACATCCCAAACCTGAGAGCGAGAAAAGAAATTCTGACATTTTTTCCTAAGAAAGAAATATGATCCATCTCCAACTGATCTCAAGAAAAATGGGACCCATGACTTTCATTAAGTACATGAAGTAGGGCACTTGGCAAATCCTAGACAGCAATGTCCTGTGAGGCAAAAGAAAAAAAAAAAAGACAATTTCCCATTCCTAAATACCGGTGTTTGCTTTACTTTTTTATTATTGTTCTTGCAGGCAGAATCAATGAACAGAATCACACTTCTCTTGAAAAGTAACTTAGCAAAGAGCAGGTATGTTGCCCTATTTTTCTTGTCCATTCCTCAAAGTTGTGCCTTGGTGGGGAATGTAAACCTAGGAGGCAAACACAAATAGTAGGAATGGTACCGACGACTTCAAACACGGGGCGGTGGGTCGATGCCTGTGGAATGAAGCGTGAACTCAGGGGAGATTGAGAATCTGGTTGGTCCATATTTAGAGGCTGCCTGTGGATTTCAAGGTCACCTGCAGGGCAGCCCCCTCCTGCCTGCCTTCTCCCTGTATCATTAGTCTTTGATGACTTGGCATGTCCATCCAGTGCATCTGAACCATGTCAGAGCTTAGAAATCGATTAAAAAAGGAACCCTGGTTAGTTAGCCTTAAAGCAGGATTATTAGAGTTTTTCAGTCAACTGAAGGATTAAGTCTTTAAAAAAAAGAAAAAAAGAACCACAGATATTTTTGTTCGCCTTAGACTAACCCCATGGTGAGGACGTTTCATCTGTGATTTCCTTTCGTCCTCCTAAGTGATCCCACGAAGTAGTTGTTTCGTTATTTCATAGATGAAAAACCCGTGGTCTGAAGAGGTTAAGTAACTTTCCTGAAGTCATTTTTGTCTGATTTCACAGAATATTTGATTGAGTTGAAAGAACCACAGCAGGGGACCTTGTCTGGGCATCTTAGTAAACAAAGTGCCAAATATGGTATCCTTCACGTTATCTGGCGGCACTGTTTGTTTGGAGGATCAAGTGCAGCCGAGCCCTCTGTTGTCGCGGAAGGGTTATCATATGGATTAGCACATGTCAAAAGAATTTTAGATTTTTACAGTAAAATTCTTTTCACACTACAATGCAACCGAAGACAAATTCGTTTTCCTCACAGCATAATGGTACAGATCACAGATTCTAAAGCACACAGATTCTGATTTGAATCTACTTTTACCACTTGCTAGCCAGATGCTCTTCATTCATTCATTCATTCATTCATTCATCAAATATTTAGCGATTGCCTACTTTGTACCAGACGTCAGGTCTACAGTTGGTAAACGAGAATGGATATAGTCCTTGCCCTCAACAGAATTTAGAGTTTCGTGGGATGGAACAATAATAAACAGGTAAACTAGTAAAGATGTAATTTCCCATGGAGAAAAGTCCTGTGAAGAAAAAAAGAGGATGTTTCTAGAAGAAATGGGGATGGAGCTCTCATTTAGATACAGTGGTTGGGCAGGCCCTCGGAGATGGCCTCGCTTCAGCTGAGGTTTGAGAAAAAAGAAGGAAACAAGCAAGGATGAAGGAGGGGATATCAAGGAGGCATTTCAGACAGAGGCTGGAGCAAAGTCAAGACCGGGAGACTTGGGTGGCGTGTTCACAGAGATGAGAAGGAGCTCACATGTGTGGAAAGTTCTAGACTGGCAGAGCAGGGGCTGAGAGAGATGGGGCTTTGTCCTCCATGAAAAGTCACCTCCATTTTATTTTAAAAGCAAATTATAAGCCACTAGAAGGTTATAAGCAGGGGAGTGGTGTCATCCAGTTTACTTTTTAAAAAATACTTTACCCTGGAGGTGCCTGGGTGGCTCAGTCAGTTGAGCTTCCAATTGTTGATTTCAGCTCAGGTCATGGTCTTGGGGTCATTAGATCAAATCCTAAGTCGGGCTCCCAGCTCAGCAGGGAGTGTGCTCGAGATTCTGTCTTCCCTCCCCCTCTGCCTCTCCTCCTGCTTACATGTGCTCTCTCTCTCTAAAATAAATGAATAAATCTTTTTTAAAAATACTTTATTTTTTTTTAGAGTAGTTTTAGGTTCACAGTGAAACTGAGCAGAAGACAGATTTCCCAAATACCCCCTGCCCACACCCTTGCAAGGCCTCCCCACTATCAATATCCCCCACCAGTGTGGCTCATTTGTTACAATCAATGACCCTAAGTGACACGTCACCACCCAGAGTTCATAGTTTACATTAGGGTTCACTTTCGGGGTTGTAGATCTGATGGGTTTTGACAAGGTGCAGATTTGAAGCACCACTGGAAGGTCATATAGAAAATCCTCTAACCTTAAAAACCCTCCATGCTCTGCCTATTTATCCCCCCATTTACATTTTAAAAACGATTCCAAATACTATATGGAGAATGGATTTGGAGACAGGAGGAAGCAGGAAGTACAGTGGCTACAGGATTAGTGAAGGGCTGGAGTGTTGGCAAAAGCCCAAGGACCAAGGATATGAAAAGAAATGGATGGCTTTGAGCTCTATTTTGGAGGAACAAGCTAGGTCATGTATTGGATTTGAAGATAGGGGAAAGATAGAAATCAAAAATGTTTCCAGTTTGTACCACTGAGTGGACGATGATGTCATTTACCGAGATGGAGAAACTTACTGAGCAATAGTTTCAGGGAGAAATCAAGTGTTCAGTTTTGTACATGTCGAGCATGAGACGTCTGTAAGAGAGCCAAGTAGAGGTGTCAAGTAGGCAGTAAGAGATATGACAGGAACTCGTCAGCCTAGTCTGGGATGGTGATAAACCATACAAGGAATCATATACCTTTAGACAGCATTTTATGTTGAAGACTGAGTTGAGAGAGAGGGAAAAGATGGAGCCTCAGTCTCAAGGGCCAGAGAACCTACAGGCTCAACATTGAAAAGTTGGGAAGAGGAGAAATGACCGAAGGGAAACTGAGGAATGGACCAAAAAAGCCAAAGAGAGCCCAGGAGGAAGCATGACTGTACCCAGGAAAGAGGGTATTTCAAGCAGCACAGAGTCTCCAACTATGCTGAGTACAAGAAGCTCTTAGGTAAGTTTTTTAATCTTTCTGAGAACCCATAAATCCTACAAACTAGGGATAATACCACTGTCCCCAGTGGTTGGTCAGAGTGTTTAGTGAAGTGACAAGTCTAAGTTACATAACATGGGGCTTTGTATATAATAAGGGATAGGAGGGTTTTTCCCCAATCTTTATTATTATCTCAATGTCATCAATTATCCTTGTACGGTAAACATGCCCAAGAGAAGCTAGCAGAGAATTGTGTGTTTCGGAGAACGCCAATAAAACCAGCATTTTACAAGTTCTTTCCTTACTGACATTATTAATTATTAAAAAGGGGTCGTTTTCCTTGTCAGTCATTGTCTTACCTATCCTCCATGCAGTCACACTATTCGGTTATCCTGTAAAGTGTATGAGTGTTTGGGGGTTTTTTCCCCCCCATTAATTTTATTTTTATTTTTATTTTTTTTAAAGATTTTATTTATTTATTTCACAGAGGGAGGGAGATCACAAGGAGGCAGAGAGGCAGGCAGAGAGAGAGGGGGAAGCAGGCTCCCCGCTGAGCAGGGAGCCCGATGTGGGCCTCGATCCCAGGACCCTGAGATCATGACCTGAGCCGAAAGCAGAGGCTTTAACCCACTGAGCCACCCAGGCGCCCATCCCCCCCCATTAATTTTAACTGCAACCTGAGGAGGGACCAAATCAGCAAAGTTATTAACAATTATTAACATCTTAAAAATACTTGCCCACTTACTGTAAAAGCGTTCATACAGATATCTCTTATGGGAATATTCTCTCTAAAGCTGGCTGGTGTTTCTGAATGCTGAAGCACTATTTAAAAAGGAAAATTATCAGCATGCAGGCTTTCTAAAAAGGCATGAGAAATTAAAAGCCATTAAAAACAGTGCAGCATTGATGAAAAGAAAATGAGTAGCTTTCATTTATTAAAAATTATGTAAACACTCATTCCAGACCCATTATTATTGCACCTGGATATTTTTTTTTTTTGCTAAATGTTACCAGCAGGTAGAAATATAAGATGAAAAGCTGCTCTGAACTAGCATTTAAAAATAGAAACTTCCTTCCAAAACCGTCCATCCTCACCAAGTTCTATTTGGACTAGTTGGAATGGTAACAATTAGTTTAGCCTATGAAAATTCAACCAACAAAAACTTAAAGACTAATTAAAATAAATTTTCTAGGTTCACAAAAAGAATCCAAGAGAAATGGACGAAGGACTGATCCTGTGTCATTGTCTAAACTGAACACTTGGAAATTTTCCCCAAGCAGTTAAAAAGATGCATCTCAAACCTTTCAGGATGCAATGGAGACTACTTTACAAGCAAAAATCACAGATAATTCTCCACAAAAGAGCCTCTTAATTTAGAAGGCATTTACATAATGAATATAGAATTGGTGGATAAATATCCATGAGAGAGGAAGCAAAATAGCCACGAAAGACTGAGCCATGGGTGGGATATCTGACCCCGACTTCTGATTCCAGCCCTGGGACGATGTGGGCACTCCAGTCCCTCCCACCCACCCATGCCTGCTCTCCGCCCTGCTCAGCCACACTCCTCACCACGCTCTCTTCCCTTCCTTCCCCTCACTGCCTCCCAAAGACTCTTTCAGGCGATAAAAGGAATACAGAAGTAACCAAAAAAAATAGCATTATTTAGAAGTAGCTGAGAAGGGTAAGAATATAAAACAGTATGAAAAATTAGATGCTTTTTTGCATGTCATAAAATTCTAACTCAGTGCTAAGAGCCACTGATTTGGTTGCAAGCTCCCTAGAAAACAATGCAAACGTCACTCAATTGAGTGTCTATTCTAAACGCGCACACACACACACACACACACACACACACACACACACACACACAAATTGCTTAGAATAACTAGTGAGGAAGAAAAAAATAGGTTTAATCATTTAGTAAGTCCAACCAATGAGTCCCTTCTTCTGTTGAGATCTACAAATCCGTGGGAGGTACATTTTATCAGCTATGACAGCCGTTTAAACCAAGTATCAAAATAAATTGAACTAAGAACCAGACTGTCAAATTGCCATGTTATAAAGAACAGCATAATTCTTCCCTATATTAAGAGAAAGAACTTGCTCTTAAGTGCTCTCATAAGAAGAATTAATAGATAAAACAGAAGTATAACAATAAGAAGCCACCATTTGAGTGCTGTGAAAGATGTAAGCCTGATGATTCACAGACCTGTACCCCTTGGGCAAAGGATAAAAATAAAATTAAAAAAAAAAAAAGAAGCCACCATTTATTGAAAATGCACTCTGTACTAGGCTCCGTGATCTGCCCTCTACATATATTATATCATCAATTACATCTTCATTCTAGGTGCCAGCATGAATTGACAAGGGCCATTCCGTTCTTACAGAGCCCTTCAGTGCAAGTCAATGGCATGAGGCCAAAGTTCCATTCAGGAAAAGCAATTCTGCACAGTCTGGGGACATAGCTCTATAAAGATGTGGCTTAACTATTGTCTAAACTTACAGAAAAATTGGGGCTGGTGAGCCACTAGCATCAGAATAGCCCAGAGTGTGCATGAAAAATACATGATCTGGGGTCTCTCTCCATTCCGACTTAATCAGAATCCTGAAGATTATGTCCAGGAGACAACATTTTAAATAGTGCTCAGGAGAGGCACCTGGGTGACTCAGTTGGTTGGGGTCTGCTTTTGACTCAGGTCATGATCTCCAGGTCCTGGGATGGAGCCCCGAGTAGGGCTCCCTGCTCAGTGGGGAGTCTGCTTCTCCCTCTCCCTCTGCCTCCCCTCTTCTCATGCTCTCTCTCAAAAATCTTTTTTTTTAAAGATTTTATTTATTTATTTGACAGAGAGAGAGAGAGATTACAAGTAGGCAGAGGGGCAGGCAGAGAGAGGAGGAAGCAGACTTCCTCGTGAGCAGAGAGCCCAATGCGGGGCTCGAGCCCAGGACCCTGAGATCATGACCTGAGCTGAAGGCAGAGGCTTTAACCCACTGAGCCACCCAGGCGCCCCACACTGCCTGTTTCTTGAGCAGTGGTCTCCAGATGTTTTGATTGCCTATGCAGTAATACACTTTTTGGGCGGGCCTCCATTCAGGAATTGTGGTTTTGTGAACAAATTAAATCTCAGTACTAGTTTATTATTATGTATATTATAAAGCATACATAAATTTTTAAAGGATGAAGTTTTAAATGATTATGTAGTAGTATCTGAGTAAAGCAAAGTGATAGAATAGGCTTCATTATTTTTGAAAATTTTAGATACTTAGCCAGGAGTTCTGTAATCATCGGGCAAATACCGACAAATTAATAAGATTTTCTAGTGTTAACAGTTTTTTTTTGCTTATGAATGTGACTTCTAATTTGCTATAAAGCTTTGAGATGCATGTTGGTAAATAATCAAAGGAAGTGTCCAAATACACGCTGTGCAGAATTGCAAACGTTTAATTAAAATTTTGTCGTGAAATATGTCATCTTTATATGAGAGTGAATAACGATAAATAATTATAACAAACTAAAGGCTCATGTACCAACCATACAGGTCACAAAATAGAATATTACTAGTGCCTTGAAACCTCTTTGCCTGGCTCCCCCTAGTCAAACCTATGCACCTAACCCTCCTCCTCCTCACATACCCATTATCTTTTTAATCATTCTTTTTTCCTTATATTTTTACCACGACATAGGTGTCCCCAAACAATGCGACACTTCCTTTTTCCTGTGTTCAAACTACATATAAGATGGATCACACTGTACACGTTTTCCAACTTGCTTTTTTCACTCAACACCATTTTTTTTAAAGATTGTATTTATTTATTTGACAGAGAGAGACACAGAGAGGGAACATAAGCAGGGGGAGCGGGAGAGGGAGAAGCAGGCTTCCCGCCGAGCAGGGAGCCCAACGCCGGACTCGATCCCAGGACCCTGAAATCATGACCTGAGCCGAAGGCAGAGGCTTAACCCACTGAGCCACCCAGGCGCCCCCAACACCATCATTTTGAGAACAATCCGTGTTGACGTGTGTAGCTCTAGTTAATTCATTCTTACTTCTGTACAATACTTCATTAGAGGAATAACCCACAACCTATGTACCGTTCTGTTGTAAAAGGACATATTCATTGCCTCCAGGTCTCTAATATTATTATCACAAATCCACTGCTGGAGATATACCCGGAGAAACAAAAGTGTACCATGCACATTTTTGTTTCTCTGGGTATATATGCAGCAGTGGATGTGCGGGCTCATAGGGGATGTTCAGCTTTACAACGTGATGCCAACAGTTTTCCAAAGTGACTGTATCCAACTGTTCCTTTAAGGACAATGCATGAGAGAAGCCATTGATTGGACTCCTTGCCCACACCTGGTTTTGGAATGCTTTTTTATTTTTGCCAATCTGTTAAGTGTGAAACAGTATCTTGTGTTTCTAATTTAAAATTTCTTGGTTACTATTAAGGTTAAGTATCTTTACATAAATTTATGACTCAGTTTTGTTTCTTCTTCTGTGCCATCTGTTGATGTCTTTTGCTCATTTTTCTAATAAATTGTCATTTTATGGATTCATAGAATTCGTTTATATTCTGGACCATAACTGTTATGATTACATGTGTTGAAAATATCTTCTGGGGCACCTGAGTGGCTCAGTCTGTTAAGTGTCCCGACTCTTGATTTCAGCCCAGATCTTGATCTCAGGGTCATGTGTTCAAGCCCCTTGTTGGGCTCCACACTGGCTATGGTGATTACTTAAAAAAAAAATCTCCCAATTTGTGAACTGTTCTTACCCTCCCTCTGTTTTTTTGCAAGCAATATACATTCTTAATTTTTAAAAAAGATTTTATTTATTTGTCACAGAGAGGGAGGGCACAAGCAGAGGGAGCAGCAGAAGGAGAGGAGAAAGCAGGCTCCCTGCTGGGCAGGGAGCCCAGTACGGGGCTCCATCCCAGGCCTCTGAGATCATGACCTGAGCCTAAGGCAGACGCTTAAACTGACTGAGCCACCCAGAGACCCCACATTCTTAATTTTAATATAAGTGATTTATCATCAATTTATGTTAGTAGCATCTGTGTGTATTTTAAGAAATCCTCTCAAGTTCATAAAGCTCTTCTAAATGTTTTAAAATTTCAAATTATATATTTAAGTCTTTAATCTGCTAGGTTTTATGTTTGTGTGAGATTGGGATAAGTTCACTTTTTCTTTCCGGTTGGTAACAAATAGCCCAAGCACCCTTTCTAGAATCGTCCTTCCTCCTCCGTCTGCAGGCGTGCTGACAACACCGACTCCATCTTCGGCCCTCCGTGTTGTTCATGCCCCTCCTGCGAGGGCGGCGATGACCGCCCCCAGGACTACGTGTTCCAGGCCCCGGGGAGTCAATGAGCGCCCTCGCCGGAGCGGGGCCAAGGCTTGTTCCGATCCGCCCTAGAGCGGCCCGCAGGAGGCCCCACTTCAGGTAATGAGCACAGAGCCCCGGCCCACGGGTGGCGCCCATTTGGATAACTAGCCCGGGCCGCCCCGCCCCGCCCCGCCCCTGCCCCATAAAGCCGGGGAAGGAGGGCGGGACAGGGCGAAGAGTTGCGGAGAAGCGCGGCCTTCCCAGTGGGTCCTCGGCCTCCGGAGTCCTGCTCAGTAAGTCCCCGCATGCTACCGTGGGAGCGCTATGGCCTGGGCAGCGGCCGTTTTCAGCTTTAACGTGCCCTCTCCGGCCAGAGGAAACCTTACTGGCTTCCCTCCACTCTCTGGCCATCGGCAGGCGTGGGTGGCGAGGCCCCCGGGGAGATGTCACCGTCCAGGGGGGGTCCCCCGCTGGCCAGCCAGCGCCACGTGGGAAGGCGGCCGGGTCTGGAGGCCGGAGAGCACCCGCGGGGTTGTTACCCACCCTAAGCTTTGCGGGAGGGAGTTTGGGAAGTGAAGCGGGTGTCGCCTGGCCGGGGCTGGCCGCGCTGTGAGTCCCCGCGGAGCGGGAGGCCTGGGGAGGCGGGCCCTGGGGCCGAGGCGCCGAGTGCTGGCTTCCGCGGAGCTGGAGGAGCTAACGAGCGGCTCTCAGCTGGTGGGGGGCCCGCCAGCAGCGGCAGCTTGGCGGGCGGGACTGGGGGTCCTGCGGGAGGCGGGGCTGTGTTGGGGGGGCTTGGGACGTCGGGGTGGCCTCGGTCGCCGGTCCCCCTGCCTTGCGGTGGAGAGGGCGTGCGCCGGCAGGGGCGGGAATCGCCGGCGCTTCGCTCGTTGGACCCGTTGGATAAAGGCTAGTGTGAAAACCTGGGCCCGGGAAGGGGGTGTGCCCTCCGCCCCACTGTCAGGCTGGACACAACTACACGAAATTGTGGGTGAACGGGGGACGAAACACGCCCTGGGTGCCCCGCGCGTTAGAGGCCCAGGCGAAGAACTGTTTTCCTCGGGTGGGAAAGCCTGAACTCAGCGCCAGCCCCGGGGCATGGCTTGGGACTGTGCGGTGTGTCCTCGGCCCCATGGCTGACAGGCCCGTTGTTGCGGTGGCCGCTGCGGTGGCCCACTTCGGTGGAACTGAAGGAATCCAGGATAAGGGACAGAGAAGGGTTGGAAAAAATGGAAACACAAAGGATCCTGCCAACAGTAAAATGGCAGAAAGGGGGCCCATCGAGGCGTCTTTTAAGCAGTTGTGGCAAGATCTAATATCATCTGGGACCCCGAGAGAAAATCTAGACAAACAACCCAATTCAGTCTTGTTAAGACGGTGAAAAGGCTTTGCCTGAAGGAAAGCAGTCTAATCCCTTAAACAAGGCTCAAAAAAGCCGGGTGTGTCAGAGTGGCCCTCTGCTCACAGAGGGATTTCAGGCCTGGATGCCCCCTACTCCTATAGGCTAGGGGTTTAGCCAACTCTGCCCTCTAGTGCGTGCAGTAGGGGGCCACCTGGGACCCCATGGGGAATTAGCCATTTACTGATGTCATGTTAACAGACTGTACCGGCTCTAATACACACTGGAGGTGAATGAGCACTTATCTATGGAGACCCCTCAAAATTTGAGGGACAAATAAAGGCTATTGATGGTTATGGGGGACAAACTATCTAGCTCAGACCAGCTAGTCTCTACCTACAGATTGGCATGCATAATGAGATTACCACCACAAGAGAATTACAAAGGGTGGGGGGAATTGGACCTGCTTAAAGCCCATTCAGCAGTCCAGTCTGGCTTATGAAGAAATCTAATGGGACCTGGTGAAGGACAGCAGATTATAGGACACTCCACAGATTCATCCCCACCTGCCCATTCTACCTTATTGTTGAGGGGAGGGGGACACCACGGCATCCATTAAGACCAATCCTTTCTGAGCGCCTGGGTGGCTCAGTGGTTTAAAGCCTCTGCCTTCGACTCAGGTCGTGATCTCAGGGTCCTGGGATTGAGCCCCGCATTGATCTCTCTGCTTGGCAGGGAGCCTGCTTTCTCCTCTATCTCTGCCTGCCTCTCTGCCTACTTGTGATCTCTCTCTCTGTCAAATAAATAAATAAAATCTTAAAAAAAAAAAAAAAAAAGACCCATCCTTTCGTACTGGGCCTGTGTACTGCCTTTCTCAGCATTTCATTAGGTTGTGAATCCCAAGACCAATTCATCTTTCTGTGGAACGCGAGGCCATGGACCTTCCAGGCCCTGCCCTACGGTATGTCCATGGCCCCACAATCTGTCACAGGATGGTAGCCAGAGATTTGGAAAAAAGGTTGCCAGTGGAGATGGTTCTTTATCGTTCTATAAATGAGGTTATGTTAACTTGTGATTTATCCTCCCTGTCTCAGGCAGCTTTCCCATTACAAGTGTACTGAGTCACGAGGGTGGGAGGTAAATACCAACAAGATCCAAGGGCCAAGTCAGTTGGTAAAGACCGTGGTGTTCTGGGCAGGGAAGACACAAGTGATGCTGGGGGTGGTCACTGAGAAAATACAACCCTTCCCCAACCCCTAACATGGTAAAGGAATTACAGGCTTTGCTTGGTGTATTGGGTTATTCGAGGCCTTTTATTTACGGTCTAGCACAGATAGCAAGACCTTTATAAACCTTGGTTAAGAAAGGAAGCCAATGGGGCGGCGGGGAGGAGGGGAGGTGCCTGGATGGCTCAGTAGGCTAAGCGTCGCCCTTCGGCTCAGGTCATAATTCTGGGGTCCTGGAATCAAGCCCTGCATCAGGCTCTCTGTTCCGAGGGACGTCTGCTTCTCCCTCTGCCCTTCCCCCTGCTCATGCTCACTCTCTCTCTCTTTCAAATAAAACCTTAAAAAAAAAGCCAGTGGGATGGGGCCGCTAACCAACAAGAGACTCTCTTAAAGGTAAAAATGGTAGTAAACCACGTGCAGTCCCTGGGGACGTTAATGCCAGATGTGAGTTGTGAATGGGATGTAAGTTCATATCCAGGAGGGTTTGGCTGGGGCTTGCGATAGTGGCTAAATGGGAAATAAATTCTGGTTCAATAAGAATGTATTCTTACAATAGGACACCCTGGAAACACTTGGTTATATTACCCAGGCTTTGGCTAAAATGCCCTACTTGAGAGAGACATGCTCTCTCAGGCTCAGATGACCAGATGGCGTTAAGGAACTAAGGTTGATTCTTGGTTTGTTTGGGGGTTTTTTGTTTTTGTTTTATGGAGCCAGTGAAGCCCCTTGGGAAAAGTCTCACCCTGGACTGTTGTTTACAGCGTCCCCAGGGGCATTATCAGGTGACTAAGGAAGGTCACGTCCTGGCAGCCTCAGGAGCCTCAGGATCTTTTAGGGACTCTGAGAAGAGAGGCAGTAACTCAGATCTGTAGATACTGAAGGCAAGGCTGACGGCACGTGTTTGGCTTGGCTCTTGGCCGCGAAAGGCTGTTAGGGGCTCCCCCTCTAATTCCTTATGAGATTTAAGAACCTAAATGGCCAGGTGCTATTCTTGCTGCACCTCTGCAAATAGGCCAGGTTTGTTAGAAACCGGACTTGCTTTACAAACAACAACACATCAGGATGGTTTTAGAGAGGGGAAAAAATTATTTCGGTAACACGCCTCCATCGTCGTTGCTAGATTCCAGTTCTGATCAATTATCCTCGTATATTTTTTTTACCTATAAAACCAGGCTGGATCCTGCACTCTTCTGGTTTCCTTGCATATCTGGCTAATTTTTGACCTGATGGCTTGCACACAGCACGCCTGACTTTGAAAGCCCACCAGCTGGACCCTCTCCTGAAACGAGGCCGCCACGTAAATGAGCAGACCTCACGGACCTTGTTATGAAATGCGGAGCAAGATGCTAGGACTATGCACGAGAGCACCCAAAAAATGGCCCCATGAAGGATGGGAGCTCAGCTTCATCCTGGGGAAAATCTGCAACGGGGTGCAAGGCCATTTCATCCCTCGAATCCCCACCTATGTCCCTTTTCAGCAGGAAGTAGCTAGAGGGATCCTGGCTCCTCTCTCTCAAGAGTGAGGTTGGGTGAAAAGCCAAGGTGGTACTGGTTAGTCTCCTGCTGTTCCATTGCTGCTGTGGCCTAGGGATGCAAGTTCCCTCCCCTCTCTGGCTCTAGGGTCCTCACAGAAGAAAGGTATGTGAAAGATGATACCGGCCATAAAGCGTTCAGGGGTGGAGGGTAGGCTGGCTGACAACACGGACTCCATCTTTGGACTCCGTCTTGTTCATGCCCATGAAATGACATCCCCCAGGGGTACGTGTTCTTAGCCCTGTGGAGGTTAATGTAGACCCTGATCAAAGTGAGGGAAGGCTCGTTCGGAGGTTCCCTGAAGTGCCCACAGAAGGTGTCACTTTGGGTCACTGGTAGAGATGACAGGCGCACAGATCGCCGTGCCCCTCGCTCCATAACAGCTGGGGACTAAGGTCCGGACTGGGCAGAGGGTTGCTGGTTACCACCTGGGTTGTCCATCTGCCCAAGGCCCTATCCATAAGTGACGCTGAATAAAACTCTGTAAATGATATGGAGCAGCTTGCTTTGTTTCCTGGTCTTAAGATGACGTCTCCAGTTGGAGAATACCTCACCGACCCGCCTCCACCTTCCCCAACCATTGATGGGCAATGCCTGCTTTGTATGCGCGGGTCACTTCGGAGCTCTGTGCTACCCATTAGCCTACTTCTTTGTCCCTGCCTGAAGACCCCACGGTCTTTTTTACTATGGCTTGATGGTCTCGATGCCTAGAAGGATGTCCCATTCTGCTTCATAAGGGCTGAAGGCAGGCTGTCCCAAGATGAACCACTTTGCCATGAAGGTTATTCTGCACTGAAGGCAATTGAGACCTTACAGGCTCAAGAGAAACTTGTCCTTACCTACATAGAAGAATCTAAATTGATGGGTTTCCCATGAATAAGCACTATTAATGGAAATACATTTTGTCTGAGTGACCCATCTGTATAGCAGGGCAATGGCCTTCTTAATGTCCCATGAATTGGATTCCTGTCCTCTGGGGTCCCAGACTCTGACCCTCTTCTCCTTAGTTCAGGGTCACCTGTATACTTCATTTTGCTTGACTGTCTTTGGAATTTTCACGTCTGCGTGGATTCCCCATATGTACACTCTTAATCAGCACTTTTCCCCGGTTAATCTGTCCCTGCCTTTTCCTAGTCCAACTAGAAGTTCCTGTGAGGCCACAGGAATCCTTGCTTCCCAACAGGTGGCCTAGTCCAAACACTTTGATGCCCTGCGCAGCACTCGCCCCAGACACTGCTGCAGCTGAGAGGTCCTTGGGAAATCTGACCTACAGCCAGCAGACGGCAAGCTTCCCAGAATGTTAGCCTCCCAGAATATCTGCAGATCCCAATGGGGTGAGAGTCCTTTCTCTCTTTCTGAACTTTGATTAGCAGGAGAACATAATTGTGGAACTAGTTCCTCGGGCTCAGTGTCTCTTTGGTTAAATTGAGTAGCATGCTCTTTGGTTACTGATCCACTTCCCCCCAGAGATGGATGTTTTTTATTTTCCCCTGTCCGTGGCGGAGGTTGTCTGTCCTCTGTTGCTAAGGGGACATCTTGACAAGCCACAGCTGCAAAATTGGTGGGCATGGGTCAAGCGCTTCAGAGCTGTAAGGGTGCTCACCACCCCCAAAAAGAGCCTGGTGACTGGGTACGTTGGTCACTGGATGGAGTTAGATGGCATCTAGGCCCCCCGCCAACATCAAGCAAACACGCGTGCAGCGGGGGCCATTGTAGAACACACACGGTCCCCAGCCCTGCCCCCAGCCCTCTCAGTGACTTGTGTGGCTCCCAGGAGACCCAAGGCTGAGAGAAAGCACATCCATCTCTTGTCTTCAATTTTCTATGTCCTGAGAGCTTGGCTTTTTGACCAGTGAGACCATCCTCTTTGGTCTCCGCCATCCAGAGGGTGCCCTGACTGGGATGTACCTTGGTGGCCAGTTGACTAGACCGGGGACCTGAGTCTGTCTCTGGCTGGCTGTGCAGGTTCTTAGGGGTGCTTATCGTGAGAGGTTGGAACCCAGAACAACCCTTGTCATCTCGGCCTTCATTGCTCGTTAGTGCAGGGAAAGTTCCAGAAGCATCTGCCTGTGTCATGTCAGAGGTAGCGGATCTGTGACTAGGGGGACTCTCATGTTTTCGTGGGCGACCGGAGACCCCATTTTCACTATATTATCCTACTCATCTGTACAACAAAGGTCTTTGCTTTCTTAGACTAATTTCAGAAGTGAACTTGCGGATCATGGGTCTTTATCCTCCGTGCCCTATCTCAATGCCTCTTGCATCTTTGGTTAAGCCATTAAAAAAGGCTTCTTGGCATAGGTCGCTATTCATAGATACTACTCTTCAATGGCCAGGTGATGAATCCTTTAAATTGAGTATATCGAAAATTAAAAGTTCTCCATTATCTTATTAGTATAACAGCTAGGGTTAGGGACTCCCTTGATCAGATAAAAATAAATTAGACCTAAGACAGAAAGAAATGTCCCCATCCAAGGTAAAATTCCCCTCTTAAAATCTGCTCTCCTCTCTGCCTATTTTAACTTCCCTTTCCCCACAAGACTGACAGATCACTCTGGCCTAAATCTCTAGGTTTGAGGGCACCTGCGTGGGTTAAGCCTCTGCCTTCGGCTCAGGTCCTGGGATCGAGGCCCGCATCCACATTGGGCTCTCCGCTCGGCAGAGAGCCTGCTTCCCCCCCTCTCTCTGCCTGCCTCTCTGCCTACTTGTGATCTCTCTGTCAAATAAACAAAATCTTTAAAAAAAAAAAATCTCTAGGTTTGAGGTAATAGGTTGCACATGTAAATGCTAGAAGCCAGAAAATGAATTTAACAAAAGTGCCTGAGACTGACAAAAAAATTAAGGCTTGCTTTGCTCCTACCTTCCAGGGCTGCGTAGTCAAGCTGTGTCAAGCCTCAGGCATTCCTACACAGCATTCCTTGCAGGTGCATCCTAGCCTCCGCCCCACCCCCCACCCCCATCTCCTCGCTGCAAAAGAATTTGCATCTGTAGACAGCAGTAGAACTTTTAAATTATAAAGCCTTTTACCTCTACTTTCAAAAGATTCTACCGAATTTAGAGAGTAACTAGAAAAATTATCTGACTGTATTTACAACCTTCCCTTTGCAAAAGAAACGACCCACATTCCTCCTAAATCCTCCTATAAGTGTGCCAAAGGCTGATACTGAAAGGCTAATAGAAGCCACGATTAAGTTATGTGCCCGGAAAAAAAGGCTTTTGTTAAAATGCTTTATGCAGACTTCATAGAGGCCTAAATCTTGTTCCCATTTTAGTTAACATTCTTCCTGGTAGAAACAGGCAAATTTAGTTAAAAAGATGAGCCAATCCTTTGATATTCAGGCTGCAATCCAGGTCATTGGGGAATTAGGAACAGCTGTCTGTTTTACAAATCTTGACAAAATCAGAACTAAAATGCTGGAAACACGCTAAAAGCCCACCTATCTCTGCCAACCTCTCAAAATGCTTATAAATGTTATAAAAGATCAGGGTACCGGAACAAAACTGATCTGAACTTAAAAGTACATCTTAAATCACAATTACCCTGAAACTCCAAAAATAATTTTTTACCTTCTTTTTCCCTTGAAATGATACATTTTGTCTTTAGAATGTAAACCTAGCCCACAGTCTCCTGACCCTGAAGAAAAAGAGGGAAGTATTCAAAAATTGCTCCTGTAATGGCCTCTCCGTAAATATAAGAACAAAATTAAGATTTTGTTTGCATCTTGTCTATATTTTTTGTATGTGCATGTATGTTGTAAATAGATTTTCTCTACCTCCAGATAGTAGTACTAAAATTAATTCAGAAGAGAGCTTTATTTAGTTGGTTTGAAAGCAAGCACTTATAAGGATTAGATCTCTTAACTCAGGATAGGAACTAACTGAAATGTTTCTCAATTCCATGTGACTCGGGAAAATATTTGGTATTAAAGCTAATTTAAGGTTGGTGGTTTAATTAGACATGTATTTGGGAGTTAGCATTAAATATAAAACATATTCTGCTTGTGTTTACTAAATGTCAAAGCTCATGGTATCTCTTGCAGTATTTGTCAGAAAATGTTAAAATAATGGTTGACTGTCTAATGCCTCATGAAGTTTTGTGGGTAGTCTAAGTATAATTGTTAACAACAAGTGAAATAGGGGCGCCTGGGTGGCTCAGTCGTTAAGCGTCTGCCTCCGGCTCAGGTCATCATCCCAGGGTCCTGGGATCCAGCCCCCATCTCAGGGATCCCTGCTCAGCGGGGAGCCTGCTTCTCCCCCTGCTTGTGTTCCCTCTCTGTTTCTCTGTCAAATAAATAAATAAGATCTTTAAAAAAAAAAAAGTGAATTAGATGCAAATAATTCGTATAATCTTTTAAATAGCCTTTGGTAACCTAAGATTTTTTAAGTTTTGCTAAGTTAAATGAGTTGATTTCATTGATCATCTAGATCATTTCTAAATGAGATAAACCACATTCAGTATTTACTGTTGCATTATTTTGTCTACTTTTGTCTCACTGTAGAGAATCTAAAGATAAATTTGGGTTTGTTACTAGGCCTATACTTTCCTGAAAGACTAATGTAGGAATGAAGTGAAGGTTCGGAGCCCACAGCCAAGAAAGAATTCTCGAGACGTCTTTGGTGCAAAAGTGATTTTTATTAAAGCACGGGGACAGGACGCATGGGCAGACAGAGCTGCACTGGGGTCATAGGGAGTGGCCCATTATGTACTTTGAAGTTGGGAGGGGTTAGGGATAGTGTAAGTCCCTAAGGAATTTTGGAAGCAAGGTTTCCAGGACCTTGAGGGGCTAGCTATTGTTAGGAAAAGGTCATTTATTACTGGCTAATAAAACCCTAGTCATGGGGCGCCTGGGTGGCTCAGTGGGTTAAGCCTCTGCCTTCGGCTCAGGTCATGATCTCAGGGTCCTGGAGTCGAGGCCCGCATCGGGCTCTCTGCTCAGCGGGGAGCCTGCTTCCCCCCCTCTCCCTCTGCCTGCCTCTCTGCCTCCTTGTGATCTCTTTCTCTCTGTCAAATAAATAAATAAAATCTTAAAAACAAAACAAAGAAACCCCAGTCATGAGACCCTTCAGATGTATATCTGTGGGGCATATGCTTGGGGGATGATTGCTAACATGTATCTTGGTGGGTAGAGATAAAGTTTGCAAAGGAATTTTTATATGTTACAGTAGACTGACAGGATCCTGGGGGTCAGGCTAAGATTGCCTTTTGCCCTTAGCAAAGTATTAATTAACATGGAGGCAGCTGAGTTCCTAAGGAATGTCACTTTGCCTGTTTCAAGGGCTTGTCAGTGGGCTCTAGGCAGTAAGGAAATTTAATTATTTTTGCCTTTGCTCCCCACATCAAGACTATACAATGAAAACGTTTCTAAAAATTGTGAAATATATTCATCAATTTGCCCATGTAAAGAGTTCTGATGTAATAGTTCACAATACTTCTTAATTTTCACTGGAAATTGAGGCTTCGAAGCATTAAGAATTCTAATAAGTGTAATGAAGGCTACTGGAAATAATAAGGGAAACCCCTCTGGAAAGTAAGATGTGGGTTTTTTGGGTGGGGTGTGTGTTTGGTTTTGGATTTTTGGTTTTTTGTGTGGTTTTTTTTTTTTTTTTTGTCGTTTGTGTTTTTGGTTTTTGGTTTTGTTTGTTTTTTTTAGAGAAAGACTGAGGAATAAAAACATACTTGTTGGGAAAGGAAAATTTTGCCTCAATTTTGAAAGAGGGAAAATGTAGGATAAAATTTGAATTTAAGAAAGTTGCAAAGATGTAGAAAGACTCTTTGGAAAGAAATTTTGTGTGTGGTTGACACTGGCTAAATTAGGATAAATTTAAGTAAATGAGTTTTAATCTCAAAAGTACAATGATGCAAAGTTTTTGTTTTCTCTCCTTTGGTTTTCTTGGGGCACCTGGATGGCTCAGTCAGTTAAGTGTCCAACTCTTGATTTCAGCTCAGCTCATGATCTCAGGGTCGTGAGATCAAGCCTGAGGTCAGGCCCAGTGCTCTGTGGGGAGTCTGCTTGGAGATTTCCTCTCCTCTCCCACTGCCTTTCCCTTTGTTCTCTTGTGTGTGTGCACATACACACTCTCAAATCTTTAGTTTTCTTGAACTGTTGGTCTGCTATTCATAAGAAATTGTAAACAAGTGTTTCCTTACCTTTTTAAGTTATCTATGTAAATAAATGATTCTATGTTTCCCATAATAATTTGCTACATTTATCAGATCTTTGACTCTCAAATCAAATTCTGAAAGGAAGTCTTTTGACCAATCTAACTGAAATTTTCCAATGGGCTCCTGGAACACTTCAAGGAAAAAGAATTGTGAGAAATTAAGCTAATTAGGTTTATCTGGTATGCTAAATTACATGGGAAGCTTTGTGCAATGATATTAAACCCTCTTAGATTATATTTATGTAGATAGGAAGTTAAGTGTTCTAACTTGTGTGAAATGCCTAGAAATCTGATGTCGTGGTATTTTATCTTGAAGTGTTGTACGTAACAAAAATTACCAAATTTCCTTGTCCATTACCTTGTAATGCACTCTAATCAGATCTTTAGCCATAGCCATTTTGTCTTATTATTTACAGACTATTAACTTTTATAAAGGAATAAAAGTATTCCTACAAATGTGCTTCGTCTTCAGTGGGACTCATGGAGCGGGGAAAACAACAGGTTTCTGATAACCTCAAAATCATAAAACTGAACATAGGTAAAAATTTCTAGAACTAGTAGAGAAACTAGATTCAGCCGGAACAAGAATGAATACTATGGGACTGAATAAAGAAAGATGACTATACTTTTTATGACTTTTTGTTTGAAACATTCTTTAAAATGGTTTTCTCTCCAGATATTTATATTTTAATTCCGATGTAGTTAACTTACAGTGTTATATTAATTTCAGGGGCAAGTATAGTGACTCAACATTCCCAAGTGCTCAAGTGTTCTCTTTTTTTTTTTTTTTTAATTCTTTGCCCCAGGGGTACAGGTCTATGAATCATCAAGCTTACACCTTTCACAGCATTCACCAAAGCACAAACCCTCCCCAATGTCCATAACCCAGCCACCCTATCCCTACCCTCCCACCCCCCAGTAACCTTCAGTTTGTTTTGTGAGATTAGGAATCTCTTATGGTTTGTCTCCTTCCCCATCCCATCCTGTTTCATTATTTTTCCCTCCCTATCCCCCANTGTATATATATACCACATCTTCTTTATCCATTCATCTGTTGATGGACATCTAGGTTCTTTCCATAGTCTGGCTATTGTGGACATTGCTGCTATAAACATTCGGGTGCACGTGCCCCTGAGGAACACTACCTTTGTGTCTTTAGGATAAATACCCAGTAGTGCGATTGCTGGGTCGTAGGGTAGCTCCATTTTCAACTTTTTGAGGAATCTCCATACTGTTTTCCAGAGTGGCTGCACCAGTTTGCATTCCCACCAACAGTGTAGGAGGGTTCCCCTTTCTCCGCAACCTCGCCAACATCTGTCATTTCCTGACTTGTTGATTTTAGCCATTCTGACTGGTGTAAGGTGGTATCTCGCTGTGGTTTTGATTTGTATTTCTCTGATGCCGAGTGATGTTGAGCACTTTCTCATGTGTCTGTTGGCCATTTGATGTCTTCTTTGGAGAAATGTCTGTTCATGTCTTCTGCCCATTTCTTGACTAGGTTATTTTTTTTTATGGGTGTTGAGTTTGAGAAGCTCTTTATAGATTTTGGATACTAGCCCTTTATCTGATATGTCATTTGCAAATATCTTCTCCCATTCTGTCAGTTGTCTTTTGGTTTTGTTGACTGTTTCCTTTGCTGTGCAAAAGCTTTTAATCTTGATGAAGTCCCAATAGTTCATTTTTGCCCTTGCTTCCCTTGCCTTTGGTGATGTTCCTAGGAAGAAGTTGCTGTGGTTGAGGTCGAAGAGGTTGCTGCCTGTGTTCTCCTCAAGGATTTTGATGGATTCCTTTCTCACATTGAGGTCTTTTATCCATTTTGAGTCTATTTTTGTGTGTGGTGTAAGGAAATGATCCAGTTTCATTTTTCTGCATGTGGCTGTCCAGTTTTCCCAACACCTTTTGTTGAAGAGACTGTCTTTTTCCCACTGGACATTCTTTCCTGCTTTGTCGAAAATTAGTTGACCATAGAGCTGAGGGTCCATTTTTACATCAAGTGTACTCTTAAGCCTCTTCACCTATTTCATCCAACATCCCCCCCACCTCCCCTCTGGGAACCATCAGTTGACTCTATAATTAAGAGTCTGTTTTTGATTTACCTTTTTAATTTGTTCATTTGTTTCTTAAATTTCACATAGGAGTGGAATCATATGGTGCTTCTTTTTCTCTGAGTTATTCCGTGTAGCATTATACTCTCTAGATCCATCCATGTTGTTGTAAGTAGCAGGATTTCATTCTTACAGATGAATAATATTCTGTTGTATATATACCACATCTTTATCCATTTATCTGTCAATGGACACTAGGACCTTTGGCTACTGTGAAGTTGGAATAAACATCAGGGTGCATGTATCCCTTTGAATGAGTGTTTTTGTATTCTTTGGGTAAATTCCCAGTAGTGCGATAATTAGATTGTAGGGTAGCTCTATTTTTAACTTTTTGAGGAACCCCCGTACTGTTTTCCAGAGTGGCTGCACCAGTTGTAATCCCAGCAACAGTGCAAGAGGGTTCCTTTTTCTCCATATCCTTGCCAACACCTGTTGTTTCTTGTATTTATTTTGCCTTTCTGACATGTGGGAGGTGATAGCTCATTGTACTTTTAATTTGCATTTCCCTGATGGTGAGTGATGGTGAGCACCTTTTCATGTGTCTATAGACCGACCATCCGGGTGTCTTCTTTGGAGGAATGTCTGTTCATGTCTTCTGCCCATTTTTAATTGGATTATTTGGTTTTTTGGGTGTTGTATAAACTCCCTGTATATTTTGGATACTAACCCTTTATGAAATGTGTCTTTTGCAAATATCTTCCCCCATTCAACTGCCTTTCAGTTCTGTTTCCTTTGATGTGCAGAGGCTTTTTACTTTGATGTAGTCCAATAGTTGATTTATTTCTGCTTTTGTTCCCCTTGCCTCAGGAGACCTATCTAGAAAAATGCTGCTGCAACTAGTGTCAGAAATTACTGCCTGTTGCTCTCTTCAAGGGTTTTCCTGATTTCCAGTCTCCTACCGAGGTCCCTAATCTGTTTTATTTTTGTGTCTGGTATAAGAAAGTGATCTAGTTTCATTCTTTTGTATGTTCTGTCCAGTTTGCTGAAGAAATTCTCACACTGCATGTTTTTGCCTCCTTGGTCGAAAACTAATTGACAATATAATCATAGGTTTATTTCTGGGCTTTCTGTTCCACTGATCTTTGTGTCTATTTTGGTGCCATACTGTCTTGATGACTATAGCTTTGTAATATAATTTGAAGTCTGAAAATGTGATCCCTCCAGTTTTTTTCTTTTTTAAGACTGATTTGACTTTTCAGGGTCTTCTGTGGTTCCATTCAGATTTTAGGATTATTCCAGTTCTGTGGAAAAAATACTGTTGGTATTTTGATAGGAATTGCATTAAGTCTGTAGGTTGCTTTGAGTACTATAGACCTCTTAACAATATTCTTCCAATCCATGAGCATGGAATAACCTTCCATCTGTATCATCTTCAATTTCTTTCATCAATGTTTTATAGATTTCAGAGTATAGGTCTTTCACCTTTTTGGTTCAGTCTATTCCTGGGTATTTTATTTTGCTGCAATTATAAATGGGGTTATTTTCTTAATTTCTCTTCATTATTAGTGTATAGGAATGCAACAGATTTCTGTACATTGATTTTTTTCTATCTGGCAACTTTTACTAAATTTGTCAGTTCTAGCAGTTTATTGGTGGAGTCTTTTGGGTTTTCTATATAGAGAGTATCATGTCATCTGCAAACAAGTGGAAGTTTTACTGCTTCCTTACCAGTTTGGATGCCTTTCTTTCTTTTTGTTGTCTGATGCTGTGGCTTGGACTTCCAGTACGATGTTGAATAGAAGTGAGAAGTGGACGTACCGGTCCTGACCTTAGGGGGAAAGCTCTATTTTTCCTGATTGAGTATGATGTTCACTGTTGGTTTTTCATATAAGGCCTTTATTATGTTTACATATGTTCCCTCTAGACCTATGTTGTTGAGAGTTTTTATCATGAATGGATGTTGTATTTTTCGATTTTTTTTTTTTTACATCTACTGAAAGGATCATATGGTTTTTATCCTTTCTCTTATTAATGTGATGTAGGACATTGATTGACTTTCAAATACTGAACCACGCTTGCATGCTGGGAATAAATCCAACTTGATTGTGGCTAGTGATTTTTTTTTTTAATGTGGATTTGGTTTGCTAGTATTTGGTTAAGGATTTTTGCATCTATGTTCATCAGAGATATTAGCCTATAGTTCTTCTTCCATGTTGTCTTTATTTGGTTTTGGTATCAGGGTGTTACTGACCTCATAAAGTGAATTTGGAAGTCTTCCTTCCTCTTCCTTTTTTTTTTTTTTTTTGGAATTGCTTGAGAAGAATAGGTATTAACTCTATAAATGATGTTTGGTTGGATTCACCCATGAAGCCATCTGGTCCTGGACTTTTGTTGTGAGTTTTTTTTGATTATTGATTCCATTTCACTGCTGGTAATCTGTTCAAATTTCCTATTTCTTACTGATTCCGTTTTGACAGTTTATAGGTTTCTAGGATTATCCATTTTTTTTCTAGGTTGTGCAATATGTTGGCATGTGTTTTTCATAATATTCTCTGATAATTATTTGTATTTCTGTGGTGGTGTTAGTCCTGGTTTCATTGATCTGGTTTTTTGTTGTCATTGTTGTTTTAGCTACTGTGTCATTCATTTCTGCTCTAATCTTAATTTCCTTTCTTTTGCTGATCTTGGCGGGGGCGGGGGTTGTTCTTTTTCTAGCTCCTTTAGATGTAAGGTTAGGTGGTCTGAGATTTTTTTTTTCTTGCTTCTTGAGTAGACCTGTATTGCTATAAATGTCCTTCTCAGAACTGCTTTTGCTGCATTCCAAAGATCTTAGACTGTTTTCATTTTCATTTCTCTCCATATAATTTTTTATTTCTTTGATTTCTTGGCTGACCCATTGATTAGTAACATGTTGTTTAACCTCCATGTATTTGTGTATTTCAGATTTTTTTCTTGTAGTTAATTTCTAGTTTCATAGCACTGTGGTCCAAGAAGATGCATGGTATGACTTCAGTCTTTTTGAATTTGTTAAGACTTGTTTTGTTTTGTGGCCTAATATGTGATCTCTTCTGGAGAATGTTCCATGTGTTCTTGAGAAGAATGTGTATTCTGCTGTTTTAGGATGGAATGTTCTGAATACATAGGTTAAATCCACCTAATCCAGGGTGTCCTTGAAAGCCACTGTTTCCCTATTGATTTTTACGATTGGATGACCTGTCCACTGATGTACTTGGGGTGTACAAGTTCTCTACTATTATTGCATTGACTGATTAGTCCCTGTCATTAATGGTTTTATGTACTTGGGTGCTCCCAGGTTTGAGTGCATAAATATTTACAATTGTTATATCTTCTTGTTGGATTGTCTCCTTCTTTATTAAAGCATCCAGTGTCTCATTAGTCTTTGTTTTAAAGCGTTATTTCGTTCAATGTAAGTATTGCTACCCCAGCTTTCTCTTGACATCCATTTGCATGATAGATGTTTATCTCCTCACTTTCAATCTGCAGGTGTCTTCGTCTGAAATGAGTCTCTTGGAGGCAGAATATAAATGAGATTTGTTTTTTAATCCATTCCATCACTGGGTATCTTTTGATGGAAGCATTTAGTCCATTTACATTCAAGGTAATTATTGATATATATGTGTCAGCACTTTGTTTCGTGGTGGGTTTTATAATTTTTCTCTGACCCTTTCTTTTTCTTGCTCTCCTCTATCATGATTTGCTGACTGTCTTTAGTGATATACTTGGAATCCTTTGTCTTTATCTTAGGTACCTCTATTACGGAGTTCTGATTTGTGGTCACCATTAGATTTGTATATAACATCTTCTGCATAGACCAGTCTATGTCAAGTTGATGGTTTCTTAAGTTTGAACCCATTCTTTACTCCCCACCTCCAAACCCCACACTTTAGGTATGTGGTTCTATACTGCACTTCCTCTTATTTTGTGAGTCCCTGGACTGATTTGTACAGATACACTTATTTTTACTGCTTTTGTGTTTCCTACTTTTCTTGTTCTTCCTTGTGGTCTTTCCTTTCCACTCCAAGAGTCCCCTTTAATATTTCTTGTAGGGCTGGTTTAGTTAGTGGTCATGAACTCCTGTACATTTTGTTTAAAGTCTGAGTGAGCCTTTCTTTCCATTCTGAATGATAGCATTGCTGGATAGAGTATTCTTGGCTGCAGGTTTGGTTTGTTTTTGTTTTGTTTTATTTTAATTTATTTATTTCATTTATTTTATTCTTTAATAAATATTTATTTATTTATTTAATTTCTTTTCCTCTCAACAATTTGAATAGGTCATCCCATTCCCTTCTGGCCTGCAAAGCTTCTGCTGAAAAATCTCACAACCTTGGGCAGGGGGTTGGGGGGATGTGGTTCTCCTTGTGTGTAAGGGTCATCTTTTCTCTTGCTGCTTTTCAAATTCACTTTATCACTACTCTTTGCCATTTTAATTACGTGTCTTGGTGTAGATCTCCCTGGGTTGATTTTGTTCAGCAACCTCTGTGCCTCCTGGATCTGGTTATCTGTTTTCTTCCCCAGATCAAGGAATTTTTCAGCTATTACTTCAAATTTTCTGCCCCCATTCCTCCTTTTCTCTCTTCTCCTTCTGGGATCCCTATAATGCAAATGTTACAGTGCTTGATGGAATTGCTGAGTTCCCTAAAGCTGTTCTCATTTTCATAATTTTTCTTTTTCTCTCACCTGCTCGGCTTTATTATTTCCAGTACTCTGTCTTCCTGGGCACTAACTGGTTCCTCTGCTTCCTCTAGGCTGCTATTTATTCCTTCTAGTGTGGGGAGTTTTTTTTTGTTGTTGTTGTTTTAAGTAGGCTCCATGCCCAGCGTGGAGCTTAACATTGGGCTTGAACTCCTGACCCAAGATTAAGAGCGGAGATTGAGTTGGACGTTTAACCAACTGAGCCACCCAGGCACCCTTTCATCTAGTGTGTTTTTAATTTCACGTACTGCGTTCACCTCTGATTGGTTCTTTCTCTCTTTTAAAGGCCTCACTGATGTCCGGTACTCTTTCCTCAAGTCTAGTACATATCTTTATATGTCCTTGAAAGCCACCGTTTCCCTATTGATTTTATTCTCTATGAATTCTCTATCAGGCATATTACTTGTACCCATTTTGCTTAGGTCTCTTGCTGTGGCTTTATCTTGTTCTTTCATTTAGGACCTATTCCTCTGTCTCCTCTTGTCTAACTCTGGGTGCTAGAAAAGTCAGCTATTTTTCCTGTTCTTGAAAGTAATGGCTTATGAAGAAGAGGTCCCACAGTGCCCTGCAGTACAGTGTTCCCTGTTCCTTACAACGGGGCACTTTGGGGATTGTCTGCTATTTGTGTTATTTGTGCCCTGCTGTTGTGTCCTGGCCATTTTCTCCTTCAGTCCCTTCATCTGCATAAGTGCTCTTTGACTGTTGTGGGCTGCGTTTGGTCTCCAGCTGGGGTGTGATGTGCTGGTTCTGCTTGCAAAATAAGACCTGCCACAGCTGGGGTGAGAACCAGCCTGGGCAGATCCAAAAGCATGCAAGGGTGTGGTGTGCAGTTTTAACAGGGTGCACCTCCAGTTTCTGCAGGGCCCGCTGCCAGGACCGACGCCCCATAAAATGCATGGTGTGTTGGCAGCAGTTGAGCCAGTGTCCTGGGGGAAGGGGCCTGCAGCACTGGGACTGAGGCAAGCGTGCCTGGAAAGGGCAGATCTGCCAAAGTGCAGGGGGTGGGACTTGGTGTAAGCAAGTTAGGTAGTAAATGTTGACACTGCTCCGGTTTCCACAGATGGCACCATAGTTTTTTGTTTGTTTGTTTTGCCGGGGGTTTTTTTGCTATTTTTTCAGTGTTCCGAGATTCATTGTTTATGCACCACACCCAGTGCTCCAGGCAATACGTGCCCTCCTTCATACCCACCACCAGGCTCACCCATCCCCCTTCCCATAACCCTCAGCCTGTTTCTCAGAGTCCATGTTTATGGTGGGCGTGGCTCGGGAAGGGAGATGGCACCTGCCAGCTCCTTCGTTCCTGGAGAATTCTCTTAGACATCCCTGCTCCTCTGGGATCTGCTCCAAAATGCATACACTCCCTCCCGGATGTCCCAGGCATTTCCAAAACTGCTGCTTCTATGCTGTGTCCCTCAGGGCTGTTTGTTTTATTGTCTCTTTAAGGGTGGGGACTCAGCTTCCTATCACCCTCTGGACTCTCCCAAAATTGAGCTTGCTCATTTTTAAAACTTCCAGGTCTTCAGTCATGCTGGTTGTAAGAAGTCACAGAATTCGATCCCTCTGGTTTTCAAAGCCAAATGTTATGGTGATTTGTCTCCCCCATGTGGGCTCCCCCCAGTGTGTTAGTCTGTTTCTCCCCCTCGTCTGTGCCTACGGGTCCCTCCCTCCCTTAGATGGCCCACGGCTCCTTTAGCAACCCACCATGACTCCACCCTTCGTACCGTCTTTAATGTGGCTTCTCTGTATTTTATCGTGGAGTCTGTTCTCCTGGTCTTCAGGTTGTTTTCTGTGTTATTTACACTAATGTGTTACGTAGTTATATCCAGGAAACAAGACGAGCTTGGGGGGCCCCTACTCTGCCATCTTCCCAGCAATCTTTTTCTCCAGACTTAAGTGAACTTTTTCTCTTAAGCTAACTAACTTACAGCAATTTGATAAAATACACCCTCGAACACATTCAAACATTGATCTTTTCTCCCTACCTGAACCCTTGAGAATTCAGACTCTCAGTTAAGTGTTCTTACATTTTTTATGGCAATATATTTATTTGCGTAAGTTCAATGAGAGTATGTTCTCCTTATGACAGGACACAATTGGAAATATGGCTTTGACTGGAATTTAATATTTGTGAGAGACATACATAGATTCAGATATGACCAGACAGCTTTAAAAAAAGCTAAGATTGACTCTATGGAGCCAATGAAGCCCCTTGGAAATCTCAGCCTGGTACCTTTCATTTCAGAGTTCCCAGCAGCCTTCCCAAGTGAGTAAAGAAGGTCCCTTCCTGGCAGGTGCAGGAACCCCAAAGAGATGAATTCACTCAAATCCATAGGTATTGTAGGCAAAGTCTGATGTCAAGTCTTTAGCTTGGTTTCAGGCCATGAGATGCTGTCAAAAGTTCAGTCTAGAGATGCCTTATGAAAAGTTCCAGAAAAGCAAGGTTTAAAAAGTCTATATGGTCAACCAGTATTCCTGCTGCACTTACATATTCAGACCAAGTTTGTTTAAATGAATTTTGCAAACAAACCAGTGTTAATTTGGCTCTTCATTTTTAAAAATGCAGGTGATTACATCTTTGTAGATATTAGAATTTAATGCTATTCATTATAACCTGGACTAGATCCTGATTTCTTCTAGTGTCCTCCAATGTCTATGACATTCCAAACTAACATTTTGATTTGTCTCCCACCTTGCTGACTTGGAATCATTTGAGAATTAAAACTGCCCTTTTTCCTGAAGCCCTGTGAATAAATGGCTTGATGTAAACTTCAGAGAAATCACAACAGCAGCTCATGTATAGACAAAGAAATGCCTCCTATTTAATACCTGATTACTTGAATCAGAATACACCTGCTTTATTACCTCCTAAAATGAGCTTGACTATTGTCTGGATGACCAAAAGACTAATTCAATGAAACCACCTACCAGCTCAATTTTTAAAGAAAATTCTATTTTTATATTTAATCCAAATATAATAAACAGTGTTATATTTCAAGTGTACAATACAATGATTCAAAAATTCTACACAATACACAGTGCTCAGTAAGTGTACTCTTAATCCCCATCACCTATTTCACCTACACCCCTGCCCACCTCCCTTGTGATAACCATCACTTCTCTGTAGTTAAGAGTATGTTTTTTGGTTTCTCGTTTCTGAAATTCCATATATGAATGAAATGCTATGGTAGGTCTTTGACTTATTTCACTCAGATGGATCTAGAGGATATAATTCTATGTTCCAAGTGACAAATTTTCTTTTTTATGACAGAGTAATATTCCATTCTGTGTTTATACCCCATCTTTATCATCTATAGAAGGATACTTGGGCTGCTTCCATATGTTGGCTAACATAAATAATACAGCAATAAACCTAGGAATGCTTGTATCTTTCTGATTAGTGTTTTCATTTTCTGGGCCATCTGTATGCCTTCTTTGGAGAAATATCTGTTCATGTTTTCTGCCCATTTTTTAATTGGATTAGTCATTGTTTGGGTGTTGAGTTGTATCAACTATTTCTTGAGCACTAACCCTTTGTTGGATTCGTCATTTGCAAATCTCTCCTCCCATTCAGTAGGTTGACTTTTAGTTTTGTTTTCCTTCACTGCACCCCTTAGATGTCGTTCTAATAGACTATTTTTGCTTTTGTTTCCCTTGCCTCAGGAGACATCTAGAAAAATGTTATGGCTGATGGCAGAGAAATTACTGCCTGTGCTCTCTTCTAGGATTTTTATGTTTCAGGTTTCACATTTAGATCCCTAATCCATTTTGAGTTTTTGTGTATGGTGTAAGAAAGTGGTCTAGTTTCATTCTTTCTTTTACATGGAGCTGTCCCATTGCATATTCTTGCCTCCTCTGTTGTATAGTTTCAGATCTCACGCTGAGGTCCTCAATCCATTTTGAGGTTGTGTGTGTGTGTGTGTGTGGTGTAAGAAAGTGATCCAGGTTCATTCCTTTGCATGTAGCTGTCCCGGTTTCCCAGAACCATTTGTTGAAGAGGCTTTTTACCCTTGTATATTCTTACCTCTTTTGTTGTAGATTAATTGACCATATAATTGTGGGTTTCTTTTTGGGCTCTCTATTAATCTATGGGTCTATTTTTTGTGTTAGTACCATACTGTTTTGGTTATTAATTTTGTAGTATATCTTGAAGTCTGGAATTGTGATATCTCCAGTTCTTAAGATTGCTTTGGCTAATTCGGGGTTTTTTTGTGCTGCATTACAAATTTTAGGATTGTTCGTTCTAGTTCTGTGATAAATGCTGTTGGTATTTTGCTAGGGATTGCACTATATCTGTAGACTGCTATGGGCAGCATGGGCAATTTAACTTTTACTCTCCCCACCCCCACATGTTAATGTATATGATGTCACACTTCACATTCTTTTATTTTGTGAATCCCTTTATTGACTTTTTTATAGATCTACTCTTACTGCTTTTGTGTTTAATCTCTGTACTAGTTTCATAAGTGGTTAATCTACTTTGTTTACATGTGCCTTCCCTAATTTTCTTACACCTGATTATGGCCTTTCTTTTCCACTCAAAGAATTCCCTTTAGTGTTTCTCGTTGGGCTGGTTTAGTGGTCATGCACTCCTTTTACTTTTGTCTGAAAAATTCTCTCTCTCCTTGTATTCTGAATGATAGTCTTGCTGGATAGAGTATTCTTGGCTGCAGGGTTTTCTTCTTTAGCATTTTGAACACATCATCCCACTCCCCACTGGCCTGCAAAGTTTCTGCTGAAAAATCTGCTGACAGCTTTATGGAGTTTCCCTTGTATGTATGTAATTGTTTTTTCCTCTGCCTGCTTTTAAAGTTCTCACTACTTTTTGCCCTTTTAATTGTCTTTGTGTGGACCACCTTGCTTTTTTTTTTTTTTTGGTGGCTCTCTGTGCCTCCTGGACCTACTTTTGTTTCCTTCCCCAGGTTAGGAAAGTTTTCAGATACTTAATCAAAACTTCTGCCCCCCCGTGTCTCTCTTCTCCTTCTGGGATCCCTAGAATGTGACTGTTATTACCCCTATTGGTGTTGCTGAGTTCTTAACCTGTTTTTTTCTTTTTCCTGTTCAGCTTGGTCGTTCTCCATTATGGTCCTCTAGCTTCTTATCTGTTTTACTGCTTCCTCGGGTCTACTATTTATTCACTCTAGCGTATTTTTAATTTTATAACTATCTCTAATTGGTTCTTTCTTATATTTTCTGTCTTTGTTGAAGGTCACATGGAGAGCTTTCAATCTTAAGTCCAGTGAGTATCTTTGACAGTTACATTCTCTTTTTGGTCCTGTTGTTTCAGTTGGGACATAATTCCTAATCCTGCTTCTATGTATTAAAGTCAGCTATGTCTCCTGCTCTTGAAAGGAGTGGCCTTACGAAGCAATCCTGAAATGCCCTATGGGGCAATGTCCCCTCCTCACTAGAACCTGGTGCTTCAAAGGTGTCTCCTAGGGGTGTTGCATTGCACCCTACGATTGTGGTTGAGCCACATTTGTCTTTAGTCCAGTTGGCTTCACTGACCCTCTCTGCCTGTTGTCATCAGGCTTGGGTCCTTGTGCTGTTAAGGTGCCAGTCCGGGGCCACTCTGGGCTAGAGTTCGGTCAGACCCGCTGCTTGCCTTCAGCCCACTTGCTGAAACCGTGGGTGCCCCGAACTACAGGGCTGTCTCCCTCTGTTGTCCCAAAGAGGCTTTCGTTGGTGGGCAAGGTCAGGAGTCAGAGCAGCTGTCTGTCCCCAGTCGTCTGGAAGTTGCAGTGACCCTGAAGGACTGGGTTCTCTTTGTGCTGCCTGCACCACCCCCCTTGAGGTTTCTGTTGGTGGGTCTGGGCCTGCCACTGAACTGCTGGTGGTTATCTCCTTTTCTCCCCAGGGAAAGAGTCCCTCTGGAGTGGTGCTGACCCCCGTTGAGGCTGCTTGTGCAATGAGGCCCTCGTGGAATCACTTTGCAGTGAGGCAGGTTGGATGGGAGTCTTCAGGAAAACTCAGTGGCAAGGCATGCTGTTAGCAAAAGCTAGGTGGTGAGGGTTCCACACTGATTCCGCAGGTGCCTGTGTACCTGTACCTAGGCTGGCGAAGCAGAGAAGACATACCATCAGCTCTTTTGTTCTTGAGAAGTCTCCTATAGATCCCTGCCCCTTCACCACCAGGTCTGAGAATACAGCTCCTTCCCCATAGGCCCTCAGCTCTTTTCAAACCGCTGCTTCTGTGCTGGATCTGGAAGGGATTGTCCTATTGTTCTCTTTAAGGGTGGGGACTCTGTTTCCTATTGTGCTCCAGCTCTGAGTCCAGCCCGCTGATTTTTTAAGGTTCCTGATGTTAACACCCTCTGGTTTTTAAAACCAAATGAGGACTTGTCTTCCCAGTGTAGGTACTTCTCCGTCTGGGCTGCCTGGTTGTGGGGTCTGTTCCTCTCGCTGCATGTGGTGTCCCTCCCACCTGTGGTTAGCCTTGCAGACTGGTTGGATCCTGACCTCCTCTCCACCCTTCCTACCCATTTTCAGTGTGGCCTCTGATTTTTCTGGGTTAGGCTGATACGGCTGTTACCTTGGTATAGCTGCTGTCAGCTCAACTTTTATGTGTGAAAATTCACGGAAGTTTCAAAGGAAATAACTGTAGGGGCCCAGGGCAGGCCACCCTAAAATGAACCACTTTAGCATAAAGGTTATTCCAAAGGTATAAAATTATTCTTGAAGGCAATCAAGACCCTACGGGCTCAAGAGAAATTTTTGTTCTTCCCTTAACTACAATCAAGGGTCTAAACTGGTAGTTTTCCCCAGAACGAGAATTAGCAGCAGAAATAAATTCATTCTGAGTGAGCCATCTGGACAGTAGGGTAAACATCTAATTTACACACAGCTTCTCTCATCACCCTGTGAGGTACAGTCCTCTCTTCTGAAACCCCAGACCCCCTACCCTTTTCTCCTTAGTTCAGAATGACCTACTTACCTCATTTTGCCTGTCCCTGGGCTTGGCATGTCTGGGTAGGTTCCCCATAGGTACACTACTCAATCTTTTCTGTTAATCTGTCCATGTTGATTCTTAGTCCACCTAGGACCTTGAAGGGGACAAGACTTGTTTCCTGACAGTTTCTATCAAGGGTCTCTTGGACAGTCTTTGGCATTTGCTGCTCCCTATCAGTTGTGGCATATGTAATTTGTTCTTCCATATGCATTCATATAAACAAAACATAGGTATGTTGTTTTAGGAAATTTCTGTTAGGGTTTTGATTGGAGGTACACTGAATCCAAAGATCCATTTAAAGTCTGATATTGTTCTATTGAGGTTTTAAATCTTTCCAAATAATGCTGGTTTTGTTCCCTTCTTGAGGTTTCATATCTTCAAAAAAAAAAAAGTACTTACGCAATTTTTTGTTAAGTAGTATTTGTTTCTCAGTACACCTTCTAACTGGTGTGTTGAAATACAATTGCCTCTTGTATATTAAAATTTTTTCATTCCAGTCTTTCTTAACTGTGTTGGGCAGGATATCAAGGACACTCTTCAATGGGAGTGATGGCAGGTACTTCTGTCTTGTTCCTAAAAACAAATGAAAACTCTGTCTTGTCTCCATTAAATATGAAACTTGCTTCCAAACTCTGAATATTCTTTATCAGTTTATGGAAGGTCCCTTATTTTTACTATGTTTTACATCTAGATGCTGAAATTTCTCAAATGCTTTCCCATCATCTATAGAACTATATGGTTTTTCTCCTTTCATTGTGAATTTTCTAGTATGCCAATTTTACATTCCTTGGATACATAAAACTTGCTTATGAAATACTAACCTTTTTGAAAACTGTTGCATTGCTAAGAGTTTATAATGGCCTATACTCCTTCTTCCTTACTGCCCTCATTGGAATTGTATACCAAAATTATGCTATGCTATCTTCATGAGTTCCAGAATATTTCCTCTTTTTAAAAATCCTCTGCAATTATTTTTTTAGAAGATTGGAAATTTTCCTTTGTTTTATAGACCCTATAGTCCCAGAGTTTTCTTTGTGGAAGAATTTTTAACTATTATTTCAATTCCCCGAGTAGCTTTAACTATCTCGATTCTCTATTTTTACTTCTAATAGATCATGCTTAAATTTTAAATATTGGCATTAGGGGCACCTGGGTGGCTCAGTTGGTTAAGCATCTGCCTTCAGCTCGGGTCATGATCCCAGGGTCCTGGGATAGAGCCCTGCATCAGGCTCCCTGCTCAGCGGGGAGTCTGCTTCTCTCTCTCCCTCTTCCTGTCACTCCCCCTTCTTGTGCTCTTTCAAATAAGTAAATAAATCTTGGCCTTAAGTTGATTATCTCTTTTTAAATGTCTGCAACATCAGCATCTTTTCATTCCTGAGGTTTATTAATTTTTTTTAAAACCATCCTAGCAGGTTTGTTGATTGTTTCAAATAACCTTTCGATCTTTTCTAATTGTATTTATTAGCTCATTCTTACTATACATTCTCCGAGTTAATCTTATTTTTCCCAACTCCTCAAAGTGTAGGCTTAGCTAATTTGCATAATTTTTTCCTAACATAAGTTTTTAAGAGCGGCTTTAGCTTGAGCCTACATTTTTTCATTACTCATTTAATTTGTGCTGTAACATTTAATATCCCATGTCCCTAATTAAAACAATGGTATAGGTATTTTCACATCAAAGATGCTTCATTTTAATCTAATTACTGTGTTGTGCTTAGGTTTATAAATTCCAATTAGACAATTTCCACTAAGTCGCAATGTGATAAAGTAGTGAATGAAGGAAAGTACCACTGTTAAAACTTCCACACTCAAATTCCCTTTCTTTCCTCTGTCACAGGTAAGTATCTACTTACTCTCATTTGATTGGTATCAACATTAACGGACTTTCATTATTAGTGAAGTCTAATTTTCCCTTGTTAGCTAAAAATATTAATACAAATTTAATAGGTTCTGCCTACCCCCAATGAATTTGGGAACCACTCATTTGTAGCATGGATAATAAGACATCAAACCCCCCCCCCATGCATTTTGTCATTTTGGGGAAGGGGCAATGTTTATAGAAGAAAAGCATCTTTGGGCGCCTGGGTGGCTCAGTGGGTTAAAGCCTCTGCTTTCGGCTCAGGTCATGATCTCAGCGTCCTGGGATCGAGGCCCGCATCAGGCTCTCTGCTCAGCAGAGAGCCTGCTTCCTCCTCTCCCTGTCTCTCTGCCTGCCTCTCTGCCTACTTGTAATCTCTCTCTCTGTGTCAAATAAATAAATAAAATCTTTAAAAAAAAAGAAAAGAAAAGAAAAGCATCTTTAAGATGGCTTTTGTTTTCCAAATGTGTAATTTAATCTTTTGTAGTCTAGATTATAAAAAGTTGGACATCTTGACCAGTGGAAATTTGCAAAGGATGTCATATTCATTCCCCTTAAGAATCATTGCTATCTGATAGGGGTAAGAGATTTTCGTATTTTGAGGCCTTGGTATTAAAAACATGGATCTATACCACAGAACAATTAGAGTATGTATCTTTCATCTTTACTGTGTAAAAATGCTTTCCCTCCATAGGATAGACATTGTACGGTGGACACTTGGAAGTCAGCTAGGCTGTGTTGCATTACCAAGCAGAAAGGGAATCATTATTTTTCATGCAATCTGAGCAAAGTTCTGTAGTATATATTCTCAGTACACATGAGCTATTACAATTCCCTTCTCCACTGTTCCCAAATCTTTCACCCTCCGTCCTTTTTTCCATCTAAATTATAAACTAGGAAAAGGTAGGAGAAAGCCAATGATACACCAAGGGCCAGGAGGCACTGGTAAGGAAATGGCTTTTATTTTTCAATAGCTCATTCTTCAAAATGGATGTTACATAAAACAAATTATTGGTGTTAGCAAATGTTTGAGGTGGGGAAAAAATCCTCTTACATGAAAAATACCATATGAAGATACTTAAGTATATTTAAGTTGTATCAGGTCTCACTTTTCTAATTCAGTTCCCACCATCAGAAATAATGCTTGAATGATTCATTCTAGAAAACAGTCTCGTGCATTTTAATCACTCTTATCATTTCAGAAGAAACATATGAATAAGTTGTTTACCAGCAAATATTGTAACCTACATGGTAGACCAGTCATTCTAATTACACTTTAAAAGGAACAGAAACGAAAACCACTTACAGGAACTTCTGTTACTGTTCTCGCTGCTCAAGCATGGAAAACAAGGATTCCCCTTTCCGCGGCTGCTTATACAGAGTCATGCTTCACCAGAAACTCGTCTTAGTTCTTGAATAGTAAATACAAAAAGACAGAATTGAATTTTAGACTCAATAACATGATTATATCTGCTTGTGGTTAACTTTTCGTCTTTCAAAATAATCTAAAACTTACCAAATATTTCTGATTGTCTTCTAGGCAAGAGTGTGGTAAATAGGTGTCCTCTTCTTGAAGTCTTTGGAGCCCAAAGTGCTGAAATTGTAAATATATACATATCTATGAATTCTGGGACACAAGAGAACAGCAGTACAGACAGAATGCTGAGAATTATCCCGCCCAAGTTCAGCTCTGCAATAGATCAGCTACCACTACAGATGGCAGTTAACTGTTCGGGTGATTACAGATTATCCGAATTTGGGGGATGTTTGTCAAAATATGAATGTGCCCTTGAGAGTGTTTCCCACACAGGAGGATCATTTATGAAGTATGTCCTGGCAGCCCAAGGCTCAGGACTAACCGCTGCTAAAGAGGGTAGACACTGCATTTCAGTGCTCATTCTGTCTACCAGCCTGATGATGGTGTGACCCAGGACAGCTTTTTAAGATTAAATGCCTAAAAGTTTGGAGTCTTAAACAGACCCTGCATGACAGATTTTCTTCTAACTTGAGATGTGTTGGAAAAAAGGAAGCCCCTCTATTTTTTCAAGTGCTTAGGAAGTTTCAATTTTCCAGAGTAAAATATTCCTCCATGTTTAACATAGCCAAACATTCCCAATTTTTTATTAATGAATCTTGAGGAATATGGCTACTTCTACTTTAATACATAACCGTCCCTCCAAGCTGATATTTACATGTACCTCCTAACCAGATACAGCACTTAGAGAATCAGGATGTAAAATTCATCATTCCCTCATTGCCTTTTTTTCCAACATCTCTTTCTACAACATTTGACTATTAGAAGATCTACATCACTGTTCTTTACAGTATAATTAGACCCCTTAGTATTTAAAATATATTTGACAGTATATTTTTAGCTTAAAAAAAGCTTAAGCTACGGGTGATATTAGTAAAAATGACAGAGTAAGGACCTCTAAAAGTTCTTTATAAAAGCAATGAGAACACTGGAAAAAACTGTCAATCAACTTCAGAAACTAATCAAAGACTTAAGCAATTGTGAAACCTTTTTTTTAAAAAATTTTATTTATTTATTTATTTGACAGATCACAAGTAGGCAGAGAAAGAGGGGGAAGCAGGCTCCCTGCTGAGCAGAGAGCCCGATGTGGGGCTCGATCCCAGGACCCTGAAATCATGACCTGAGCCGAAGGCAGAGGCTTTAACCCACTGAGCTACCCAGGTGCCCCTTGTGAAACCTTTTCAAGAAAAAATGGCCAAATCTTGGCAAGAATAATAACCCTTGTGGCATTTTAACTTGCCCTCTTCCCATTTCACCACCTTCCCCTCCTCCAACTCTATGGTGGCCACGAAAACTAGTAGCCCATAATCACAGCTAAAACCAGCAGCCTGGCAACTACTAGAGACAGCAGAAAGGAGCTCTTTGTTTAAAACACAATAGCATAACCAAAAATCGGGGGGGGGGGG
>LNAC01000073.1:451936-524569 GCA_002007465.1 Ailurus styani | reverse complement strand
AGGGGGGGGGGGGGGGAAGAAAAATGAGGAATGAGATATCTATTGATATGCTCTGAACTCCTGTGACCTAGTCCTAGGACTCTAGAGGGCAATACAGATGCATAAAGTTGTGTGCAAGGCCAGCACCATGCACATGCTCAGGAAAGAGCTGAGAAGGTCCTAGGACCTCACCTCTGGGTAACCTTGAGGCTCCACTCAAGCAGAAAGTAAAGGCTAAAACAGTTGTAAATAGCATGGCTTAATGTTGCAGACCTCCCCCAATACACACACAGAACCCTTCTGCAAAGACTAGAAGACAACGGTTCTAGGCATCTAAGAAAATCTGTGTGCAATTACTAGCCCACCACTAAGCTAATCAGAGAATTCAGCCACACAAAGATTAGACTATATAATACAGAAAAACCCTAGATATATAGCAGCAACAAACCCCAAGAGTGAGGAGAATGTACTTTCCAGAATGGCTGTGTTAATTAAAATGCCCATTTTTTTCTGTAAATAGACTAAATGCTCCAATCAAAAGACCTAGGGTAATGGAGTGGATAAAAAAGCAAGACCTATCTATAATTTCAGACCTAAAGACACATGCAGCTTGAAAGTGAAGGGATGGAAAAGCATTTATCATGCAAATGGAATTGAGAAGAAAGCCAGCATAGAAATAGATCTCACAAAATTAAAAAAAAAAACAAGAGATAAAGGATACTGCATAATCAAAAGGAGCAATAGAACAAGAAGATATATCAATTGTAAATATTTACACACACAACATGGAAGGACCCAAATCCATAAAGCAGTTAATACCAAGGTAACTGATAGTGATAGAACAAAGCAGGGGACTTTAACACTCCACATGTACCAGTGCATAAATCTTCCAAACAAAATCAAGGAAACAATGACTTTGAATGACACATTGGACCATATGGATCTCAGATATATTCAGAACATTCCATCCAAAAACAGCAGAATACACATTCTTTTCAAGTGCACATAAAACATTCTCCAGAAGAGATCACAGGTTAGACCACAAAATAAGTCTCAACAAATTCAAAGGCTGAAGTCCTACCATGCACCTTTTCTGATCACAATGGTATAAAACTAGAAATCAACCACAAGAAAAAAGTCTGTAAAGAGCACAAATACATGAATGTTAAATAACATGCTACTAAACAATGAATGGGTAAACCAAAAAATCAAAGAGGAATAAAAAAAAATATATGGAGACAAGTGCTTGCTCTCAAGCCTGCTTCTCCCTCTCCCACTGTGTCTCCCTCTCTCTGCCAATTAAATAAAAATCTTTGGGATGCAACAAAATCTGTTCTAAGAGGCATTTTATAGTAATACAGGCTTACCTCAAAAAGAAAAATCTCAAACAACCTAACCTTATGCCCAACAGAGGTAGAAAAAGAACAAACGAAGCCCCAAACCAGGAAAAGGAAGGAAATAATAAACAAAAAAAAATAGAACAAATTAGGAGGAGCTTTTTCTTTGAAAAGATAACAAAATTAAACCTTTAGCCAGACTCATCAAAAGAGAAAAGATCCAAGTAAAACCACAAATGTGAGGAGAAATAACCAACACCACAGAAATACAAAGGATTGTAAGAGTATAAAAAACTATATGCCAACTAATTGGACAACCTAGAAGAAATGGATAAAATTCCCAGAGACACATAACCTACTGAAACAGGAAGAAATAGGAAATTTGAGCAGACTGATAACCAGCAATGAAATTGAATCCATAACCAAAAACTCCAAACAAAAGTCTAGGACCAGGTGGCTTCACAAGTGAATTCTGCCAAACATTTAAAAAAGAGTTAATTGGTGGCTCAGTCGGTTAAGTGGCTGCCTTCAGCTCAGGTAATGATCCCAGGGTCCTGGGATCGAGTCCCACATTGGGCTCCTTGGTCAATGGGGAGCCTGCTTCTCTGTCTGTCTGTGCCTGCCACTCTGCCTGCCTGTACGCTCGCTTGCTCTCTCTCTGACAAATAAATAAAATCTTAAAATAAAAAAAGTTAGGTGCCTGGGTGGCTCAGTGGGTTAAAGCCTCTGCCTTCGCCTCGGGTCATGATCTCAGGGTCTTGGGATGGAGGCCCGCATCGGGCTCCCTGCTCTGCAAGGAGCCTGCTTCCTTCTCTCTCTCTCTGCCTGCCTCTCTGCCTACTTGTGATCTCTCTGTCAAATAAATAAAATCTTAAAAAAAAAAGTTAATACCTATTCGTCTCAAAATATTCCAAAAAATAGAAGAGGAAGGAATACTTCCATATTAATTCTATGAGCCCAGTAACATTCTGATACCAAAACCAAAGACACCACAAAAAAAGAACTATAGGCCAATATCTCCGATGAACATAGATGCAAAAATCCTCAACAAAATACTAGCACATCAGATCTAACAATACAGTAAAAAAAAAAAAATCACTCACCACAATCAAGAGGGATTCCTGACCTGCAAGAATGGTTCAATATTCACAAGTCAATCAACATTTGATCCTTTCAGGAGATGTAGAAAAGGCATTTGACAAAATACAACATCCATTCATGATAAAAACCCTCAAAAAAGTGGGTCTGAATTAAGGCCTTATACGGAAAAGCTCACATTTAACCATGTGCACACACACTGAACTACTCAGCCGTGAAGGAAAGAATACCTGCCACTTGAAACGACGTGGACGGAGCTAGAGCGAATAATGCTGAGTGAAATAAGTCAGGAAAGACAAATACCGTGTGATTTCATGTATATGTGGATTTAAGAAACAAAACGAATGAGGTATCAAGGACTTATTCCTATGCCTCCCTCTATTTTTCTATCTACACACACACCCTCCATCGGAGATTGGTAGGTGTTAACTAGAAAAAAAGGAGTGGGAGAAGTGGAGAGAGGGAATGAGGAGGAAATAGAATAAAAATGTCTTAGAATGATGCACATAGGTAGAGTCCGGATGAGACAGAATATGACACGTGGAAACTGAGTACAGCTAGTCTAGAATGTAAAGGAGGAAAGCATGAGACGAGGCAAAGTTTAATAATAGTCTTGGAGGCACTGCCAAGTTTGTACTTAAACCTGCAAGCAATGAGGAACTGACATAAGATGTATAAAAAATACTTAACGATTGTGTAAATAACCACGTAATCATTAAAATAAAGTTTGTGAAGGATATTTTGCCACTTTTGAAAATTCACATTATGTGTCACTTGGAAAACAAGATCTGTAATAAACTACATAAAATTTATATTTTAACATATTTTAACACTTTAAAAAGATTACAAAATGTACCAGTTTTTAAAAAAGATTTACCAGGGCGCCTGCATGGTGCAGTTGGTTAAGCATCTGCCTTTGACTCGGGTCATGATCTCAGGGTCCAGGGATGGAGCCCCACGTCAGGCTCCCTGCTCAGCAGGGTGTCTGCTTCTCCCTCTGCCCCTCTCCCCGCTTATACCCTCTCTCTCTCAAATAAATAAAATCTTTAAAAATAAATAAAATTAAAGAAAGATTTATCTTTTTAGAGAGCGAGCGAGCAGGGGAGGAGCAGAGGGAGAGTGAGACAGGCAGACTCCTCGCAGAGCAAGGAGCCCGACATGGGGCTGCATCCCAGGATGCCGAGATCAGGACCTGAGCTAAAATTAAGAGTGGGACTCTCAACTGACTGAGCCACCCAAGCACCCCAAGATGGACCAAGTTCTTAACAGTAGCTATTCCTAAATGTTAAGTTTGCAAATGACTTCACATTCTTCCTTTTGCTTTTTTATACTTTTGAATTTTTAAAATAAGTCTGGGGCGGCTGGGTGGCTCAGTGGGTTAAAGCCTCTGCCTTCGGCTCAGGTCATGATCTCAGGGTCCTGGGATCGAGGCCCGCATCGGGCTCTCTGCTCGGCAGGGAGCCTGCTTCCTCCTCTCTCTCTCTCTGCCTGCCTCTCTGCCTACTTGTGATCTCTCTCTCTGTCAAATAATAAAATCTTTAAAAAAAATAAGTCTATATTACATCTATAATACTTTAAAAAGCACGCTAGAAAGCAAGCGTCCTATGTTTGGAAGAGGTGCCATGTCACTGCCAAGAATAATTAAGCTGAGTGTCATCGCCACTGTGGCAGGACAGGAGACCCCACCCTCCATCCGCCCATAAAGATCAACAACTAGACAGCTATCCGCAAACAAAAAAAAAAACCCAGCTCTGATAGAGTTCAAGGGCCACTTAAACTTCAGCAAGCAACACAAGGGAACCAAGAAACCTGAGAACCATTACACAGTAAGAGGAAGGGAGAACAGGTTGCTTTGCCTGCGTCACCCCATCCCCCAGGCCAGGACCCCACCGCACCAAGAGTTCCCTCACTGGCAAAGGGAGGGGGGGAGAGTGACCAGCTCCCCGAGCCTGTGGGGGCACTGCACAAGGGACCCACTTTGGTCTCATTCCACCCAGAGGCGGAAAAGGCTGTGACACGCACAGGTAGCTAGGGGCCAGGAAGAAGAGTTGGGCTACCAGTAGCAGCCCCAGCAGGAGTGACTCAGGTTCCCAGTGAACTGTTCTGCAGAAGACAGCAGTAGCTTTTGCCACTGAAGAAACCAGTGACCAACCCAGCCAGCGTAGACCCCTACAGATTTCACCACCGAGGGTTTCCCCCCAAGGTTTTCCCCATCACAGCTGACGGCTACCTGATGCCCCCTCCTGCTCTGTGCCCAATCCCAGAATTAGTATCTGTGCGGGCAGCCAGCCCTGGCCTCTGTGGCTATGGGAGTACAGATGCCAGCCGAGATGCGGGTGGCTGACACCCCACCACTGCATGCACATCTGGGGCTAACTAGGCCCTCCAGCTGTGCACCCACACGCCCCTGGCCTGATTTCCATTGCCAGCCTCGGCCAGCACATGCACACCCCTGGAGAGATCCTGCAGCCTTAACAGTGAATACCAAAAGCCAGGGCTCTTAGAGCTGCTGTGGGCCTGGATCCAGCCCTGTCTGCTGGCACCAGGCTGCACCACCAGGACTCACCTGCAGCTAGCCCCTACCACTAGGCATGCGCGTGCCCCCAGGCTGATTCCCATCATTGGCTTGTCCCCGCTGTGCCTGTAGGGTGAGTCTGCAGCTACAGCGCGCAGGCTGACAGCCAGGACCCCTACAGCTGCCAGTGTACCCACAGTTAGCCAGTACCACGTTGCTGGCCCTGGCCACCACCTCTGTGCCTGATCCATCCCCTGGCACTGCAAGGCATTTATAGCTGGTCCCCACAACCGAGATCTGTACATCACCAGGTCCTGGTTCACCCGGTCCTGGCCGCTGGACCTGGAGGCACCGCTGAGGACTCCAACAGGCCTGTAGTCACTGCAATCCCTGTGCAGTCCTTGTCTAGAACCATGTAGCTATTGATGTCTTGAACCCCAGAAGCCTGAGCTGGACCATCACAAGCCCCCACATGTGGTGTTCTGTACCACTAGACCCAGGGTTCCAACATGCTCTGGCATCTCCCCACCCACAGAGGTAAAGGTCTTTCCTAACCAAAATCAGTCCATGCAGTCTGGAAGAGATGACTGTGTCTTCAAATGTGCAGACATCTATACAAGGTTAGAGGGATGCTGAAGAATCAGGGAAACATGCCACCATCAAAGGAACATAGAAAACCTATAAACATATATAAATGTATTAAGTATATGCCAATAGATATAAAGGGAGAAATAAACAGTACAATTATGGTGGAGAACTTCAATACCCCATTTTTAACAATGGAAAGAGCATCCAGACAGAAAATTAATAAGGAAACACTGGATTTGAACTATATTTTACACCAAATGGATCTAAAAGAAATACACAAAACATCCCGTCCAATAGCAGGATACACATTCACATTCTTCTCAAGTGCACATGGAACATTCTCCAGGAGGCATTGTATGCTAGACCACAAAACAGGTCTTAGCAATTTAAAAAATATTGAAATCATACCAAGTAACTTTTCCAAACACAATGGTATGAAGCTAGAAATCAATAAAAAAAAAGGAAGTCTAGGAAATTCACAAACATGTGGAAATTAACACACTTCTGAACAGCTAGTGAAATCAAAAGGGAAATTTAAAAAAAAACCTCTAAACAAAAAAGGAATCAATGAAACAAAACTTGAGATGTAGCAAAAACAGTTCTAAGAGGAAAGTTCATAGCAATAAATGTCTAAATTAAGAAAAAAGAGATCTCAAATAAACAACCTAACTTTATACATCAGGGAACCAGAAAAAGAACACACTAAGTCCAGAGTCCAAAATTAACAGAAAGAAGGAAATAACAAAGATCAGAGCAGAAATAAAGAATAGAAAAATAGAAAAGAGCAACAAAATTAGGAATTGGTGCTATGAAATGGTAAAACCAACAAACTTTTGGCTAGACTTACCAAGAAAAAAGGAGGACTTAAATAATATTATAAATGAAAGAGGTGACATCACAACGCATACACAGAAATACAAAGCATCATAAGAGACAATTATGGGGCGCCTGGGTGGCTCAGTGGGTTAAAGCTTCTGCCTTCAGCTCAGGTCATGATCTCAGGGTCCTGGGATCGAGGTCCGCATTGGACTCCCTGTTCAGCCAGGAGCCTGCTTCCTCCTCTCTCTCTGCCTGCCTCTCAGCCTACTTGTTATCTCTCTCTCTCTGTCAAATAAATAAATATCTTTTTTTAAAAAAAAGGGAATTATGTCAACAAAACTGGACAAGCTACAGGAAATAATTCCTAATATACAACCCACCAAGACTGAATCAGGAAGAAATTGAAAATCCGAACGTACCAATACTGAGCAAGATTGAATCAGTAATCAAAAACCTCCCCAACAGGGACACCTGGGTGCTCAGTTGGTTAAGTGTCTGACTCTTTGCTCAGGTCTTGATCTCAGGGTTGTGGGTTCAAGCCCTGTGTTGGGCTCCAGGATGGCCATGGTACATAAAAAAACCAAACCAAACCAAAACAAACCTCCCAACAAAGAAATGTCCATGACCAGATAGCTTCATGGATGAATTCCATTGAACATATAAAAATTAATATCCATCCCTATCAAACTCTTCCAAGAAACTGAAGAGGTGGGGACACTTCTACATTCATTTTATAAGGCCCACATTACCTTGATACCAAGACCAGAGAAAGACACTACAAAAGAACTACAGGCCAAAATCCCCAGTGAATATGCATGCAAAAATTCTCAACACAATACTAGCAAACTGAATTCAACAGCACATTAAGAGCACATTATCCATCATATCAAGTGGGATTTATCCCTGGGATGCAAGGATGGTTTACCACATGTAGATCAATAAACGTGATAGACCACATTAATACAGTAACATAAAAATCATATGATCATTTTAAAAATGATGTGACAATGACACAAATCTGCAAAAAAAAAAAACCACATTTGACAAAATTCAACATTCATTCATGATAAAAATTCTCAATAGAGTATAAAGGAAGGTACCTCAACATAATAAAGGCCATTTATGGCAAGCCCACAGCTAACATCATACTCAACAGTGAAAGGCTGAAAGCTTTCCCTCTAAGGATCAAGACCAGGGTGCCTACTCTTACCACTCCTATTTAACATAGTAATGGACGTCCTAGCAGAGCAGTTAAGAAAAACAAAAGGTATCCAAATCAGAAAGGACAAAATAAAATTTTCCCTATTTGCTGATGGCATAATCATATATTGAAAATCCTAAACATTTCACCAAAAATACTGTGAGAATAAATTAGTTCAGTAAAGTGGCAGGATGCAATGACAATATACAGAAGTCAAATGCATTTCTGTACACTAATAATAAACTATCTGAAAATAAAGAAAGAAAACAATCCCATTTATAATAGTATCAAAAAGAATAAAATACTCAGGAATAAATTTTACCAAGGAAGTAAAAACTATTAAGACACTGATCACAGAAACTGAAGAAGACACAAATAAATGAAAAGATACTCCAGTCCCTGGATTGGGAGTGTTGGTATTGTTAAAGTGTTGATAATCTCCAAAGCAAACTCCATCAAAATTCCAAAGGCATTTTTTACAGAAATAGAAAACAATCTTAAAATTGGAATGGAACCACAAAAGGCCCCAAATGACCAAAGAAGTCTTGAGAAAGAATAATAAAACAGGAATTATTATACTTGCTGATTTCAAACTATATTTCAAAGCTATAAGAATCAAAACAAGTATGGTGCTGGAATAAAAACAGACACACAGACCAACAGAACAAAATGGAACATCGAGAAATAAATCCACACATACACAGTCAATTAATATTTGACAAGAGAGTCAAGAATACTCAATGGAGAAAGGATAGTCTCTTCAATAAATGGTGCTGGGAAAACTGGATAATCATACACAAAAGAATAAAATTGGACCCCTAACTTATACTCGTAAAATTATCATGAAATGAATCAAGGGCTTAAATGTAATCTTGAAACTATAAAAATCCTAGAAGAAAAAAATAGAAATCCTGATGTTGGTCTTGATAGCCTTTTTCAATATGACACCAATAAAAACAACAGAAAAATAAGTGGGACTACATTAAACTAGAAAGCTCTGCATGAAAGCAACTTACTGAATATGAGAAGATGTTTGTAAATGACATATCCAATAAAGGGTTAGTATCCAAGATATATAAACAACTGATACAATTCAATACCCAAAAAATAAATAATGCAATTAAAAGATGGGCAGAAGACGTGAACAGACATTTCTCCAAGGAAGACATCCAGATGGCCAACAGATACATGGAAAGATGCTCAATATCACTTATCAGGGAAATGCAAATCAAAAGTACAATGAGATATCACCTCACAACTGTCAAAATGTTTAAAGTCAACAACACAAGAAACAATTGTTGATGAAGATGTGGAGAAAAAGGAACCTTCGTGCAATGTTGGTGGGAATGCAACTGGTGCAGCCACTCCGGAAAACAGAATGGGAGTTTCTCAAAAAGTTAAAAATACAACTACCCTACAATCCAGTAATCACACTATTGGGTATTACCCACAGAAAATGAAAACACTAAATCAAAAAGATACACGCACCCGTTTATCGTAGCATTTACAATAGCCAAGATATGGAAGCAGCCCAACTGTCCACCAATAAATGAATGGATAAAGAAGATGTCACACACACACACACACACACACACACACACACACACACACACACCATGGCATATTACTCAGCCATAAAAAAGAATGAAAGCTTGTCATTTGCAATAACATGGATGGAGCTAGTAAGTATTATGCTGAGTGAAATAAGTCAGCAGAAAAAGACAAATCACATATGATTTCACGCTTATGTGGAGTTTAAGAAATGAAACAAATGAGCAAAGAAAAAGAGACAGACACAAACCAAGAAACAGACTCTTAACTACAGAGAACAAACTGATGGCTGCCAGAGGTAAGGTGGGTGGGAAGGATGGGGATTAAAGAGTACACTTATGAGATAAAAGAAAGTAAAAAAGCTTTGCACAGCAAAAGAAACAAAGAACAAAATGAACAGGCAACCTATGGAATGGGAGAAAATATTTACAAACCACCTAACGAGGAGTTAGTATCAAAATATAAAAGGAGATCATACAACTCAATAGCGAAACACACACACACACTCTCTCTCTCTCTCTCTCTCTCTCTCTCTCTCTCTCTCTCCCCCCAACTAAAAAATGGGCAAAAGACCTGACTAGACATTTTTCCACATAAGACCTACAAAAGGCCAGCAAGTACATGAAAAGGTGTTCAGTCTCACTAACCATCAGGGAAATTCAAATCAAAACCACAATGAGATACCACTTCACACCTGTTAGGATGGTTAGCATCAAAAAGACAAAAGACGGGCGCCTGGGTGGCTCAGTGGGTTAAAGCCTCTGCCTTCAGCTCAGGTCATGATCTCAGGGTCCTGGGATCGAGCCCCGCATCGGGCTCCCTGCTCAGCAGGGAGCCTGCTTCCTCCTCTCCCTGTCTCTCTGCCTGCCTCTCTGCCTACTTGTAATCTCTCTCTCTCTGTCAAATAAATAAATAAAATCTTAAAAAAAAAAAAAAGATGAGACAACAAATGTTGGCAAGAATATGAAGAAAGGGGAACACTTGTGCATTGCTGATGGAATGTAACTTGGTGCCAACCACTGTGGAAAAGTGTGAAGATTACTCAAGAAAATAAAAAATGGGGGGCGCCTGGGTGGCTCAGTGGGTTAAAGCCTCTGCCTTCAGCTCAGGTCATGATCTCAGGGTCCTGGGATCGAGGCCCACATCAGGCTCTCTGCTCAGTGGGGAGCCTGCTTCCTCCTCTCTGCCTGCCTCTCTGCCTAATTGTGATCTCTGTGTGTCAAATAAATAAATAAATCTTTAAAAAAAAAAAAGAAAAAATCAAAAATGGGGAAATTTTAAAATGTAACTATCATACGATCCAGCAATTTCACTTCTGGCTATACAGTCAAAGGAAATGAAATCACTATCTCGAAGAGGTATCTGCACTCTCATGTTCACTGCAGCAGCACTCACAACTGCCAGGACGTGAAAACAACCAAAGTGTCTATCAATAGATCAATAAGTTATACATATACTATAGCTATACACCCATATATACACCCGTATATATATATATATATATATATATATATATATATATATATATAAATACACACACACTAGAATGTTTATTCAGCCTTTAAAAAGAAGGTAATCCTACCACTATAACAACATGGATGGATGTTGAGGGCATTATGCTAAATGAATTAAGTCAGAAAGAGAAAGACAAATACTGTATGATCTCCTCTTAAATGCAGAATTTTAAAAAAGTGAACTCACGGAAGCAAAGAGTAGAACCTTGGTTGCCAGGGACTGGAGATGGGGAATTGAGATGTTCGTCAAAGAGCACAAACTTCCAAGTTATACGAGGAATACGTTCCAGAATCTCATACACAGCATGGTGACTGTGATTAGCAATACCATACTGTACATTAAAAGATGCCGTAAGAGTAGATTTGGAATGTTCTTAGGTCAACGACAGCAGCGGTAATTATGCGAGATAAAGGATGTGCTCGCCAACCTTTCCATGGCAAACATTTCACAATAGATATACATCTCAGATCATCACAACTGTATGTTCTATGTCGTTACACCTCAATAAAGCTGGGGAAGAAAAGAATAATTAAGCTGTTAAGTTTTATGTGTTCCAAAGTTTGGGTCTTATTGATTTCGTTTATTTCTAGTTCTGAGCTCAGTGTTTGGTAGATCATAGGTATAATAGATGAAGGAATAAAAAAACCTTATGGGACTTGAAACAATCAGTTGGTGAGAAAATTTCTGGATTCAAAGTACGACTTCATAGGACATTCCCTAAGGAACATACAAATTACAACACCCGTGTCTGGTTCAAACTAATGTAAACTGTTGAAAAGACTCCTTACTTCAAATTACTTTAAAATATTTATTTAAACCTTCTCAGCTTTTGATAATGTGGTATAAATGAATGAGAGCCTATTTTGAAATGATCTGATCATTTAGGACAAATATTCTACTTATATAAATACAAACTGCTGTTATTATGTTTCTGCCTCACACTAGAGTCCTGAGCCAGCTTTTTAAATTTTCTATATAAATTTGCTCACAAACTGGTAAGCCAAAGAGATATAGCAAAGGCAGCGAGCCAGGCAAATTTGCATCTGGATTCTCTGTAGAACTCTGGGAAAGTGGTGCCTTGCAGTTTCAGAGGGAAATTTATTTGTGTAGTACAGATGGTTGCCTCAAGAACAGTTTGTAACACAAATTGCTATTATAGTGTGTCATTCTCATTAAGTTAGAGCCACATCAGTTTTGCCCCAGTTACAAATGGATAAAAAAAAAATCTGTCCATTTCAGGCTTTCAATTATACACACATACACACTGAAGTATAATAATTAGTAATTTATATATACATATATATATACACATACAAGATATATGTCAATATATACTATGTATCTACTTTAACTAAGGAGGTAAAATAAGGATGTGTGAACCATTAAAACTCATGTGTCTGCCTCCCTCTCTTGAGGAAGCACTTTTAGGGGCTGGTATTACGTTCATTCCTGAGTCAGTCTTTGTAACAGCTGCTACTTAATCCTCTCTTCTGTTTTCTGTTTATTTCACATCTGATCACTACTCAAATGAGCTTCTCCTGGTACAAAGCCTTTACAGCCAAGAGAGCCTCCATGGACTTGTGCTCAGGTGGATTCAGTGTGATGGAGAAGATCATGGAGAGCTTTTTAGAGGAAGTTTCTCCTGAGCCAAGTCTTGAAAGATGCAAAGGAATAAGCTAGGCAAGCAAACATGCATTCTAGAGAGAGGGTTGCACGGTGTGCTTATCAATTCAGGCAAAGGGTGAATGTGGCGCTGACAAGGCATAACCTGATAACCAGCACAGGGAGCTTCAAGACGCACGGGTTGTCTAACCTAGCTGGAGTTAAGAGGTGAGCCTGGAGAAGTGACAAGATTGTGAACGGACTAGACTATGTAATGAGCATGATTTTACAGGTGTAGGCCCTGTTTGCAGAATTTAGTGTGGTTGACGACCATTTCCCTTTGCTTGGTATTTTGATTTTTTTTTTCTGCCCCATTTGAACCCACTGAGTCTTTCTGGCATGGGTGATCTGGCAGTCCAGTTCTGTCCCACCCAGTTAGCCGTGCTCTCAGGAGCATTACAAATCCCCTCCAAGCTGGTCTCACATTCTTCTAGCTTCAGTTCCCAACAACTGCCTGATGTGCTCATGACTGTCATGGTTCCTAAAAGTAAACGAAGGGCAAGGACGGAGATAATGCCTCTCCTCTCCAGCAGAGCACTCCATGACAGACCGTATCACAAGGTGCAGCCTGACCTTGGGGTGGCTGCCCTCGGCATTATTTCCCCTAATGGCAGCAGGAAGGGTGGTCGGGGTACAGGTGCGGAAATCACACAGTAGGGATTGTGGGCAGGGCCTTTCCCCCTTCACTGGGCCATGGGTGTGGCAGGCACAAGTGAATTAATGTCATAGAGCACCGGACCTAGAACCTTTGAACTGAGAATGGAAAGCACCTAATTTGCAGAGTGATTATGAGATTTAGAGACCATATATATCAACTACCTGCTTCACAGCAAGTGCTCAATAAATGGTGATACACATCAGGCTCTACATTTGTAGCTTTCAAGAAGCACGTGTTTAACCCAGCTTTTCCCAACCAGTCCATCGTTGGACATTTAGAGATTTTTCCCCCCCATTTTCAATTTTATGACTAATGCTGCATTAAACATCATGAATATAGTTTCTTTTGAATTATTTTAATATAAATCCTTATGATGTGCTTCATTAGAACAATAGATGTGGATATTATTTCTATGGGTTCTAATGCATATTGTCAAATAGGGATCCAAAATGAATTAACATTCTTACAAATGTTGAGTTAACCTGTTATCTTGAAGACATACCTAAATTAGATATTACATTTACTTTTTTACTTTTTCTCTCATTAGATGTAAATGGTATTTTATCACCATTTGGATTTGTGTTATGAGTAACAATATTAGATTTTAAAATGTTATGAGTTGATATTCCTTCTGTGTGAAAGACCTGTTCATGTACTTTATTGATAAGGTTTATAAAATATATGCATATACATATGTACACAAACATGTCATATACATATTAATCCCATGACACTCATTACATATTAAATTTTATGTAATTTCATATATTAATAGATTTTCCACTTTGTCATACTCCTTGAAGTTTGTTTTTGTACAGTTCTAGATTTAAAATGCATTCTAATGTGTGGCAGAAATATTACTTTTTCTTTACTTTTTTTTTTAAGATTATTTTTCACCATCAGGGTGGTTGCTTAGAAAGACTAGTAAAATGGGAGAAAATAAAACCCCTGACATGACTGGTCAAGAAAAAGACAAGGAAAAAATTCAAAACTGTTGGAAGAGAAAAGAGGTTATAACATGACCTGTGGGGATTTTAAAGTAAGAGAACACTGTGAACAACTTTCTGCCATTAAATTAGAAAATGCGGATAAAACGGACCACGTCCTGCAGATACAAATGGTATTTGTTAAAACAGACTCAAAGGAAAACAGAAAACTTGACTATATCTAAAACCATAAAAGAGGCTGAATTAGAAGTTTACAATCTACAGTCACTAGAGTGGCTACATACGTGGTTGAAAAACCAGCCAACTTCTGTGGAGCTTCTCAATCACTGGGCTGACTTCTGGATTAAGCATCAGGACACACTGAATTCCTAAAACCCGATCAAAAACTGATTTTATTACAATTTGAAAAAGCTCCATGATCTCCTTCTTTCTCTAGTGCCCTACTGCTAAATACATCCTCCCAAAATTCATATGCTGAACCCTAATGTGAGAATATGAAAAGGAGGGGTCTTTGGGAGGTCAATAGATCTTGAGGGTGGGGCTCTTGTGAATGGAATAAGTGCCCCTATACAAGGGTCCCCAGAGAGATCCCTTACTTTTTTCATATGAGAGCATATGGAAAACCAAACAAAAAAACAAAGCAATGGACAGCTATGAACCAGGAAGAATGCACTCATCAGATACTGAATCTGCCGGTACCTTGACCTTGCACTTCCTAGCCTCCAGAACTGTCAGACATACATATTTGTTGCTTATAAGCCATCCAGTTTATGGTATTTTTTATAGCATAATATTATGGCATTATGTTACAGGTGTTTTGTTAGAACACCTCAGCATGTGAGTTGGCTTAAATGGTTAATCTCGGGTTCTTTCTCTCTCACAACAGAATATCTGGATTAACGTTTAATACTATCCATATTATACTCCATGCTATGCACTGAGAGTTTATGACTATCCAAAATTCATATGGTGAAGCCCTAAACCCAAATGTAATGAGATTGGGAGGTAGGACCTCGGGAAATAATAAGGTCATAAGGGTAGAGCCCTCATGAATGAGATTAGTGCTCTTTTAAAAAAAAAAAAAAAAAAAAAAGCCATGAAAGAAATGATCTCTCTCTCTGCCATGTGAGGCTGCAATAAAAAAAAAGGTGGCCACTGTAAACCAGGAAGAGGTGCTCACTTAGAACCTGACCCTGCTGCTGGCACCCATGGGTGGTGGAGTGTGAGTGTTCAGACTGCTCTAACAGCATACCACAGACTGGGTGGCTTCAACAGCAGACATTTATTTCTCATGGTTCTGGAGGCTGGAAGCCCCTCCACCATGCTAGTATGAGAACGTACACGCCAATCCTTCATATAAAGATCCATGCTCTGAAATATAAGTACTTTTATAATTAAAATATTCAAGTAATTCAACAGGAGAAAGGTGCTCAAAATCTAGCCTTGACACTGTGTCATTTACTTACTGGAGGTTTTTCTTACTGTTTTACAGAAATATGCATCAGGATGCTTTCAATTGGAAGTAATAGGAACCAACCAAAGCAAGTTGACTCAAATAATAAACTGACCAGCTGAGTTCTACATGAAGTCCAGAGATGGGACAGGCTCCACGGCTGGTTGGTTGAGCAACTCGTGTCATCAAGAAAACAGCTTCTTTCCCTCTCTTTGCTCCATAACCACAGGATCTGTATCAACCCATGACTGGTTTCCCCTCCAGGCTGTAGGACAGCTGCCAGTTACACTAAGGCCTGCTTACTCCTTTGTTTACATCCAGCAGAGGAGAGAAATTGTCTCTCCCTAAACCACCAAAAGGAAGTCTTTATCCTCAGTCTCTGGGGGCAACTTCCACTTCCCCCAAACAATGGTAGGGCTAGGTCCTTGAAACAGTCACTGGCTTCCTACCCAGGGCCTATCAGTGGAGCTCAGGGCATTTCCTCAAAGCTTATCGCTGCCATACAATGCGAAGGGGGGAGTGAATGTTGAAGCATCAAGCACTCCCTCCACTACAAAATATTTGTTCAGAAACCCTTGCATTTTCACTGGTGATACTTGATTGTACATTCATTTTGGAGTTTGCTAAGATAAAAGGAATTATGGTGTGTCTTCCAGTTAGTGTCTAAAATAAGATCTTTGCAAAGGTTATGTGCCATTCTGAGATTGCTGTTAGATTTCAAGCAGTTGATGAAGTATCAAGACTGAAACGTAAATAAAAAGTATAAACTAATTTTACCTAATTAAAAAAAAAGGTCAATTGTAAGATAAATCATTTTTAGCTAAAAGTCACACCTAAATATTAAGGGCAATGAATATGTCCAAATCCACAAGAGAGAGACTTTCAATCCAAGCAAGACCATTCCCCTAGCAACCCAAGTCTGTCTTACACTCCAGCCACAGGGCACAAACATACACACGCTTACACAAACACATCCAGTGCAGACCACAGAAATCCGTTAGAAAGTATCAATGTATTTTATCTGTAGGAAGTTTATCTGTGTCATAGCATCTACATGTATAGAATACATAGTATTTTCTCGCTTTAAAATTTGTATGAGGAAGTAATATATGCACATTGACCAAAAAACAAAACCAAAAAAACCCCTCAATCAGTATCAACAGACAGTAAAAGAAAAACGAAGATTCTTTCTCAATTTCCCCAGAGTCCTCCCCCTCACTACCCCAAAGGCTTAAGTTATCAGTTTCTTGTGTGTCCTTCCCCAGACAGTTTCTATATATGAAGATACATATGTATCCTTTTTAAAAATACAAAAGGGGGGGGTCGCCTGGGTGGCTCAGTCTGTTAAGCGTCTGTCTTTGGCTCAGGTCATCATCCCAGGGTCCTGGGATCGAGCCTCACGTCCGGCTCTCTGCTCAGTGGTGAGACCACTTCTCCCTCTCCCTCTGCTTCTGACACTCCTCCCGCCTGTGTGCTCTCTCTCGCAAATAAACAAAGAAAGAAATAAAACTTTTTAAAAAATGGGAACATAGGCTGCAAACAGTTCTGTCCTCTGTGCATTTTGAGAATTTATTCACACACATAGAATGACCTGAATCTTGAACAGCCGCACGAATATATCTCAGGACCTTAGAGTAGAGGCGAGGGCAGCATTGGAGCGGAGACAAAAACTGGGGTGAGAAGGAGTCCTCCGGTGCTCAGGCAGGGAAGATGCAATAAAGAATAGAAGGTCTGGAGGAAAGGGCCACAGCACTGGGAAGTAAGGGGGGAAATCTGCCAACGAGGGACAGAAGTGATGCAGAGAGGACGTTGGAGCCCCACAAATTGCCTAAAGTTGGTTTTTAATCTTCCAACAAGTTAGAGAGAAACTGAAAGTTTTACTATGCTTCTGAAAACAAAGAGTTTGTCACTTGAGTCATGATTTCTTTTTCTATTTGTATTCATGGCTTTTTTTTTTTCAAGTTTTTATTTAAATTCTAGGTAGTTTACAATGTAATAGTTTTCGATGTAGTCTAGTGATTCATCACTTCCGTACAACACCCAGTGCTCATCACAAGTGCCCTCTTTAATGCCCATCCCCCATTCAGCCCATCCCCCCCACCCGCCCACCTCCTCTCTAGTAAACCTGTTTGTTTCCTATAGTTAAGAGTCTGTTTTCTCATTTTTCCTCTCTCCCTCTGCCCCATGCTCATGTTTTGTTTCTTAAATTTCATATATGAGTGAAATCATCTGGTATTTATCTTTCTCTGACTTATTTCACTTGGCATAACAGTCTCTAGCTCCATCCACGGCATTGCAAATGGCAAGATTTCATTCCTTTTCTATGGATGAGTAACATTCCATTGTATATATATACACAACTCCTTTATCCATTTATCAGTTGATACACATTTTCTATAATTTGGCTATTGCTGATAGCACTGCTATAAACATTGGGGTGCAGGTGCCCCTTCGAATCAGTTTTTTTGTATTCTTGGGGTAAATAGTTGGTGGTGCAATTGCTGGGTTGTAGGGTAGCTCTATTTTTAACTTACTGAGGAAACTCCATGCTGTTTTCTAGGGTGGCTGCACCAGTTTGCATTCCCACCAACAGTGTAAGAGGGTTCCCCTTTCTCTGCATCCTTGCCAACACCTGTTGTCTCCTATGTTGTTAATTTTAGCCATCCTGACAGGTGTGGAGTGATATCTCACTGTAGCTTTGATTGCTATTTCCCTGATGAGTGATGCTGAGCATCTCTCATGTGTCTGTTAAGTCATCTGGATGTCTTCTTTGGAGAAATATCACTCATGTCTTCTGCCCATTTTGTAGCTGGATTTTTTGTTGAAGGTGCCCTTTTTTTTTTTTTTTTTTTTAGAGAGAGAGATCACAAGTAGGCAGAGAGGCAGGCAGAGGGAGAGGGGGAAAGCAGGCTCCCTGCTGAGCAGAGAGCCCGATGCGGGCCTCGATCCCAGGACCCTGAGATCATGACCTGAGCCAAAGGCAGAGGCTTAACCTACTGAGCCACCCAGGTGCCCTGAAGGTGCTATCTTTGTTTTGTTTTTTTAAGTTTATTTATTTATTTCACAGAGGGAGAGAGATCATAAGGAGGTAGAGAGGCAGGCAGAGAGAGGGGGAAGCAGGCTCCCCGCTGAGCAGAGAGCCCAATGCGGGCCTCGATCCCAGGACCCTGAGATCATGACCTGAGCAGAAAGCAGAGGCTTTAACCCACTGAGCCACCCAGGCGCCCTGAAGGTGCTATCTTTGAGCAAAAGCCTTATATCCTCATGTATTCCTTTAAGCTGGAGCATCCCTGTTTGAGATTCTGTAATCCACCACTAGATGGACCTATTTGATATTTTGTCTTTGGAGAAAAAACAGCTTTATATTCAGTGAAGTCTTCCTAAGAAAGATGTAGATCACTGATCTTAAAACAAGATTTGAGTTTTAAAAAGTAAACCATTCATACAAAATAATGAATAAAATAAAGTCACATACTTAAATAATGTTAATAAAAACAAACACCTGTGTGTAAAACCTCCTGGCTTAATAAAACACAGCCCAATAAATCTTTTAAGCTAACTGTGCTCATCTTCTCCCTTCCCTTCCCACCCATATGAAGCCAATATTCTGAATTATAAATTAGCAGATACTTCTAAAAATTAGCTTTATATGTGTCACTAAACAATGTTTCATTTTTCTAGGTTTTGCAACTTACCTGTAAGACCTATTATAAGTATTTTCAAATGCTTTTCTCGCTCTTTATTTCTGACATTCACCCATGTTAGTATGTATAGCTCTAGTGCATTTTTTTCAAACTGCTCTACGATATGATGCTGTATGAATAGACTAAAATTCATTTATCTGTGTTACCAATTTTAGACCTGCTTTTTTCATTCAATACTATGATTTTTAAGATTCTCATTTTTATTATGCAGCTAAAATTTAGACAGACTAAATATTGTTGATATGTGATCTAGTAATTATTAATCATTAATTCTAATGATTCCTAATCAATCTAGGGAGTCTGACCCTTCAGTGTTGTTTTTCCTGCTGACGTTCATTTACGCAGGCTTCTTTCTTCACGTGCTTTAGTGATTAAGAAAAAATTGTGACTGCATGTTCCCTAGGTGCTTTCAAAATATTTTTTCTCCCCCATGGTAATATATTCTCTTATCATTTCACCCATTGCTCAGTCTGGATAATAGTCTCTGTCTTCAGCAACGGGGGAGGGGGAGAGGGCAGTTACCCTTTCTTTTGGGCAAGGAAATCCGGGGCTTGTCGTCTTCTCCAAAGATGAATATTTTAGAAAGCCTGGTGGCAAAGCTATTGCCATCTTTCACATGAGCCACATCAAGAGCAGCTTGTCTCCCTCCTTCTCTCTCTCTCTCTCTGTCAGTGGCCCACGTTAGCACATTCAGCTGACATACACAGACTTGCAGAACTTGACAGAATGCCTAATTGATTTGGCCAAGCCCCAAATCAATCTAGAGGACTGTCAATCTGGGTGGCGCCCACAAAGATCTTTCTCATGTCACAGAACTTATACTTGGCCTCCTCAGGCATAATGATGAACAGCAAAAGGTCCCTTGGGTCACAGATTAGATGGAAATCCTTGCCACTCTTGTCAATATTGAAGACATTCATAAAACTGGTGGGGTGTCCTATCTTGGTATGCGGCCTGCCATTAAGCTTAAGGAATCACTGCGTGCAGATCGACTTTCTCTCCTCTCAGAGCACACTTGAGTCTGTTCTTTAGTAAAATAATGAAGGGGCCCAGTGGATACACAAAGGACAAAAACATCAGTTAGTGTGCTGAGTATCTAATGCTTTGGAGCTGCTATATGCTTCAGGACCACGAGTCACGACATGATATTTCTAGGTACAGAAAGAGCTGGAATCCATGCATCAATCATACAGGGAAGATTTGCTTTGCTCCTGCCAGGCCAGGAGCATAGGGACAATACCAGCCTATGGCTACTTTAAAATGAAATCTGGCTTGATAGTATTCAGACCACATAGCTAGCATGACTTTTGTCCCCAAAACAGCAGGAGTGTGGGCTTGTGGTTCAAAATTCCCAAGGAGGTTCGTTCGTTCTTTTCCTATTCATTCTAGAACCAGCCTAAATAGATAAGTTTCCCTTTGAGTGCTTAGTTTCTACATCAACCCTTTCTAGAGTCCTGGCTTATACTAGAATCTTGATCCTACTTCCTACCCTTCTTTGGATCCAGACTTTGCCTCCTATCTATTAGAGGCCATTAAAATGCAAACTTCAGGCCTTCCAACTTTGAGTCACAAAAGATTGTTGGTGTTATGCTAATTATTACAAACCAGATAAGCTACAAAATCATAGTTTTTAAATCCAACAGAGACCTGAGGACAGAAAATAAATCAACTAAATGAAGCTCTAGAAAGTAAAGAGTCCTTCAAGAGTACAAACCTATAGTTGTTTTCATCCTAGTAGAGATGCTGAAAGATGAAAGAAGCATCATAGTAGGTGGTAAGAAGCCAGCAACATTCTAATGACTTTTTAATGACTGTGTGTGAACGAGCATAATGACTAGAACCCCAAGGAGCCCCAACCACAGACTGTGCACCTGGCTGCTATTTACCATAGACCCTTACAGAGGGCACATGGATTATGAACTACGGGCTGAGAGGAGTTTAGCGAGATCCCATATACGGTGCTCAGACCTCTCCCAAGTAAATATAATGGTCAGTGAAGTGTAAGAGCAAGGCAAAAAGAGAGAAATCTCTCTCAGGCACTCTGGGCTTTTATTGAGTGCAAACAGCAAATGCCGAAGACTGAAAGCAGGAATAGGAGAACAGAGAGAGCTCTCCTTGGGTATATAAAGATAAGCATGGAACTGCAGAGCCAAGAGAAATTTCTAGTGACTCAAAACACTAGAAAATAGGCTGTGAAGCAGAGAGAAGTCTCTCATGGTTCAAAAAGCTCGTGTCTACTCTGTAAACTAACAAATTTATGAGCTCTTACTGGTACTTGCTTGGTGCCTCTACAGGGCTAGGGGTTCTAGGCATTCTGACAGAAGAGGGGCTGAGTCATTTTCCCCGGAAAATACTATTTCCTTTAACCTCTACTATGCTCACATACGCTGTATGCAATGTACAATTAAAACTCTGAGACATACAAAAAAAAAATGCAACTCATGATCATGAGAGGAAAGAAGCAGACCAAGAAATGGATCGGCCATTGGATTATGAGACAGGGGACTCTAAGACAACCACGAAAATATTAGAGTATCTAATAGGAAAGCTAGACAACATTCACGAACATATGGGGAATGTCAGCAGAGAGACTGAAATGATAAAAATGGTCAAATGGAAATGCTAGAAATGGAAAATATAATAGCCTAAGTGAAGAATTTATTTGATAGGATCAGAAGCAGCGTGGGCACAGAGGAAGAAAATGATCTATAACTGAAGGAGAGTAGAAGTTATATAAACCGAAACACAAAAATTAGAAAGACAGAAAATACAGTGAAGTATCTGAGATCCACAAGACACATATATGTAATTCAAATACCAGGAAAAAGAAGAGAGAATGGGGTAGAAGAAATTGTTGATGGCTGAGAGTTTTCCAAAACTGGTGAAAGATGTTAATTAACAAACTCCAAGCAACACACACACACACACACACACACACACACACACACACACACACAGAGTACCCTGCACACCTAGGCACATCACACTCAAGCCACTGAAAACCAAGATAAAATTTAAAAGCAGCCACACATATTACATACAGGGCAACAGCAGTGAGAATTACTGTTGACTTCTCACTTCTCACGGGGAACCAGGTGGTCTGGAAGACAATGAAGAGACAACTTAAGTGCTTGAAGGAGAAAGAAAAAACCTAGCATTCTATATGCAGCAAAATACATCATTCGAAAACAAATGAAAAATACATTTAAGATAGACAAAAGTGGAGAGATTTCATCTCCAGAAGAGCTGCAGTGCAATAGTGAAAGAGTTATTCAGGCTACAGGAAAATGATACCAGATGGTAGCTCAGAGCTGAAGAAAGGAATGAACACAAGAAAATTATGTGGGTGAGTAACAAAAGACAAATTTAATCTCCTTTAAAGGGAGAATTATACATTTATAGCTACATCTCTTTAAAAGACTATGGAATGGACTTCGAGGGACGATGACAGGGTATAAGGACCCTAAGCTCACCTCCTCCCACAGATACAAACAGATCAACACACATCAGTATAATAACCCAGAAAATGACCCAAAGATTGGCAGAACTTCACAACTAAAGACAGAGAAGAGGCCACCTCGAAGAAGGCAGGAAGGGCAGAGATGCAGTGGGGAGTTAAAGAGACCACAGGACTGTCTGTCAGGGAAGGGGGGACCCACAGGCAGAGAGGACAGAGAAACAGACCCTTACACAGGGGAGCCCACGCAAGGAAGAGGAGTCCCCATAACATCTGGCTGTGAAAACAGGAGGGGATGAGTTTTCACGAGTTCTCATAACTGGGGGGACTTAAACCCGGGAATATTATTTTATTTTCTTTCCAAATTTTTAATTTTATTTATTTATTTGTCAGAGAGAGAGAGTCACAAGCAGGGGGAGCTGCAGGCAAAGAGAGAAACAGGCTCCTGGCTGAGCAGGGAGCCTGACACTACGATGGACTTGATCCCAGGACTCTGGGATCATGACTTAAGCCTAAAGCAGATGCTTATCAACTGAGCCACTGACTTTCCAAATTTTTATTTAAATTCTAGTTAGTTAACATACAGTGTAATATTGGTTTCAGGAGTAGAATTTAATGATTCGTCACTTACATAACAACACCCAGTGCTCATTAGAACAAGTGCCTTCCTTAATACCCATCACCCAAACCCTGGAATTTTAAAAATCAGTGGACTTGGCTCTGGGAGAATTGGGAGAATGGACAGAAAACTGAGTCTCCATCCTTAAAGAGACAACACAACAAACAGCCCTATGGAGATGAAGATTATAAGCAACAGTTTCAAAAACACCTGGGACATACAGTAGGATTACTTACTAATTGTAGCGCATGTCCCCAGAGAGACAGAAATGGCTAGGAGACTCCTCCAGGAAGAGGAGCTGGCAAGCATCACTGCCGTTCACCCACCCCCCCAGCATAAACACACGGCCACCCGTGGGAACTAGTGCACTGCCTATACTCGCTGCCTAATTTGCTAACACCACATGTACTGCCCCTGCCCTTTGGTGATCTGCCCCCCTCCAGCCAGTCCTGCCTCAGGCCCAGTGGTGCAAGTGCCCTTCCTTTAGAGGACAGGAAGCACACAAGCCTTGCTAACACCATGGCACCTGCCACCCTCCTTCCCTGCCCACAAGGGAGCCCATCCAGGGCGATGCCATAGGCCTGGCAGTGTGCAAGCAGCTCCAATAGGGGCGGGCCCCACTCCGAAGTGACTCCTTCCCTGGAAAGGGGGTAAGATAACCACACACAAAAGTCAGACTGTGGCCTTGGCAGTGGGTTGGGGGCAGATATCTAGTCTGACAGCAACCCCCATACACCAATGAAAGCTTCTCAAGGGACAACACAGGGGAAGTACCCAGAACTTAGTACTACTGCATCTCTGGCAAATGCCTGGTCTGACTCAAACTCAAGGCAGCCCTAGACAGGCCCCCTAACACCACAGAGACTAAACACTGCACACAACAGGAAGAGAGCCATCACAGATGAGTAGACTGAAGGAAAAAGTGGCCAAGCCACAAGAGCAGGGTGCACATAACACACACAGGAGACACCCTGGAAGAACCAGGTTCTGGTGAACAGGGGGCACTGTAATACAGGACACTACAAGGCCTCTTTTCTTCATAAGGCCATGACTTTCAAGAGCAGGAGACATAGCGGTCTTTCCTATGGCACAGAAACAGACAAGCAAAATGAGGAGACAGAAGAATATGTCCCAAGTGAAAGAACAGGGCAAAATCACAGCAAGAGACCTAAGTGAAATGGAGATACATAATATGCCTGATTGAGAATTTAAAGTAATGATCATGAAGACACTCACTGGACATGAGAAAAGAGTGAGACAGAAAATATAAAGAACCAATCAGAGATGAAGAACTCAATAACTGCAGTTAAAAATATATGAGGTGGAGGGGTGCCTGGGTGGCTCAGTGAGTTAGGTGTCCAACTCTTGATTTTGGCTTGGATCATGATCTCAGGGTTGTGTGATCAAGGCCCGCACTGGGCTCTGCACTCAGCACAGAGTCTGCTTGTCCCTCTCCCTCTACTCCTTCCCCCACTCACATTCTCTCTCATCTCTCTCTCTAAAATAAATAAAATCTTTATACATATATATAGGAGTAGAATAAATAGTAGCCTAGAACCAGAAGGACAGATGAGTGACATGGAGGACAGAATAATGGAAGAAATCAGGTTGAGAGGAGACAAAATTATAAAAAGCAAAACTAGCCTTAGAGAACCCAGTGACATCATCAGGCATAATAATATCTGTATTATAGGGATCCTAGAAGGAAGACAGAAAATGGGAGCAGAAAATTTGTTTGAAGAAATAGCAGCTGAAAATTTCCCAAACCTGGGAAGGAAACAGAAATTCAGATCCAGGAGGAACAGAGTGCCCCCAACAAAATCAACCCAAGGAGGTCCACACCAAGACAAATAGTAATTAAAATAGCAAAAAGAAATGATAAAGAGAGTTTTTAATCAGGAATAGAAAAGGAAACAGTTACATACAAGGAAACTCCTTAAGGTTATCAACATCTGATTTTTCAGCAGAAACTTTGCAGGCCAGAAGGGATTGGCATAACATATTCAAAATGCTGAAAGGAAAATACCTGCAACCAAGAATACTGTATCCAGCAAAGGCTATCATTGAGAATAGAAGGAGAGATAAAGAGTTTCCCAGGCAAACGGAAATTAAGGGAATTCATGACCAATAAACCAGCCCTACACAAAATATTAAAGGAGACTCCTGAAGTGAAAAGGAAAGGCCATAAGTAAGAGTAAGGAAAGCACAAAAGCAGTTAAAAAAAATATCTGTAAAAACTCACAGGACTCACAATGAAAGGATGAAGTATGACACCATATACCTAAAACATTGGTGGGAGGAGGAGTAAAGAATGGGTTTAAATTTAAGCGACCATCAACTTAGTATAGACTGCTATATGCAGAAGATTTTTATATACAAACTGAATGGTAAGCACAAATCAAAAACCAGTAATACATATGAAAAAATAGGGAGAAAGGTATCCAAGTATATCACTAAAAAGCCACCTAATCAGGAACGAAGAACTATGAAAACAACCATAAAACAAGTAACAACGTGGCAATAAATACATGCCTATAAATAATTACTTCAAATATAAATGGACTAAACATTCCAATCAAAAGACACAGAGTGACAGAGTGGATAAAAAAGCAAGCTCCATCTATATGCTCCCTACAAAGAAACTAAAGATGCAAACAGATCGAAAGTGAAGGGATGGGGAAGCTTTATCATGAAAACAGATGTGAAAAGAAAGCCAGGGTAGAAATACTGATATCAGACAAAACAGACTTTAAGACAAAGACAGCAACAAGAGACCATGGACACTATAGAATAATAAATGGAAAAATCCAACAAGAAGATATAACAACTGTAAATACATCCGCACCCAACATGGAAGGACCCACATACTTAAAGCAGTTAATAACAAACATAATGGAAGTAACTCATAATACAATATAGAGGGGACATTAACACCCTGCTTACAACAATGGACAGATCATCCAAATGGAAAATCAACAAGGAAACAGTAACTTATTTTTTTTTTTGCCCCAGGGGTACAGGTCTGTGAATCATCAGGCTTACACCTTTCACAGCATTCACCAAAGCACAAACCCTCCCCAATGTCCATAACCCATCCACCCTATCCCTACCTGCCCACCCCCCAGTAAGGAAACAGTAACTTTGAATGACACTTTGGACCCGATGGATTTAACAGATATTATTCAGAACATTCCATCCTAAAACTGGAATACACATTCAAGTGCTCATTCTAGAACATTCTCCAGAAGAGATCACATTCTCCAGAGGACATCTAGAAGAGGCCACAAAACAAGCCTCAACAAATTCAAAAAGACAGAAGTCATACCATGCATCTTCTCTGACCATAATGCTATGAAACTAGAAATCAACCACAAGAAAAAAATGTAGAATAACACAAATGCATGGAAGTTAAATGACATGCTACTAAACAATGAATAGCTCAACCATGAAATCAAAGAGGAAATAAAAAAAAAATACATGGAGACAAATGAAAATAATTGTCCAAAATCTTTGGGATGTAGCAAAAACTGTTCTAAGAGGGAAGTTTTAGCAGTACAGACCTACCTCGAAAAGCAAGAAAAATCTCAAACAACATAACCTTACACCGAAAGGAGATAGGAAAAAGAACAAAGCCCAAAACCAGTAGAAGGAAGGAAATAATAAAGATTGGAACAGAAATTAATGAAATAGAAACTAAAAAAACCAATAGAACAGATAAATGAAACCAGGAGCAGGTTCTTTGAAAAGATCAACAAAATTGATAAACATCTAACCAGACTCATCGAGAAAGAGAGAGACGACTCAAATAAGCAAAATCAGAAATGAAAGAGGAGAAATAACAACCAACACCACAGAAATACAAAGGATAAGACAATATTATGAAAAAATTACATGCCAACAACTTGGACAACCTACAAGAAATAAATTCCTAGAAACATATAACCTCCCAAAATTGAATTAGGAAGAAATAGGAAATTTGAACAGACTAATTGCCAGCAATGAAAGTGAATCAGTAATCAAAAAAAACAAAAAACAAAAAAACAAAAAAAGAAACTCCCAAGAAACAAAAGTCCAGGACCAGGGATGCCTGGGTGGCTCAGTCGGCTAGGCGTCTGCCTTTGGTGCAGGTCGTGATCCTAGGGTACTGGGATTGAGTCCCAGGTCGAGCTCCTTCCTAGACAGGGAGCCTGCTTCTCCCTCTGGCTGCTGCTCCCCCTGCTTGTCCTTGCTCACTCTCGCTTTCTGACAAATAAATAAAACTTTTTTTTTAAGATTTTATTTATTTATTTGACACAGAGAGAGAGAGAGAGAGAGAGATCAGATCACAAGTAGGCAGAGAGGCAGGCAGAGAGAGAGGAGGAAACAGACTCCCTGCTGAGCAGGGAGCCCGATGCGGGCCTCGATCTCAGGACCCTGAGATCATGACCTGAGCCGAAGGCAGAGGCTTTAACCCACTGAGCCACCCAGGCGCCCAAATAAATAAAATCTTAAAAAAAAAGACAAAAAGGTCCAGGACCAGATGGCTTCACAGGTGAATTCTACCAAACATTTAAAGAAAAATTAACACCTATTCTTCTCAAATTCATTCTGCGAGGCCAGTATCACCTTGATACCAAAACCAGATAAAGACACCACAAAAAAAGAAAACTACAGACCAATATCTCTGATGAACATATAAGTAAAACTCTTCAACAAAATACTAGCAAACCAAATCCAACAAAACGTTAAAAAAATCACTCACCATGATCAAGTGGGATTTATTCCCAGTATGCGTAGATGGTTCAATATTTGCAAATCAATCAACATGATACATCACATCAGTAAGAGAAAGGATAGGTCAGGAACAAGAAAAGGATGTCCACTCTCATCACTTTCATTCAGCATAGTACTGAAATAAATGAATGGATGGATAGATGGATGGATGGATGGATGGATAGATAGATGATAGATAGGAAGAATCCAAATTGANGAAATAAATGAATGGATGGATAGATGGATGGATGGATGGATGGATAGATAGATGATAGATAGATAGGAAGAATCCAAATTGGTAAAGAAGTAAAACTCACTATTTGCAGAACACATGACACTATAAGTAGAAAACCCTAAAGACTACACACACACACACACACACACACACACACACACACACACACACACACACAAAAGTACTAGAACTGATGAATGAAGTCAATAATGTCACAGGATACAAAATCAATATATAGAAATCTGTTGCATTTCTACACACTAATAATGAAGCAGCAGAAAGAGAAATTAAGAAAACAATCTCATTTATAATTGCAACAAAATAACAAAATACCTAGGGAAAAACTTAACCAAGGAGGTGAAAAACCTATACCCTGCAAAACCATAAAACACTGATGAAAGAAATTGAAGACAAAAAAACAAATAGACATTCCATGCTCACAGGTTGGGAGAACAAGTATTGTTAAAATATTCATACTACCCAAAGCAATCTACACACTTAATGCAATTCCTATCAAAATACCAATAGCTTTTCACAGAGTTAGAATAAATAACCCGAAATTTGTATGGAACCATAAAAGACCCCAAATAACCAAAGCAATTATGAAAAAGAAAAAAAAAAAAAACCTGGAGGTATCACAACTCCAGATTTCGAGATATACAACAAAGCTGTAATAATCAAAAAAGTAGGGAACTGGCACAAAAAACAGACACATAGATCAATGGAACAGAATAGAAAACCCAGAAATAAATCCATGACTATATGGTCAATTAATCTTCAACCAAGGAGGCAAGAATATGCAATGGGAGAAAAACAGTCTCTTCCACAAATGATGTTGGGAAAACTGGACAAGAACATGCAAAAGAATGAAACTGGATCGCTTTCTTACATCACACACAAAAATAAACTCAGGGCCGCCTGGGTGGCTCAGTGGGTTAAAGCCTCTGCCTTCAGCTCAGGTCATCTCAGGGTCCTGGGATCGAGGCCCGCATCGGGCTCCCTGCTCGGCGGGGAGCCTGCTTCCTCCTCTCTCTCTGCCTGCCTCTCTGCCTCCTTGTGATCTCTGTCAAATAAATAAATAAAATCTTTTATAAATAAATCAATAAATAAACTCAAAATGTATTAAAGACCTAAAGTGAGACCCAAAACCAAAAAAATCCTAAAAGAGAACAAAGGCAGTAATTTCTCTGACATTGGACATAGCAACATTTTCTACATATGCCTGGTGAGGAAAGAAAAACAAAAGCAAAAATAAGCTATTGGGACTACTTCACAATAAAAAAAGTTTCTGCACAGCAAAAGAAACAACAAACAGCCTACCGAATGGGAGAAGATATTTGCCAATGACATATCTGATAAAGGGTTAGTATCCTAAATATATAAAGAACTACACAATTCAACACCAAAAATCAAATAATTCAAATAAAAGATGGGCAGAACACATGAACAATCGTTTCTCCAAAGAAGACATCTAGATGGCTAGCAGACACTTGAAAAGATGCACAACATCACTCTTCATCAGGGAAATACAAATCAAAACTACAATGAGATATCACCTCACACCTGCTGCATGGCTAAAATAAAAAAACACAAGAAACAACAAGCGCTGACAAGGAGGTGGAGAAAAGGGAACCCTCGTGCACTCTTGGTGGGAATGCAAACTGGTGTAGCCACTGTGGAAAACAGTATGGAGGTTCCTCAAAAAATTGAAGATAGAATTACCATATGATCTAGTAATTCTACTACTGGGTAACTGCCCGAAGAATATGAAAACACTAATTCAAAAGGATATTTGCACCCCTATGTTTATTGCAGTATTATTTACAAGAGCCCAACTACAGAAGTAACCCAAGTGTCCATCAGTTCATTAATCGATAAAAAAGATGTAGTAAATATACACAATGGAATATTATTCAGCTATAAAAAAAGATTGTAACCTCATCTTTTATGACAACATGGATGGAATTAGAAAGTATAATGCTAAGCGAAATAAGTCAGAGAAAGATAAATGCCACATGATTTCACTCATATGTGGAATTTTAGAAACAAAACAAATAAAAAAAAGGGGGGGAAAGGAGATAAACCAGAAAACAGACTCTCAGCTACAGAGAATAAACCAATGGTTACCAGAGGGGTGGTGGGTAGTGGAGGGAGACAGATGAAATAGGTGAAGGGCATTAAGAGTACACTTTTTTTTTTTTTTAAGATTTTATTTATTTGACAGAGACACAGCGAGAGAGGGAACACAAGCAGGGGGAGTGAGAGAGGGAGAAACAGGCTTCCTGCCGAGCATGGAGCCCAATGCAGGCTCAATCCCAGGACTCTAGGATCATGACCTGAGCCGAAGGCAGACACTTAATGACTGAGCCACCCAGGTGGCCCAGGAGTACACCTATTTTTAAAAAATATTTACTTTTTGAAAGAGTGTGCACAAGTGGGGCAAGGAGCAGAGAGAGGAAGAGGGAAAGCAGACTCCCCACTGAACAGGGAGCCTGATACAGGGCTCAGTCTCACGACCCTGAGATCATAACCTGAGATGAAACCAAGAGTTGCACGCTTAACCAACCGAGCCACCCAGGCGCCCCAAGAGCACATTTATCTTACTGAGCATTGAGTAATATATGGAATTGTTGAATCGCTCTATTGTACACCTGAAACTAATACAACGTTGTATGTTAACTATACAGGCATTAAAATTCAAAAATTTAAAAAAATAAAAGATCATGGACTGTTTAAAGCATAAACAATAGTGTTTAATGGTGTTTATAGCACATTTAGAAGTAAAATACACAACAGAGTGCAGTATGTAAAAGAGGCAATAAAACCATATTGTTGTAAGGTTCTTAGATTGCTTACCACCTCTTATAATAACTAGCTAAAAATAAACCATAATAAGTTAAAGATGTATATCGTAATCTTTAAAACACCATTAAAAATTTCCTCAAATAGGTATAAGCTAGAGAAGGTAAATAAAATTCTAAAGAATACTTAGTTCATGTAAAAGATGGCAGAGGGACACCTGGGTGGCTCAGTGCGTTAAGCGCCTGCCTTTGGCTCAGGTCATGACCCCAGGGTCCTGGGACCGAGTCCAGCATCGGGCTCCTTGCTCAGTGGGGAGTCTGCTTCTCCCTCTGCTTGCTGCTCCCCCTGCTTGTGCTGTCTCTTTCTCACTGTGACATCCCATACCAGCTGCAGAGCAATGAATGCGTCAATGAATGACAGGTGGGAGTTGGGCACAGCGGGCAGAGTGGTCAGGGGCTCTGAATACACAGCAGCAATAGACCATTAACACGCATGGATGTCCCTTTTCCAGTTGACTAATATTCCATAGTTTACTTATAACCAGCATGCTAATTTTAGGGTGTCACAATTTGACTGCTGAAATTCAAGAAGATACTCGTTTTCCTGACTCTCAGTCAGCAACCTCAGATCAATCACTATGAGCAGAAATGTCTTCCTTATCAAAATTATATACTTGTATTGCTGTTGCCTATATGCTTAGTCTGCAACTTTTTCAACATATCACTCGTGTCTGTCTCTCTCTTGGGTTTTTACTGTAGACGGAAAGAGCTAGCATTCCAGCAGCATGCTACTTCACTATCCTATCACCAAGGGTTCCAGCTTGGGGGATACTCTGTCCAGAACCACCAAGAAAAGAAGACAATGTTTTAACTAACTTCTGGGCATAAACCAAGCTCTGCTTGTTTCCCTACCTTGGATGGAGGGTTCTTCCTTGCATTCCTCTCATCCCACTTTGACTTGATCAGTTTTATATTTTTCTTTTTACAAAAAAACCCAAAATTCATAGGATTAACCATTTTAAGTGTACAATCCAGTGACATTTATACATCACAACGTTGTGCAACCATCACTTTGATCTAGTTCCAAAACACTTTCATCACCCCAAAAGAGGCCTCCTACCCACCAAGTAGTCCCCCCATTTTCTCCTTCTTGTAGCCCCTGGCAACTGCTCATCTGCTTTGTCTCTGTGGTCTTACTATTTTATGTAAGCTTTACTTTTATATTTTATATAAATGAAATCTACAATCTGTGACCTTTTGTGTTTGGCTTCTTTCACCTAGATTCAGCTCTATAGCATATGGTTTTAAAGGATGGGTTTTGTTTTTTTTTTTGCAGGTTTTCTCAGATTCTTTAATATAACTATACATCCTGTAACTCTCTAAGAATGAATTAATGTTTTAGGATTTCTTTCCAAATGTATTTGGCTGTAAAAGTCTTTATTGACAAATCACATTATAGCACCAGCATCCCATGGAATATTTTGGGATCTGTTTATGCAGCATGCTGGACTGTCGGCTGTCAACTGAGGACCATTTCCTTCATCTTGTCATGTTGTTAGTTGAAAGGCCTCTGAGCAAGTTTTAGGAGCTTTCTTCTCATTGTTGCCTCTAATATTCCCTAGCAGTTGGATGTGCTTTATTGATGGGGGAATTATCACTTCTCCTGCAAAATTTGGAAGCATATTCATTACATTCCCAAGAATCTCCTTCTAGGGTGGAGTTTAGAATTGGCCAATGTAAGGCACTTGTAGGATATGTAAAGACTAAAAGAGATGGGAAGTCATTATTTACCAGCACTGGCAGGTAGACTTGTAGGCAGAGGGCAGATATAAGGTTTGCTTCCAGGAAGCCCTTCTGTGAATTTCCTGTTTCAATATCGGTATCATCTACAACAGCTTCCTGTGATTCTACAATCTTTACTTTTCTATAAGCTCACAGTCATTCTCCCTGACCTTCACTCCTTCCAGATCTTCCTATAATTTTTTGGGCATCTAAATACACATATTAAATCACTTCCTGACAAATACTTGTTTCCTGATTTCCCGTCTGAATCCTAACTAATAAAGAGTCTGAGGTTAGTATGGGTTCCAAGACACAGGTCCTTAAGAATTAAACATCATGAAGAATTGGTTTTCTTTCCTGGTTACACATGTAATCAGGGATGACCTTCCTAGCGGAAAATGACACTAGTAATCCATGGAATTCAGTGAAAAGTAGTAATATTAAAAACCATTACCCATAGTTTAAGCAATAGAAACTAAGGTGGAAATGAGGACTGTAGTACCTGTACGGTGGGCTGAGTGCTTCAACCCACCCTGGAGATCCCACAGAAGTAAAATAACAAGCTCATTTCTTTAAAATCTTGGGTCAAAATATTGTTAGAGAGCCAGAGAACTTCTAGGAGTCCCTTGAAAAAGTCTCCTATCCCATGTAGTCTCAGGGGTTGATATGTCCAGAAACAAAAACAAAACCAGATTTAAACTGTCATACTAAAAATTGCAGAATTACAATAGAGATAATGGTCACAGCTTTGTCAAGTCTCTTTTGTAAAACTTTGGGTGTTAATTTAAAAAAAAGTGGGATCTTGAATATTGAAATGATGATATACGTATGGATTCCATGACTAAGACCCTTGAAAATCTGTATTCTTCCCTTCCAGTGGAATTAGTCCATCTTCCCACCTGAAGTTAGCTTTCCAGGCTTGAAGATCCTGTAATTTTCTCATTAAAAGCAGATTCTGATTCCCCTCAAATGCACCTTCACCATCTCGCATGGCATCTAAACACAGAACTAGAGTTATATCCCATCATAATCTAGGGCAGGGGCTGGCATTTTTTTTTTTCTTAAGAAAGCTAAATATTTTAGGTTTGTAGGCTACATAGTCTCTGTCACCACTACTCAACACACTGTTACAGGGCAAAAGCAGATATAAGCAATATGTTAAAAAAAATGGGCATGGTTGTATTCTGATAAACTTTAGTTACAAAAACAAATAGTTCGCTCGGAAACCAGAATGCGCTAATCCTTGTCCTACAGGGATGTGTACAAGGATCGACCTAGGAAGACAGAACGTATATACCAAAAAGATTGCAAGATGTTGCCAATTTATATGAACAAAATATGAGAATTATAAGAGCACTAGACTAGGTAGGAATTTATTGAGAAGGGTAAATAGATCAGAAATTCTGTTTTCAATGTTTAGCTTGAGCAGCTGGGAGTGGTGCCTACTCCAGATGAATCATCAGCTCTCTTTTAACTCAGTCCTCTCACCAGTTAATTGATGAAGAAAAAACATGGAACTAGTTTACAGGTTATGCACAATGAACTGCCATTAGCCCGAAGTGGATGGCCGTGCACCTTACAGCTGCCTTTACGTTGGCCCTGAAAGACACCTCACTGAGATCATGCATCTAGTACAAGCAGTGCATCTAGCTCAGTTTGCCCAGAAAGAGAGATGGGTGAATTATTTTCCCATATAAGCTTCAAAAACAGGCAAAACAAATCTATGATGTTAGAAATCAGGATAGTGATTCCCGTCGGTTAGGATGGTTGTGACCAGGAAGGGCCATGAAGACACTTCCGGGGTGCTGGTAATGTTCTATTCTTTTTTATCTGGGTGATGGTCATGTGTGTGTTAATTCTGTGATCATTCTTCAAGATGTACAGTAATAATCTATATGTTTTTATCTGCATAAATGCTGTATGTCAATAATAGCTTATTTAAAACAATGGTAAGTGCTGGACTTCTGTCTGGGGAAGACCCGAGGCTCACCTTGTCCCAAGGATACACCTAGATAACATCTACATCAGTGTAAATAACCCAGAAAACAACCTGAAGACTGGCAGAACAGACTCTTGCAGCTAAATGCAGAGAAGAGGCCACATCTAAGAAGATGGTCCAGAGCCTAACTGACCCATGGAACAGTCCATAGGAGAGAGAGAAGCCATGGGTATGGGAAAGGAAGAGGATCAGACCCCCAGCAGGTACCCCAGGCACGGGGGACCCACACTGGAAAAACAAATGCCCATAACTCTTGGCTTTCAAAAGCAGAGGGGCCTAACTTAAGAGTTCTTACAATCAGTGGACAACCTAGAACTTTAAAAATCAACAAGCTTAGCTCTGGAAGAGCTGAGACAGTGACAGGAAGTGGAGTCCCTACTCTTAAAAAGACAGCACAACAGAAAGCCCTGCTGAGATACAGCATACAAGCAGCAGTTTGAAAAATGCCTGGTGTATGTGGGAAGTTTTATTTACTAATCTCAGAGCATGTGCTGGAGAGCGAGGGATCTTTGGGAGACTTCTCCAAGAACAAAAGAGTAGATGGGCACCATTTCCTTCCCCCACCCTCCAGCCTAGATACATGGACACCTGTGGGAACCAGCTCAGAGTGAACATTCTCCACCTAGCTTGCTAATAGTACACTCTACCCCTGTGCTCTCCTGTGAATCCACTCCCCCCTGCCATCCTGGCCTAAGCAGGAGTTTTTCAGGGTGGCAACAGTTCTGCTCCCACAGCAGACTGGCACACCCCACCCCAGCATTCTCCTGCAGACATATTCGCTCCAACACATCCCTGGCAAGAGTCCATCCAAAGCCATGCCACAAGCCTACAAGTGTGCAAACAGCCCTATCAGGGGCCAGCACCATCCCAAAGTGACTCTTGCCCCAGAGAGGGAAAGATAACCACACACATCAGTCTGACAGCAGCACCAGCAGTAGGCTGGGAACAGATATCTGGTGTGACTACAGGCCCAATCCCACCAATGAAAACTTCTCAGGAGACAACACAGCAAGAGTACCCTGCAGTTTGGTGCTATCACGGCTCTGGCAACTGCCTGGTCTGACTCAACTTGAATCCAAGGTGGCCCCAGACTGGCCCACTAACACCACAGGGACCAAATCATGCCCACAACAGGCAAAGAGAGCTATTACAGCTGACTGGACCATAGGGAAAAGCAGCTCAGCCACAATAGTAGTAGGGCCCATACAACATGCACAGATAATGCCCCTGAAGTGCCAGGTTCTGGTGAACAGGGGACACTGCACTACAGGACCTCTTCTTTATAAGGCCACCACTCTCCAGAGCAGAAGATGTACATGACGTTCTTAACAAAACTGAAACAGACACAGAGAGTTAGACAAACTGAAGAGACAGAAGAGAATGTCCCAAATGAAAGAACGGGAGAGCTAAGAGAAAACAGGAGCAAGAGAGCTAAACAAAATGGAGATAAGCAATATGCCTAAATTTAAAGGAATGGTCATAAAGATACTCACTGGACTTGACAAAAAAGTGGAGGGAGACCCTAAACAAAGATATAGAAAGCACAAAAATGAGCCAATCACAGATGAAGAACTCAACAATACTGAAATTAAAAATACACGTGACAGAATAAATAGAAGACTAAAGGAAGAAGAAAAATGTGCCAGCAACCTAGAGAACAGAGTAATAGGAGCAATCAAACTGAATGGGAGAAACAAGAATGATACAAAATGAAAATGGACTTGGGGAACTCAGCAACACCATCAAGCATAGCATTCACATTATAGGGACCCCAGTAAAAGAAGAGAGAAAATGAGGGCAGAAAATTCATTTGAAGAAATAATAGCTGAAAACTACACAAACCTGGGGAAGGAAACAGAAATCCAGATCCAGGAAGCACCAAGAGCTCCCCACAATGTCAAACCAAGGATGTCCACACCAACACACAAAAAAGTAGTACTAAAAAAATCAAAAAGAAAGAAAGAATTTTTAAGCAAGAGAAAATAATTACATACAAGAGATATCCCATAATAATATCAGCTGATTTCTCAGCAGAAACTATGCAAGCCAGAAAGGAGTGGCAAGATATATTCGAAGTGCTGAAAGAAAAAAAAAAAAACAAAAAACACCTGCAATCAAGAACGTTCTATCTGGCAAGGCTACCATTCAGAATAGAAGGACAGATAAAGTTTCCCAGACAATCAAAAATTGAAGGAATTCATCACCACTAAACCAAACCTACAAGATATGTTAAAGGGGACTCTTGGAGCAGAAAGGAAAGACCATAAGTGAGAGTAAGGAAAGCAATAAAAGCAGCAGTATTAAGTATATCTATGAAAATCAGCCAAGGGACTCACAAAATAAAAGGATGTAAAGTATGACACTATGTACCAAAAATTTTGAGGGGGGAGGGTTGGGGGAGTAAAAATTTAACACTTTTAGAATAGGTTCAAACTTAAGTGACCCATATGCAAAAAATGTTAAATATAAACCTAATGGTAACTGCATATCAAAAACTGCTAATACATAAGAAAAATACAGAGAAAGGAATCCAATATAACATTAAGAAAGCAAACTAATCGTAAGAGAACAAGAGAAGAAAAAGAGAAGAACTACAAAAACAACCATAAAACAAGTAATAAAATGGCAATACATACATATCAATAATTGGTTTAAATGTAAATGAACCAAATGTTCTAATCAAAAGACACAGGGTGACAGAGTGGATTAAAAAGTAAGATCCATCGATGTGCTGCTTAAAAAGGTCTCATTTCAGACCTAAAGACACACGCAGATTGAAAGTGAAGGGATGAAAAACCACTTATCATCCAAATGGAAGTGAAAAGAAGGCTGGGGTAGAAATATTTATATCAGACAAAATAGACTTTAAAATAAAGACTGTAACAAGAGACAAAGAAGGACACTGCATAATCAAAATGAACAAACAAGAATATATAACAATTGTATTTATGAACTGAATGTGGGAGCACCCAAATATATAAAGCATCTAATAACAAACATGAAGGAAGTAATTGTTAGTAACACAACAAATAGAGTACATTAACACCCCACATACCACAATGGACAGATCATCCAAACAGAAAATCAACAAGGAAATAGTGGCTTTGAGTGACATATTGGACCAGATGGGTCTAACACATATAGTCAGAATATTCCATCCTAAAAGAGCAAAATACACATTCTTTTTCAAGCACACATGGAATATTCTCCAGAATAAATCACAAAACAAGTCTCAACAAATTAAAAAAAAACAACAACAAAAAACTGAAGTCATACCATGCATCTTCTCAGACCACAATGCTACAAAATTAGAAATCAACCCAAGAAAAAATCTGGAATAACACAAATACATGGAGGTTAAACAACATGTTACTAAACAATGAATGGATCAATCAAGAAATCAAAGAGTAAATTTAAAAATCACTTTCTTACAGCATACACAAAAATAAAACTCAAATGGATTAAAGATTTAAACATGAGACCTGAAACCATAAAATTCCTAGAAGAGAGCGCAGGCAGTAATTTCTCTGACATTGGCCATAACAACTTCTTTCTAGATATACCTCTCAAGGCAAGGGAAATAAAAGCAAAAATAAACTATGGGGACTACATCAAAATAAAAGGCTTCTACACAGCAAAGGAAAGAATCAATAAAGCAAAAAGACAACCTACTGAATGGCAAAAGGTGTTTGCCAATGACACAGCCAATAAAGGGTTAGTGTTCAAAATACATAAACAACTGATATACCTCAATACTAAAAAAAAATCCACTTTAAAAATAGGCAGAAGGCATGAACAGACATTTCTCCAAAGATATACAGATGGCCAACAGACACATGAAAAGATGCTCAACAGCACTCATCATCAAGGAAATGCAAATCAAAACCACAATGAGATATCACTTCACACCTGTCAGAATGGCTAAAATCAAAAATACACAAAAAAACAAGCGTTGGCAAAGATGTTGAGAAAAAGGAACCCTTGCATACTGTTAGTGGGAATGCAAAATGCTCCAGCCACTATGGAAGACAGTATGAAGGAGGCTCCTCAAAAAAATGAAAAATAGAGTTACCATATGACCCAGTAGTTCCACTACTGGGTGTTTAATCAAAGAAAATGAATATGAAATATTGAAAAGATACAGATACCCCTATGTTGATTGCATTATTTATAATAGGCAAACTATAGAAGCAGCCCAAGTGTCCATCGGTAGATGAATGGATAAGAAGGACATCACATACATGATACAATGGAATATTGCTCAGCCATAAAATAAGAATAAAATTCTACCATCTGCAACAACATGTATGGATCTAGAGGGTATAATGCTAAGTGGAGTAAATTAGAGAAAGACAAATACCATATAATTTTATTCATATGTGAAATTTAACAAAACAGACATACAAATTAAAAAGGAAACAAACTGGGACAGCTGGTTAAATGTCTGTCTTTGGCTCAGGTCATGATCCCAGAGTCCTGGGATCAAGTTCCAAATTGGGCTCTCTGCTCAGTGGGGAGTCTGCTTCTCCTTGTCACTCTCCCTCTATTCTCTCCCTCTCTCTCTCTCAAATAAAATCTTTAAAAAAATATTTTTTTTAAAAAGAGACAAAACAGCAGAAGTGGCAAGATGGCAGAGGAGTAGGAGACTGATTATCATCAGGTCCCAGAAATTCACCCAGATAGCTATCGAACTATTCTGAACACCTACAAATTCTACAGGAGATCGAAGAGAAGAGCAGCAATTCTAGGAACAGAAAATCGACCACTTTCCAGAAGGTAGGCCGTGTGGAGAAGTGAATCTGAAGTGATGGGAAGATAGACCCGGGGGGAGTGGTGGCTCCCGGCAAGTGAGCGAGCGGCAGAGCACAGACTCGGAACTGTTAGAAGTCGGCTCCACCGAGGGTCATCGCCCCAGAGGCCAAGCGGGGGGTGAAGCCCTCAAGGGGACAGTGTAGTCTCAGGACCCACGGGGACACAAAAAGACCAGAGGTGTCTGAGCGCAACCGAGCTCCCAGGTATCAGAGAGAAGACAGCGGGAGAGAGGGAACCGAGCTGAGAAGGGGTCTCTCAGCTCAGGGTTACCTTGGGCGGTGATCTGAAGCACAGTTGGGCCACTGCTCTGTGAGCAGGGACCCCACGGGCGGCAGACCCGGAGAGACCCCCTCCTTCCTCCTCCGGGTGGAGCGGCATGGGAGTGGCTGCAGGAATCAGCCGGGTTCGGAGATTCTAAATGGGGCCGCGCGCCAGAGATAGAGACGCTTGGTCACAGGCCAGAGACCAGGGAAATGGGAGAGGCTGATTGCTTTTCTCTGAGGCGCACTGAGGAGTAAGGCCCCGAGCTCTAGGCTTCTTCAGGTCGGACATTGGGAGCCGCCATTTTCAGTCCCGTCCTCCAACGCAGTACGGAAAGTGCTCAGGGAACAAAAGCTCCGAAAGCGAAACCGCGCTGATTACTTAGCCTGGCCCCTGGTGAGGGCGGGGCAAATCCACCTCAGGCAAAGACACTTGAGAATCACAGCAACAGGCCCCTCCCCCAGAAGACCAGAAAAAACATCCAGCCAAAGCCAAGTTCAAGATTGCGGAGAATTGTGGAACTCCAGAGCTAAGGGAAAGCAACGTAGAGAATTAATGGCTTTTCCCCCATGATTCTTTAGTAGTTCAAAGTTAAATTCTTTGAATTTTATTTTTTTCTTACTCTTTTCTTTTAAATTTTTTTCCTTTTCCTATGTTAACGTTTTTAACTATTATATCTTACCAATACTTTTTAATCTTTTTAAATTTTTATTGTTATATATTTTATCCCTTCATTGTATTTAACCTTTTTTGTATACATATAGGGTCTGTTCAATTCACAGTCTAATAGAGATACAGGTAGAGATATAGAAACAGAAATAGATAATATAGATATAGATATAGGATTTTGATTTATTTATTTTTGTTTGTTTGATTTTGTCTTTTGGTTTTTTCCCTCTTTCTTTTCTCCCCAGTTCCAGGTCTCTTCTGAGTAGGTTAGTGTATATTTCTCTGGGGTCATCGCTACCCTTTAGTATTTTGTTCTCTCATCCATCTATTCTTAGCTGCATAAAATGACAAGGTGGAAAAAATCAACACAAAAAAAGAATAAGATGCAGTAATGATGGCTAGGGACCTTATCAATGCAGACATTAGTAATATGACAGAACTAGAGTTCAGAATGACAATTCTTAAAGTGCTGGTTGGGCTCGAAAAAACCATGGAAGATAATAGAGAAGCCCTCTCTAGAGAAACAAAAAACCCTTTCTGGAGAAATAAAAGAACTAAAATCTAACCAAGCTGAAATCAAAAAAGCTATTAATGAGGTGCAATTGAAAATGGAGGCTCTTACTGCTAGGATAAATGAGGCAGAAGACAGAATTAGTGATTTAGAAGACAAAATGTCAGAATAAAGAAGCANAGAGAAAAAAGAAGAGGATGAAAAGAGAGACAAACAACTACTGGACCATGAGGGGAGAATTCCAGAGATAAGTGATACCATAAGATGAAACAATATTAGAATAATTGGGGTCCCAGAAGAGGTGGGGAGGGGACAGAAGGTATATTAGAGCAAATCATAGTACAGAATTTCCCTAATTTGGTGAAGGGAACAAGCATCAAAATCCAGGACGCACAGAGAACCCCCCTCAAAATCAATAAAAATAGGTTCACACGCCGTCCTCTAATAGTAAAACTTACAAGTCTTAGTAGCAAAGAGAAAATGCTGAAAGCAGCTCGGNGACAAAGAGAAAATCCTGAAAGCAGCTCGGGACAAGAGGTCTATAACATACAATGATAGAAATATTAGACGGACAGCAGACCTATCCAAAGAGACCTGGCAGGCCAGAAAGAAGTGGCATGATATATTCAGAGCACTAAACGAGAAAAATATGCAGCCAAGAATACTATATCCAACTAGGCTGTCATTGAAAATAGAAGGAGAGATAAACATCTTCCAGGACAAACAAAAACTAAATGAATTTGCAAACACCAAGTCAGCCCTCAGGAAGTATTGAAAGGGGTCCTCTAAGCAAAGAGAGCCTAAAAGAAACATAGACCAGAAAGGAAGAAACACAATATACAGTAACAGTCACCTTACAGGCAATACAATGGCTCTAAATTCATGTCTCTCAGNATAGTTACTCTGAATGTAAATGGACTAAATGCCCCAACTAAAAGACACAGGGTATCAGAATGGATAAAAAAACAAGACCCATCGATATGCTGTCTACAAGAAACTCATCTTACATGCAAAGACACCTCCAGATTTAAAGTGAGGGGGTGGAAAACAATTTACCATGCCAATGGACAGCAAAAGAAAGCTGGAGTGGCAATCCTTATATCAGATAAATTAGATTTTAAGCCAAAGAGTATTGTAAGAGATGAGGAAGGGCACTATATCATACTAAAAGGATCTGTCCAACAAGAAGATCTAAGAATCGTAAATATCTATTCTTCTAACATGGGAGCAGCCAATTATATAAACCAATTAATAACAAAATTAAAGAAGCACATTGACAATAATACAATATTAGTAGGGGACTTTAACACCCTCCTTACTGAAATGGACAGATCATCAAAGCAAAAGATCAACAAGGAAATAAAGGCTTTAAATGACACCCTGGACCAGTTGGACATCACAGATATATTCAGAACATTCCATCCCAANAAACAACAGAATATACATTCTTCTCTAGTGCACATGGAACATTCTCCAGAATAGATCATATTCTNAGGTCTCAACGGGTACCAAAAGATTGGGATCATTCCCTGCATATTTTCAGACCATAATGCTCTAAAACTAGAACTCAACCACAAGAGGAAAGTTGGAAAGAACTCAAATACATGGAGGCTAAAGAACATCCTACTCAAGAATGAATGGGTCAACCAGGAATTAAAGAAGACTGAAAAAATTCATGGAAACAAATGAAAGTGGAAACACAACTGTTCAAAATCTTTGGAGGACACAGCAAAAGCAGTCCTAAGAGGAAAGTATATAGCAATACAAGCCTTTCTCAAGAAACAAGAAAGGTCTCAAGTACACAACCTAACTCTACACCTACAAAAGCTAGAGAAAGAACAGCAAAGAAAGCCTACACCCAACAGGAGAAGAGAAATCATAAAGATCAGAGCAGAAATCAATGAAATAGAAACCAAAAGAACAGTGGAACAAATCAACGAAACTAGGAGCTGGTTCTTTGAAAGAATTAATAAGATTGATAAACCCCTGGCCAGACTTATCCAAAAGAAAAGAGAAAGGACTCAAATTAATAAAATCATGAATGAAAGAGGAGAGATCACAACCAACACCAAAGAAATACAAACAATTCTAAGAACATATTATGAGCAACTCTACACCAGCAAATTTGACAATCTGGAAGAAATGGATGCATTCTTAGAGAAATATAAACTACCAAAACTGAACCAGGAAGAAACTGAAGACCTGAATAGACCCATCACCAGTAAGGAGATTGAAGCAGTCATCAAAAATCCCCCAACAAACAAGAGCCCAGGGCCAGACGACTTCCCAGGGGAATTCTACCAAACGTTTAAAGAGGAATTAATACCTATTCTCCTGAAACTGTTCCAAAAAATAGAATTGGAAGGAAAACTTCCAAACTCCTTTTATGAGGCCAGCATTACCTTGATCCCCAAACCAGGCAAAGACCCCATCAAGAAGGAGAATTACAGACCAATATCTTTGATGAATACGGATGCAAAAATCCTCAACAAAATACTAGCCAATAGGATCCAGCAGCACATAAAAAGGATTATTCACCACGACCAAGTGGGATTTATTCCTGGGATGCAAGGTTGGTTTAACATTCGCAAATCAATCAATGTGATACAAGACATTAATAAAAGAAAGAACAAGAACCATATGATCCTCTCAATAGATGCTGAAAAAGCATTTGACAAAGTACAGCACCCTTTCTTAATCAAAACTCTTCATAGTGTAGGCATAGAGGGTACATACCTCAATATCATCAAAGCCATCTACGAAAAACCCACAGCGAATATCATTCTCAATGGAGAAAAACTGAGAGCTTTTCCCCTAAAGTCAGGAACACGGCAAGGCTGTCCACTATCACCACTGCTATTCAACATAGTACTAGAAGTCCTAGCCTCAGCAATCAGACAACAAAAAGAAATAAAAGGCATCCAAATCGGCAAGGAAGAGGTCAAACTCTCACTCTTTGCAGATGATATGATACTTTATGTGGAAAACCCAAAGGACTCCACTCCAAAACTGCTAGAACTCATACAGGAATTCAGTAAAGTGTCAGGATATAAAATCAATGCACAGAAATCAGTTGCATTTCTATCCACCAACAACAAAACAGAAGAAAGAGAAATTAAAGAGTCAATCCCATTTACAATTGCACCCAAAACCATAAGATACCTAGGAATAAACCTAACCAAAGAGGCAAAGAATCTGTATTCAGAAAACTATAAAGTACTCATGAAAGAAATTGAGGAAGACACAAAGAAGTGGAAAAACATTCCATGCTCATGGATGGGTAGAATAAATATTGTGAAAATGTCTATGCTACCTAGAGCAATCTACACATTTAATGCAATCCCCATCAAAATACCAGCAATTTATTTCAAAGAAATGGAACAAATAATCCTAAAATTTATATGGAACCAGAAAAGACCCCGAATAGCCAAAGGAATGTTGAAAAAAAAAAGCAAAGTTGGCGGCATCACAATTCCAGATTTCAAGCTCTATTACAAAGCCGTCATCATCAAGACAGTATGGTACTGGCACAAAAACAGACACATAGACCAGTGGAACAGAATAGAGAACCCAAAAATGGACCCTCAACTCTATGGTCAACTAATCTTCGACAAAGCAGGAAGGAATGTCCAGTGGGAAAAAGACAGTCTCTTTAACAAATGGTGTTGGGAAAACTGGACAGCCACATGCAGAAAAATGAAACTGGATCATTTCCTGACACCACACACAAAAATAGACTCAAAATGGATAAAAGACCTCAATGTGAGAAAGGAATCCATCAAAATCCTCGAGGAGAACACAGGCAGCAACCTCTTCGACCTCAACCGCAGCAACTTCTTCCTAGGAACCTCACCAAAGGCAAGGGAAGCAAGGGCAAAAATGAACTATTGGGACTTCATCAAGATTAAAAGCTTTTGCACAGCAAAGGAAACAGTCAACAAAACCAAAAGACGACAGAATGGGAGAAGATATTTGCAAATGACATACCAGATAAAGAGCTTCTCAAACTCAGAAATCTATAAAGAGCTTCTCAAACTCAACACCCATAAAACAAATAACCCAGTCAAGAAATGGGCAGAAGACATGAACAGACATTTCTCCAAAGAAGACATCCAAATGGCCAACAGACACATGAGAAAGTGCTCAACATCACTCGGCATCAGAGAAATACAAATTAAAACCACAGCGAGATACCACCTTACACCAGTCAGAATGGCTAAAATCAACAAGTCAGGAAATGACAGATGTTGGCGAGGTTGCGGAGAAAGGGGAACCCTCCTACACTGTTGGTGGGAATGCAAACTGGTGCAGCCACTCTGGAAAACAGTATGGAGATTCCTCAAAAAGTTGAAAATGGAGCTACCCTACGACCCAGCAATCGCACTACTGGGTATTTATCCTAAAGACACAAAGGTAGTGTTCCTCAGGGGCACGTGCACCCGAATGTTTATAGCAGCAATGTCCACAATAGCCAAACTATGGAAAGAACCTAGATGTCCATCAACAGATGAATGGATAAAGAAGATGTGGTATGTATATACAATGGAATACTATGCAGCCATCAAAAGAAACAAAATCTTGCCATTTGCAACAACATGGATGGAACTAGAGGGTATTATGCTGAGCGAAATAAGTCAATCAGAGAAAGACAATTATCATATGATTTCTCTGATATGAGGAACTTGAGGGGCAGGGTGGGGGGTCATGGGGGGTAGGGAGGGAAAAATAATGAAACAAGATGGGATGAGGAAGGAGACAAACCGTAAGAGACTCCTAATCTCACAAAACAAACAGGGTTACTGGGAGGTGGGAGGGTAGGGATAGGGTGGCTGGGTTATGGACATTGGGGAGGTTTTGTGCTTTGGTGAATGCTGTGAAAGGTGTAAGCCTGATGATTCACAGACCTGTACCCCTGGGGCAAATAATAATTAAAAAATAAATAAAAATAAATAAAAAGAGACAAACCAAAAAAACAGAGTCTTAACTATAGAGAACAAACAGATGGGTACCAGAAGGGAGGTGGATGGGGGGATGGGGAAATAGGGGTAGTGGATTTGGAATACACTTATATTGATGAGCACTGTGTAACATTTAGAATTGTTGAACTGCTATATTGTACACCTGAAACCAATATAACATTGTACATTAATTATAGTGGAATTTTTTTTTAAAAAGGTTATAGCAGCTTTTAAAACAAACCATAATAAACACTATAAGGTATATACAATACCTACAATGTGTTTTGAGGAACAGAGAATGGATTAACCTAGAAGATAGTTGTTACGAACTGAACTGAATTTCACAAAAAAAGTCATGTGGTGTTCTAGCTCCCAGTGTTTCAGAATGTAATCTTATTTGGAAATAGGATTGTTGTAGGAATAATCAGTTAATGCAAATCAGGTCCTACGGAAGTAGTAGGTGCCCTTAATCCTAATAACTGATGTCCTTCGGAAGAAGGGAAATTTGGACATACACATTGGGAGAACACCACGTAACAGACAGAGGCAGAGGGTGAGGTAAGGCAAATTCCAAGTCAAGGAACAGCAAGAACCGAAGGCCATTACCTCAAACTAGGAAGAAGCAAGGAAGGATTCTTCCCTAAATGTTTCAGGGGGCCCTGTTGGCACCTTGGTTTTGGACTTTCAGCCTCCGGAGCTGTGAGACAATAAATTTTGGTTGTTTTATGCTGCCCATTCACAGTACTTTGTTGTGGAAGCCCTGGCAAACTACTAGGTACAGTATGTATTAGCGTTCTGTCCTCTACAGAGGAGAAATGAATCCCCAAAGTTACAAACTTTACATGTAACCTACTCTTCAAAACATTGTTCTTGGCACTAATCTTGGGACCAGAATAAATTAGCTCCGACATTCAAAGTCCACTGGTGATAAGCAAGGCAGTGAGTAGATAAAAGATGTTTGGGAAAGTCCAGCTGTCATTTGGACTAGCCATTTTCATATTCTTCCCTTTCCTCAAATTTTATAAAGTACAGAAATTTGGCAATAGTTTTCTCAACAGGGAAGATGCCAGTAAATAAAATGCTAGCTTCTTTCACCAAAAGATGGTTTTCATTCTGTTTCTGATTAATTGGTGACCTAGGTATCTGGATAAAATTCTTCACTAAAAATTTCCACCACTGGCTCGAGGGGACTACAGAAGTCAATAAATAAATTCAAATGTTGGTGCTGAGCAAAGGGAAGAAATCATGGACAAGAATTTTGAACTGAGGGCCACCTGGTTGGCTCAGTCATTGAAGCGTGTGACTCCCAATCTCAGGGTTGTAGGTTTGAGCCCTACGTTGGAGGTAGAGATTACTTAAAAATAAAATCTTAAAAAAAAAAAAAAGAATTTAGAGCTAAAAGCCAGGCCTCAGGCCAAATTCTTTTTGTCTTGGTAGTATTAAAGACCACAAAGTGAGAATTTAAGTCAGAGAGATCTTGGATTAGTAGAATCCCCAGAAGCCTGGCAGATGTTAATTAAATTCTCCTGTGAAGAAATTCATTCCAGGCTTCAAAAGAATTCCAACAAACAGAAGTCATTCATCAGTCCATCCTCCAAGGTCTTGTTTACAAGACAATTTTCGACTTGAGCTTTATAGTACCACGCTATGCTCTTTGATGTTGTCACCCACAGCACAGACAACTCCTTGCCCTTCTAGTCCTACCTATCACCTGACACTGGTGAATTCCCATTTCTCCTTCAAGTCTTAACTTGACCTGTGAAGCTGCTTGCAGTTCCTTAGAGAAAGTCAATATCCTGTCTGGGCACTATTCCATTCCAGCATATATTTTTTATTTACAACTCAAATTTCCTCAGGACCCACCAGCCCACAGTTATGAATGACAACACATCAACACCAACAATTCAAACGTCACAGATCAATTGCTCCTTCACCCATGGTCTCGGACAAAATCTCTCCCTTTGCTACTTCTGGAAACTTATGGGTGTGCCTCATTAGTGCATGTGAATGACCCTATGCTCTGCTGTTGTTATGGAACCCATCTAAGGGAAGGCGAAAAAGAAACAGCAAATCCAAGATGGAGTCACTTTTGCTAAGCCCTGCCAAGACTTCCTGCCTAACTAAACTGCAGTTTCAGCGTCCCAGGAAGTGGACTTTGAAGCCAATCAGTCGGGATTTCCTCATCAGCACTGGTGAGGTAATCTGCCACAGAAGAACTGCTTTCCCCCAAGGGAAGGAGACCTTGCCTGAAACAATCCACTCTTAACTTCCTCGTCTCACCCTCCTCCTGCCTAGAAAACCTTCTGTTTTGCATACCTCCTTGGAGCTACTCTCTACTTGCTAGATGGGATGCTGCCCGATTCATGAGTGGTTGAATAAAGCCAAATAGATCTTCAGATCTATGCAGTTGAACTTTGGTTTTTAATAGGAGTCACATGGCCAGCTTTCCATAAAAGCACTGTTTCTAGCCAAGAATCCTAATCCCAGGGCTCCAAACTGAGAAAGATAAGTATCCCTAAATGGCACAGCAAGCATGATTAAGCATGATTAATGTTTGTGTGACTGCATGGGTACATGGCATAATATACAGCTGGAACTGTAAAGAATACATGGGCAGAGCAGCATTAGGAAGCGGACACAGCTTTTTTTTTTCTTTATAAGCTACTTTTCCTTTATAAGCTATTATATATTATTTGTTTTTAAATAAATACACACCTGCAACTTTGATGAAAATAGACCAGATTGTTCAAAATGACATAGCTTGCTTTCCAGTCCTTACTGGTCTGCAGTCAGTCTGTGTTCCACTCCAGGCTCAACCCCAGAATCCATGAGTTCATGACCTGAGCTGAAGGCAGGCGCCCCTAGAAACTCTGATTTTAGCTGAACAAACAGACTACCAGAATGAAGGCTATGTTTCTCAGCTTCCCTAATAGTTAGATGTAGCCATGTAGCTGAGTTGTAGCCAACAGAATGTCAGAGATGATGTATGGAACTTTCAGACCAAGGCTATGCATGTTCCATTCCCTCTTTCCCATTTCTGTAGATGAGACACAGAAAGTTATGATAATGGTAGAACTCCAAGATGGAAAAAGGTGGATCCCATTTAGAGGAGGGCTACCCAATGACCAGGATCATCCATTTGAACTGTATTTTGAGTGAAAAATAAATTTCTATTGTGTTGGGGTCATTATAAGTTGGGGGTTTGTTACCGCAGACAAGTATGTCAATTAACACTTTCATGTGGAAGAAAAACTTTTCTCTGGAGTAAACCATTAATATTTTGGGTGTCTGTCACATGAAGTTTAACCTACATCCTCATCTACATTTTATGTGTGTGTGTGTGTGTGTGTATACACACACACACACACATATATATCTTAAGAATTTTATTTTTACCTAGATATTTATTCTCCAGTCATTCCCCAAGGTCTTTCTTTTGAGTATGGTCCCTCTGACTGGAGTTCTAGGCAGTCTTTATTGTCTAAACTATATGCCCAGCGCTTTGCATTTGATTTTCAGTTTTAATTTGTTCACAGTAGACACAAGTTAACTCTTGCAAATCAAATTGAATGCAAAATCCTACCAGATTTGGGGCTTGAAAAAGTCTTTCTAGTCTCTCATAACCATCTTGCCTACACCCAATTCAATAGCTATTTATATTAGCACTCACCTTTATGCTGTCTTTCCAAAACATTCTTGGTTTTCATAGAAACAAGTCTTGGGGTGCCTGGGTGGCACAGTCAGGTAAGCCCCGAGCACAGGTTGTGATCTTGGGGTCATGAGATCGAGCCCCCCAATGGGCTCCAAACTCAGCACAGTTTGCTTCAGATTCTCTGCCCCTCCTGCTTGTGTGCTTGCATTCTAGCATGCTTGCTTGCACTCTCTCCAATAAATCAATCTTAAAAAACCCAAAAAATTATTTTTCTTTGCAGACTTAAATTTTATCAATTTGTGTAATTTAATTACATAATTATGAGAAGTACAACAGAAATCAATAGATTGGTAACAAGCATAACTGACTTTTGCTAAGCATTCCACTTAATTGGTGAAAGCAGACACACAGGAGTAAACCGAAGTGAAGCCTACCAGCTGTGAGTCTTTAGTATTTTCCAGAGATCAGCTGGCATATTTCAGAAAGGCTAGTGAGAATATTAGTTAAGTGGACAGTGGTTAGAAAGAGCTTCTACTGTAGGCAATGTGTACTTTTGGGGGGACGGAGACCATAGATTTCATTTAATTTTCGGAGGGATCTCTGATCCCTAAAATATTAAATACCATACTGGAGGTTAAAACTTAATCCACGGCTCCAGGTTGAGGAATAAATATCTTCTCTTCCTATATCTGTTTTTGGATACTTGTGCACCTACTTTTTTCTTGAATCCTCTTTCTTGAATACTCCTTTCTATCTAAAAACTAAATTCATACAAATAGATGTTTGTGAGCCAATGGCCCTACCAGCTCATCAAATACACTCAGACTCTAAATCTCAGTTTAGAATCTTCCAAGTAAATGAGGCTCCCTAACTGCACTCTGGTCAAATGTTTCCCACACAGTGAAAGGGATCAATTTTCATCCTCTCACGCTTTTGCTTTCTTCATAGCATGTATCACCATCTGGTGGTGTTGTATTATCTAGTACATATTTAATGATAAAAAATTCTAGCTATTCAGGATATTCTATTTTAAGTTTACTTATAATTTCAATGTCAGATTTCCCAATCTTTCACGATAGGGCATTTTTCTAAAATGTAAAATTACTTAATTCAAGGGAAAAATATACTTGTGGACTAAACAAACCACATAAAAAAGCCTACAGCAGCCACAAATGTGCAACCTTTGTACTAGATAAATACCTTTTAAATCTGTAAGAATAAAAGGAAATCTCACTAAAATGGAGTTGAGAGGCTAGCAGGGGGAGCTCTCACATCCTTCCACTCCTAGTCAATTGCAGACCCAACAGGAAGAGCCTAACCTTGCAAATCCGTTTGCTTTTTGCTTTTGCTGGTACTTCACTACCCCAGTAAGAGGAAGGTTTCCCTCTGCCCTGACAACAACGCAGCCAATGAAAGGCTGTCACAACAAAGCCCATGAAAAGCCATTCTACTTCCAACTCCCAGTTTATTCCAATGGACTTTTATTTACAACAGCCTTCCCAACCTCCCCTTTTACTCTATAAACTAGAGTTTCTCTTTTTTTCTATGGATATGCCTATGATTTTGCCATAGCTTGCTTGTCCTAAATTGCAATCCTCTACTCTTCTCAAACCCATTTTTGCTGGCAAAATAACTGGCTGTTTTATTTTTAAGGTTAACAACCCACATTTTTATGTTTCTCAAAAATGATACATAAAAATCTTAATCTCAAAAATTAAAGGATTAAATGAGAATAACAAAGGAAACAAGAAATGTGATTTGCAAAGTACCCAATTTCACGCCTTTAGGTTGCACACCTGAAACGAATATACCGTTATCAAGTCATTACGTTGTACACCTGAAACTAACAGCGTTACAAGCCAATTTTTAAAAAAAAGAAAATAGGAGGCAAGCCACAGATATTTAAAACAATATTCATATAAAGGTTTTTATGATTGGAGTCTAATTTCTCCCCTTACCTGGTAGCACTTCTGATGGTCCTATAAGGAAACAGAAATGAGTCTTTCCCAAACTTAGTTATCTCCCACTTTCCAGCATTTTCTTCTACTTTCACTCTACTTTCACTCATGAGGGAGCAAAACGGAAGGGCAAGGTTCTCTCCTGACTCATTAAATTCATTACAGCAGCGGTTTTCTAACTTCAACAAACATTAGACTCACTTCGGGTTTGTTAAAATACAGATTTCTGGGACCCTGCAGCACATTCTGATCTAGGAGGTCTGCGTGACTCCCGAGAATCTGATTTCCAAGCGACTCCCAGATGATGCCCACACTGCTGGTTGGCTTTTGAGAAGCACTACACTGAGGCTCCCAGAAATTCGATTTACTAGTGTGACCACCGCAAACTACCACAGAACAAACCAAACAAACAAAACCCAGAAGTACACACTCCCGATTGAGAAATATATAGTAATTGTCATACAAGTACTGAGCGTCCTTCAATATTAAGTGGGAAATGCCTCCGACATTCAACTCCAAGGAAATACCGATTTCCCACAAGGTAGAGCATCGGTTTTAGGCACGTCTGCCTAAATACAGTAAATCTGCTTCGTGCAAGACGCAACTACACCCTTAGTGGCAGCTGAAAAGCTAACGAAAACAAAACCTGAAACTCCATCCTCCACCGCGGCGGTACGGGAACCAGCGTCCCGCCCTCCCTTCCAACGCGAGGACGGAGGGGGCGTGGCCGAAGGCGCGGCGCCCACGTGACCACTGAGAGCCGCGCGCAGCCAAGTCGCGCGATCTGCCGTCATATCAGCTTATGCCGCCGGCCCCTGATTGGCTGGCGGCTCCTTCCACTAGGAGCGTGCGCCCGGCTACGCCCCTCCGGGCCTTCCCGCTGGCTGACCGCCGCCGGCCGCCCAGTGGCTCCGGCCGCCCAGCACCTCGCGGAGGCAGCGCCGGCCGCGGACTCCCCGGAGGTAAGGATAACTGGCAGGCGGGAGGAGGCGGCGCATACACCTGAGCCGGACCGGCGAGGAGGGGCAGGCGATTGGATGGGGAGCAATCAGCAGGATGGGGCCCCGGTGGGGAAGTGCAGCGGCCGGCCCTTTCTTTTCCAATTAGCCGCAGGCGTGGGGGGAACGCCGCCGGAGTGTCAGGCTCTCCGCGGGCGCCGGACCGTCCCGGTGACCCGCAGCGGGGACTGGGNCTGCAAGGGAGGGGAGGGGGGGAGGGTCTGTCCGCCCAGAGGAGGTTTCCGGGCGCCGAGGCGGCCCGCAGGTGAAAGAAACAGACACAAAGATAGGCGTGCAGGAAACGAAACGTTGGCTGTTGCAGATCGCTCATCCGAGGAAGTTTGTCCAGCGAACACTAATGCTTTACTTTGAGACGGATATCTCTCTGCGTTGGAGGGATTTTTCGTTTTTAAAGGGGCAAAGAAATTAGGCTGTGACCTCCTGACCATTACGGCGCAAACCCCAGTTACTGCAACGTAATTAGGATGGAGAGAGACAACAGTCCGCGGTTTGTAAAGACTAAAAGGGAAGGGAAGGCATCTATTACGTTAGCATCGTAAAAGGAAAACATTAGGTCTGCTGGCATCCATATGTTATACCAGAGTGGATTTGGAGGTGGTATAGATAGGTGGAGTTCCAAGTGTCAGTAGGAAAAAAGTTTCCAGCCTGGAAAGCTTATGGTAGCCAGGTATTTTTAACCAAAGCCTTCCAGCAGGTTACCTGTCTTTATATCACCCTTGTGTGTGTGTGTGTGTGTGTTTAGGTTTCTAATGATAAGCATCTAAAAAAATAATACGTGATCCTTGATCATTTACGGAATGTTTTTCCATTCATTATGTAATAGCATGAGATACTCAGAATTCCCCATCTGTATGTATACAAGTTGAGAGATAATATGTAGAAGCTGAGAGAACACTCTGGAATATACCTCCCGACTGTTACTTGGTACTTGACAAGTTATTTAAATACTCCTGTTCTCTGTTTCCCTATTTATAAAGTAGGAGTTATTGAAGTACCTACCTGGTAGGGTTGTGAGAATTAAGCAAGGTGATACATAAAAAATACTTTTAAATAACACCTGTTTCTCAACAAATGTTAACTATCATTATCTATATTTTTTAAGTAAAGCCAAAGTAATAGATTCAGTTTTTCTACCCTAATTGTGTTTTATTAATAATGGTATTTTATAAAAAAAAAGTTTTCTTTGTTTCTGTAAAGCTAAAATAATACAAGTATCTGTTTTAGTCAGGGCTGTTTTACTTAGGGTCTGTGGAGCCCCTGACTTAAGGGGGTATAAACGCCTTAAAATTATATACAAAATTTTGTGAGTCTGTACTCACTGAGAATTTAAAAAAAATAAGGAGGTGAAGAGTTGAGATAGTGATGAAGAGCATTCGAACTTAGTTCACATCTTGGTTTAAGAACTTGGGACTTTGAGAGGCGCTTGGGTGCCTCAGCTGGTTAAGCATCTGCCTTCAGATCAGGTCATGATCCCAGGGGATCAAGCCCCACATCAGGCTCCCTGCTCAGCGGAGAGTCTGCTTCTTCCTCTCTGCCTGCTGCTCCCCCTGCTTATGTGTGCACACACACTCTCTCTCTCTCTCTAATAAATAAAATCTTAAAACAAACTTGGGATTTTATAACCAGACTGTATGTTTGCCTTCCAGCCCCAGCATTTGTTTACTTGATGATCCCAAGCAGATTACTTGAATTTTTTAAAAAAGATTTTATTTATTTACTTGAGAGAGAGAGAAAGCATGAGCAGGGCAAGGGGAAAGAGGGAGAAAGCAGACTTCCTGCTGAGCGGGAAGCCCAATGTGGGTCTCAGTCCTGGGACTCTGGGATCATGACCAGAGCCAAAGGCAGACACTTAACCGGCTGAGCCACCCAGGTGCCCCAGATCACTTGAATTTCCTGTGCCTGCTCCTTCATCCATAATACTAGTACCTGTAACACTAGTACCTAACTCTTAGAGTTTCTTCAAAGTGTTAAAGGAGGTAATATTTATGGTACCAAGTGTATAGTAAATATTGATATTAGATATCAATTATTTTTCAAAGAAAAATCAAATGACACCTTTTTCTCCCTTAGGTTAAAATAATTTTGACTCAGCTTTAGCCCCATAACAGCAGTAATAATAGCTCCTATTTATTGACTGACTTCTGTGTCAGATGGTGCCAAAACACTAGGGGCTTAGCCTCTAAACTTTAACAACACTTCTATAATGAAAATATGGTATCTTCATTTTACAGATATGGGTCTGCATATAAACTGAAAATTTGAATTGCAATTTTGAGGTCATGTTATTGATTTCAGAAGATTTTTTGTTAGATGTCAGAAAGTATACTGATATTTATGAATATTTTATTACTACATTCAACAAATGGAATTAATTGAAACCAAAATTCTAAAAACACTTAAAACAGGTTTTATTTCCCAGAATCTAAACCACCTCTAGATTGACTAAGGTACATTTCTTCCTCCCTTCCAGGCACTGGTTTACTGTAACAGCAATTATGTCCAGGGAATATACAAATTAACACAATTAGCATGGTCTTCAGATAAGAGCAAAACCAAAGAGTTTTAAAGGACTGATACCTTTTGAAAGTCATTACATGCATCTGATATTAAAGATTGAATAAAGGAGAGTCTTAATGTTTGAGTTGGTTTAGGCTGTACTGTACTGTATTGATTTAGGGCTGAGCAACACTGTAGGTAACATCCAGAATAGTCTGTAAACACTAACCAACCTTTAGTGGTGTCACAAAATATTTTTCAATTGTTAGGTTGTTTCAGAATGTTTGTTTCCTGCTCTTACTTTGTGTAGTTTCTTTGCTACGTGATCTCTGTTGGCTATCTCTACTCTACAGGGTCACTTTTGAACTTCAGATTCATATTTGTATGTAGTCCACTGCTTATGTCTAAGAGTAAGCATAGACTTAAAGCTTATTAGTCTGTGCTTAATTAGATTTAAGACCCAAACTGAATCCCTCATTCCTTATGCACCCCGTCCCTGTGGCATGAAATCTACCAGCTCTCCCAGCATTTCCTCTTTTGATTATGATGACATCACCATCCACTCAGGCCAGCTAAAATCTCACAGCCATTCTAGATTTCTCCCTCGTTCACATTCCAGCAGTTAATTGGTCATCAAGTCCTGCGGGTTTTTTACTTGCTAAATCTCCTACGTGCGTGCATGTGTGTTCTCAGAGCTGCTAAGCTAGTTAGTCTGCCGCAGACCAACCAAATTAGTCTCTGCTTCTCACCAATACACATATTCCTAATGGAGCAGTGTCTATGAAATATGGATCTGAATAGAACCTCATTCCTGCTCGGAAACCTTTAGTGTCTCTCCACTGTGTATGAGGAAGAGTCATATTCCCTAGCAGAGCAACAGAGCTCTTCACAGCCAGACACCAATTTCTTTTTACCAGGTTTATCCTGGAACAGTTTCCCCCCTCTGTTTCACCCCTGTCTTACTGTTTGGCACCCACCAGCGACACCCAGTGAGTCATGACTATACCATGACTCTTTCCATGCCTTTGCAATTTGTCTTTTTTTTTTTTAGATTTATTTATGTACTTATTTGGAGTGGGGGAGGGTCGGAGGGAGAGAATATTCCAGCGGACTCCTGCTGAGCACGGAGCCTGACTTGTGGCTGTCCCACAACCCAAGGGATCATGAATGGGGTCAAAACCAAGAGTTAGACACTTAACCAACTGAGCCACCCAGACGCCCTGCAAGTTGTTATTTCTATTTGAAATGGCCATCCCTAAACTTTTCTTTCTGATAATGTCCTTTAAAGCCTGAATCAGATGTTGTCACTATGAAGCCTTCTACTGTAAGCTGGGGTAGTTGTGTTGTCTTTTCTAATTATGTAGAATTTGTGTATATACCTTTATTATAGCATTATTATTGATGTAATTGTTTCCATAGTTGCCTTACCTTTCAGGTGGATTTACACTGTATCTTTTCAGTATTTGTATGCTCATTACCTAGTGTAGTGCTTCATACTTGTTACTTGAATGAATTAACAATATATGATGAAGGTTATATGTCAATATCTCACATTTAACATTAATTAAAAGTTTCATGATGGGACGTGTGGGTGGCTCAGTTAAGTGTCTGCCTTCAGCTCAGGCCATGATCCTGGGATCTTGGGATGAGCCCTGCATCAGACTCCCTGCTCAGCAGGGAGCCTGCTTCTCCCTCTCCCTCTGACCCTACCCCCTGCTGTGCTCTCACTCGCCCTCTCTCAAATGAATAAATAAAAAACTCTGTTAAGGGGCTCCTGGATGGCTCGGTTGTTAAGCATCTACTTTTGGCTCAGGTGGTGATCCCAGGGTCCTGGAATCGAGCCTGGAATCGGGCTTCCAGCTCAGCTGGGAGCCTGCTTCTCCCTCTCCCACTCTCCCTGCTTATGTTCCCTCTCGCTATGTCTCTCTCTGTCAAATTAATAAATAAAACCTTAAAAAAATATATTCTAAAGGAAAACTTTCCATGACAAAGTGAGAAAAAAAATGGTTGCAAGTCATATCATAAACAAAGATAAACAATAAATAATTTCTAGGATTTGACTTTAAGAAACTAAAAACCCAGAGGGAAAATGGGCAAAGAATAAAAACATAATTGCACAGAAAAATATATAAATTACTCAAAATATATAAAATGATGCTCAACCTCACTCATAATAAGAAAAAGATAAATATATACCGAGATAATAATTTCTTTGCTATCAGATTAACGAATATCCTAGTTTGATGACATTCTCTGTTGGTAAGATTGTAGGGAAAGGGGCACGATCCTGCACTGCTGTGGGCTCGCACAGTGGTGCAGCAACTATGCAGAGCAACTTAACATCTGCCAAAGTTACCGAGGCCATTCATCCTTGACCTAGCTCTTCTGCTTGTAGACATTTAGGCACTGTTGGGTTAATCAAATAGCCTAAGGCGAGAATCTATCCAAATGTTTACACATGAGTTACATAAGTGAATTAAATAAACAACAAGGAAGGGAACTGCCCCTTAGCCACAGTTTCAACGTGTGCAAAACCAGGGTTTTTTAGTTTTTGTTTTTTAAAGACTGGCCCTCAAACGTATTTGAAGGTCCAGGCTTTCTCGAGCGGACTGAGGTGCCCACTGTGTGTCGGTGCCCCAGGTACCCCTACCTCTGCTCTTTGCTGGGACTGGTTTTTGTTACTTTGGGTTTAAATGAAGATGGAAATTTTGTTTTCAGTAATTAAAGATAACCCATGTGAATAACAGAAGGAATGGAAGCATCCGTCATTAGGAATAGCACAGACATGGAGTTCTTGTAGGAGCTTGCACCTGGTGTCTGTGAGGCCTCCTACTGAAGAAGACAGCGTGGGCATCACCAACACATGTGCCTTAGAGACTAGAAAGACAGATTGCCGAAGTTTTACACCGGTGGTGCAGACCAAGAACTCATGAAAAACGGGAAACCACAGCCCAGGAGAGAAAATGAACATCCTGTGTTTTGATTGCGTGGATTTGACAGCAAGAATGGAAATAAATGCCATTGATTGGTTTGTTGATGGTGAAACAAGCTAGGGTATATCATGAAGAACTACTCTGCTGAAGACATGTGTTAATATTAAGAAGGGAAGATTCAGAAATTTAGGAAGCTGTGTAGTGAAAAATGAAAGTATGGTGAAAATGACTTTGCTGATGATGAAACAGCTAAACAGAACCCCGATCAATTAGCTAAGATGATACCAGAGGACAGCCTGAGTGTGGAATAAATTTGCAGGGATGGTGGAATACCCTGCTAGCGGATTGTTAAATTGCTCCGCATAGGAGCTGCACACTTCACGAGCCCATGGCCGTTGTAGGATCGCGCCTGTTTCCCTGCAACCTTATCAGCAGAGAATATCATCAAACTGTAGGATGTTCATTCATCCAATAGCAAAAAAAAAAAAAGTGATCTCTCTGTACATTCACATCCACAGTGTTTGAATGAGCCTCACAAAATACCTGGGCAAAAATCTTCAGGCTGGTTCACTAACACATATGGGTGGATCCAAGCTCTAGGCAGGCTGTACTGAAGACAATCGAAAGTTTTAAATTATTTCCAGACAACTCTCTCGTACCTTTCTCCTCCTCGAACTTTGAGTTACAGGTTTGCAGTTGCCAGCTCCTGATCTAGAGTTTTGACCGGGGGGGGGGNAGTTTTTTTGGTTTTTTTAAGATTTACTTATTTGACAGAGATCACAAGTAGGCGGGGGGGGGGGGAAGCAGGCCCTTCGCTGAGCAGAGAGCCAGATGCGGGCCTCGATCCCAGGGCCCTGAGATCATGACCTGAGCCAAAGGCAGAGGCTTTAACCACTGAGCCACCCAGGCGCCCAGTGTATCCTAGTTCTTAATGTCAAGACTGCCTCCTTTTGTTCTGTCAGTGGGAATGGCCTTTCCTTCTGTCACGAGAACAGATAGACCCTGAGGTGGCAGCATAGATCCATAGCAAATTTATCTTTAAGTCTCAGCACTGAAGGAAAACTCTCCGAAGTTGGAGTCCTTTTAGAAGAGACGTATCACTGAAACTTGTAGCCAAAGGAGTAAACATCAGGGTACCTACTTCCCTGCATCCTACATCTTCATTACTTGCCACGTTGCCGTAGGAGACATTGGAAAAGAATACAAAGGTGGCATTAGGTCTACACTGATGCCACTTATCAGCCGGATATTGGAGCAAAAAACTCTGGGCCTCCGTTTCTCTGAGCTTTGCTGTCCCCATGTATAATATGCAAAGATTGGACTAGAGATGATATTTAAGATCCCTTCTGGTTCTAAAGATGTCATTTCAGGGATTCTGGTAGCCACAGACTTACACTGTAAGTGCTTATTAAAGTAGGGACGTCAGGTACAGTTTTTCCAAAGGTTTTTTGCATTAAGAATTGTCAGCATGGGTAAATAATTGTTGCACCCGTTCATCCTTTAGGGGCTAAGATGGATCTTGTACTCAATGCCGCAGATTATTATTTTTTTACACCGTACATCTATCCAGCCTCATGGCCTGAGGATGACATCTTCCGACAAACGATTAGTCTCCTGATTATAACAAATCTTGGTGCTTATATCCTTTATTTCTTCTTTGCAACACTGAGCTATTATTTTGTCTATGATCATTCATTAATGAAGCATCCACAATTTTTAAAGGTAAGTGATTGTCTTACCTACTTTTTAGCTACTGTTACAGTAAAAACAGGTATTTGTGAGATTTTCAGATTAAACTGGTTATAATCATTAAGTGAAATTTTTGCAACTAGCCTCAGATACGTTAGATATTTTTGGTAGGGCTAATCCCCTCTCTCCTTCTCTTAATTTAAACAAATAAATGAATACAACTTTGTTGTTGGTTTTTTTGTTGTTGTTTTTTATTATAAGCCTGGTGTCTTCCTAGATACACAGGAATGAACTTCTTTGCTAATAATGAGAAATAAATAGATACACACATTTGTGTTAATTGTTTTAATGTCTGACTCTCAAATGGAAATGCGTTTTTATTACATATCTATTTTTTTACTAGGTGGGAGATTGTAGATTTGTTTACAGTCACTTTTCTATTTCAGTTATTTGTACTTATCAGTGACTCCAAGGACTGAAAACAAAGAGAAAATCAAGAGAGGGCTGGGGATGGACGTTATTTGTGAAAGAAATGATTATTCCATAAATAGAAATCTAGCATCCAGATTTTGTGGGAAGGAGAGAAAGTTTCAGAATTTAAAGTATTTATTGCATTTGCTCTTTACAAAAGGAATGTTCTCCTTACGCATTCCCACATACTACCATTTTCACAGAAACAGTTGGCGGCAAGCTCCTTTATATAGAAGAGATTGTAAAAATCCAACCCAGAACAATTTTATGCTGGTTTTTGTTTGACATAGATTTTGTGATTTTTAAGTACTGGCAATTTCATTTTCAGAATCAAGTCTATAGAGAGATTATGTTTACTGTCCAGTCATTGCCATGGATTAGTCTTCCCACTGTGTTACTGTTCCTGCTAGAGTTGAAAGGTTACAGCAAATTATATGATGACATAGGAGAGTTTCCCAGTGGTAAGTAAATAATATGAATGTAAGGCACAGACCCGACAGACCTAACAAACCGATCTGCCTCTTTTTTTCTTCTCTGAAAATAATTACAAGTTGTCTGTTTTTAATGCTCTGTTTTTATGTATTATATCTTGCCACATACATACATTTCCTAACCTGTCAATTTTAAAGTCTTGGTTGTAGATGGAATTGTGCCCAGGGGAAGCGGAGTATGATCAGAGAAAGACCTTTGCATTCACTCACTATTCTCTTTATTGAATTCAGACTCAAAACAAACAAAAAACCCTCAAGTAGTACATAATTAGAAAAAATCAGAAAAGACAGAATTTTAAAATCCACTATCCTGCTACCTAGAAACTACCTCTTTGGACATATATCCTACTTTACTATGACTGTCTACTTCATTATTTATGTTACAAAAATGAAACCCTACCATGCAAACTGGTTTGGACTTTGATTTTTTTTCTTAGTATTTATGCCCATTTTTCCATGTCAGTAAATATTGACATTATATAGTATATTAGTTAATAGTATCACATTGTGTAGATAGCCATAGTTTATTTAAATGATCCCCAATTTTTTAGATCTGTAATTATTCCTTTCTTTGCTATTATAGGGAGTCCTGCAGTGCCTAAATTAAATTTTTGTGAAATTCTGAAATTATTTAATGAAGATACATCTCTAGTATCTTAATATTAGAGAGTAAGAATAGTAGTTAACATTTATTGAGTGTTAATATGTACCAGCTACAGTTCTAAGCTTTTCACATGTATCAGTCTGTTTTATTTCACATCAGTTCTATGACATAGGTCCTATTGTTAGGTTCCTTTGATAGGTGAGTAAACTAATGTACAGTAACTTGCCTGGGTCATTCAGCAAATAAGTGGTGGATCCAGCACACCTGTTGTCCAAGTAAGAGGTTAGATATTTAAAGGAAGGAACAAAAATTATGCAGCAGGGTGATGAATTGGCTAGGCCTTGAAAAGTGGATAGGATTCTGAGTAAAAATAATAAAAGGAGAAACAGTGTTCTAGATACCCAGAACAGAACAAGTCAAGGTACAGAGATAAGACTTTCAAGATGTTGGGAGGACATTGAGTAAACCAGCGTGCTTAAGTACAGGAACAGATGTGGCTGGAAAGATCAGAAAGTGTTGGGTCATATATGGAGTAAATGCTAGGCTTGAGGAGAATTTAGTGGAAAATAAAATCCTAAGCAGGAAGATAGTATGTAAAGATATGTTTTACAAAGATTAGTATGAAGAAAAAATAACTGGTATTACTTATGCCCAGAGATTTGAATAATAAAGATGCCTTAAGTGTATGCTTTGTCTGTCTCATAAGTCCCTTCATAGTTTAACTTCAAGGTTTTATGGGAGGGAAATGATTAAAGCAGCAGATACCAGAGAGTTAAGGAAGATTAATTTATAAGGTATTGCATTAGCCCAGTTTATAGTGTTTGAGTATAGGATCATATTTTGTGTGCTTAAATGGATAAGTACCAAGTAAACTCTGGTCCTGGAAGCCAGAGCTTGATTCTGACATATCCTGTTGTCTCTTCTAGACTGGTTTCGCCTCATTGTTAGCATACTGTCCTTCCTTTTTTTCACCGACATGCTGATCTACTGGATTCACAGAGGCCTTCATCATAGACTTGTGTATAAGGTAGAGTCACTTTTAGGGGGAAGAGAAAAAATATATACATTTCAGCAGTGTGTGGTTACAAAGTCTGTTTTCTAGTTTGTTTGTTTTAAGATTTTATTTGAGAGAGAGCACACGGGGGGGGGAAGAGGGAGAAACAGACTCCCCATTGAGCAGGGAGTCCAATGTGGGGCTCAACCCCAGGACCCCGAGATCATGACCTGAGGCGAGGCAGACATTTAACTGACTTAGTCACCCAGGAGCCCCCTAATTCTGTTTTCTGTTTCCAAGAATTACCTCTAACTTATTAAATACCTGAGTAGCCATAGTAATGACAGACACCAGGTGCATTTTGTTCGTGTTCTTTATGGGTCTGGAGAGGCTGTGTTAAAATTTTATAAAGAGATTTTGGGATTTAAAGAGATTTTTTAGTTAGGTCATCTCCACAACGTGAGCGTGAAGAGCTAAGTTGAAAAGTAGAGGTGGTTCTTAACTATGTTCTTTTCTTCTGTAGCGCTTACACAAACCTCATCATCTCTGGAAGATTCCGACTCCATTTGCAAGTCATGCTTTTCACCCTTTGGATGGCTTCCTTCAGGGTCTACCTTACCACATATACCCTTTTATCTTCCCGTTACACAAGGTGGCTTACTTGAGCTTGTACGTCTTGGTCAACATCTGGACGATTTCCATTCATGATGGTGATTTCCGTGTTCCCCAAATCTTAAGGCCATTTATTAATGGCTCAGCCCATCATACAGACCACCACATGTTCTTTGACTATAACTATGGACAGTATTTCACCTTGTGGGATAGAATTGGAGGCTCCTTCAAAAATCCTTCCTCCTTTGAAGGGAAGGGACCACTTAGCTATGTGAAGAAGATGACAGAAGAAAAGTGCAACAGCCATGCAGAAAACGGTTGTAAAAATGAAAAGTTATTCAGTGGAGAGTTTACAAAGACTGAGTAGATTGTTGCCCTATTATTAAATATTATGAAATATTTTTAATAAGGAAAAATAATCTACATACAACTAAGAGACATAGCAAATAAATGGTATTTGAGAGTCCACGTCGTGGGTACTGCTGAGGAATGATCGTGATGGCAGATCAAGGAAGGAATGCTGTGAACACTGAGACTTTAAACTCCTGCTTACCATACTAGGTGTTGGTCGCAAGGACAAGTCATGTCTCTGTAGCCAGCATATCTGTAACTTGTATAGCCTCAATGACAATTTTTGTAAGGATAGAGAATAAATTATTGAGGGGACTAGGTTATGTCCTTTTGCCTTAATCCACCCACATTCATGAAGAAAAGTACATTGTGCTTGATAATACCAAGACTAAGCATCATAACAAAGAAATACTAATATAAACACGGTTCCTTGTTTCAGGAATGGTTAAGTCGTCAGTGTTGGTATAATAATGACTACCTGTAGTATTTTGTTCAAGTGGTTACATCAGTGTGAAAAAAAAAATCTGATAGAACGTATTAGTGGCCACGTAAATGACCTAATTAATAGCAGGTTTAGTAAGATTATCATCTTCCTACACATAGGAAGCTTATTCTTTGGGGACACTGTCAAATATTACATTTTACTGATGAAAAAACAAATTAGAATTTTAAAAAAGTACTGATACTACCATGATTTAATCTAGATCTGGGATTATTTAAAGATTTTGATGGTTGTTATTTTAAACCATTACTTAATAAGTATTAAATCATGTGAACCTGAATATATTTAGAAAGGGAAATTTGATGCCCAAATAATATATTTGACACTACTGCTTTTTTAATTAAATGGACGCACTGCACTTTTGATGTGTTTCAAAGTCACAATCCTATAATTTCCTATAAAAGGAAGTAATTGCCAAATATTTAGGCCGATCACTGAAGATTAGTTTTGAAATCTTATTTTCCCTCTTCTCCCTTCACTTTCCCCACTTTCTGTGCAAAAAAGATCTAACAGATAGTTTCATAAAGAAATGTTGTGAGTTGTAACATAAATATATCGGAAAAACATGGTTTGGAAAGGCATTCTATAAGCTATTTATGTAAAATCAATAAAAGTTGATCATTACTATCATTGAACTGTATCAGTTAAGTATTGCAACAGCACAAAGTATTCTTTGTACAAATTTTGTGTCCGTTGAAACCACAGAAATGATGTGGATTGTCAGAACTTCTAAATGTCCCCAAATGCTCAATGTCAAGGGGAGTAAGGAGAGGCTATTACATTGTTTTTATATTTCATATCTTTGTTATATTTGAGTGTTTTAGCAAGAGACCAGTCATAAAACGTAATGCTTGGGACCCGGAAGAAAATGCTCTTTCTGAGTCACTATTACAGTGTCGCGCTACGAAAACATACTAGAGAACCAGCTGGTGTTTTGAAACTGACAGAGACAGCCAGTGATTACCACGGACTCCCCACCCCCCTGCCTCCAAAGCTCCACTTTGCCCCCCAAAAGGAAATTAAGAAGTAAACTTTGTTTTCTGTGATAATGACAGCTAATATTTCAGTTTTCTATTTCTTCCTGCTTCAGTTTTGGTGTCGTATGTATGTTTCTAGGAACTTATCCATTTCTTCCCGGTTGTCTGATATGTTGGTGTTTTTCATAATGTTCTCTTCCTTGTATTTCTCTAGCGTGGGTTGTTATTTCTCCTCTCTTATTTGTGATTTTCTTTATTTGGGTCCTTTCTCTTTTCTTTTGGATGAGTCTGGCTAGAGATTTATCAGTTTTATTAATTTCTTCAAAGAACCAGCTCCAGGTTTCATTGATCTGTTGTATGGTTTCTTTTAGTTTCTAGATCATCTGTTTCTGCTCTCATCTTCATTTCTTTCCTTCTGCCGGCTTTAGGCTTCGTTTGTTCTTTTTCTAGCTGCTTCAGGTGTAAGTTTATGTTGTTTATTTTCTTGCTTCTTGAGGTGGGCCTGTGTTGCTATACATACACTTCCTTCTCAGGAATGACAGCTAATATTTACTGAACTTTTACTCTTGGTCGGGCACCATTACAAGTCCTTGACATGAGGAAACTGGAATGCAGTTGCATGACTTTCCCGAGGTTATTTCTCTCTCGTAAAGCCCAGTGTGGATGTTTCTAGTCAGTGGACAGCTTTCCACAGTCATTCGGAGACCCAGACTCCTTCCATCTCAGAGCTGCCTGTCTCCAGTTTCCAGAGTAGTATTTGTCGGAGGAGTCCACAGGGGGACAGGGCCCAAAAGTCCTACATGTCCCTTACCCGTGTTCCTTTGGCCAAAACTCTGTTGATGGCCCATCTCACTGAAAGAGATTCTGGGAAATGTGTCTGAATTGTGCCCGGAAGGATGGGGCAACCGCTTTCTGAAACAGCTAGCCAGTTTGCCATGCTCACATAATTTATTCTCCTTTTGGGGGTACCAGTACAGGCACTGAAGAGATGAATGAGCCCCCAGGGTATTTTAAGTTACTGATCCACTAGATGTCTTGGTGCCCTTAATTCCATTACTCCCGGGATGAGTGTTCGTTTCCTCTAGATTCTTACCTCCGTGTAGCTAATAGAAAAGAAAGGACATAATGTATAGGGAGAGGAAAGCTTCCTAAGGATGTTAGTAATAATCAAACTAGTCTCTGCCCGCCCTCCTTTTTTCTTAAATGCTAGTCTTATTAGGCAGTATTATGCTAAGTGGTCCTGCAGTGTTTCTGGTATGACTACTGCATTGTGTGAGTCTCCGTTAGAGGAGTTCAGACAGAATTCACAGAAGTGAGGATCTAAATTCCTTCCCACAGGAACATCTAGTGAAAGGCGCTTCCCCCTTGACTTGGAAACCTTTTATAGTTCAAGATCAGAAAGGGAAAGACTAGATTACTTTCTCTACTTTTATGGTAGAAATCAGGAAAGGGAGGGAAGGGGTACAAGAATACATTTCAAAAACCCAGAGACTTTTGTCGGGTGCCATCCGGTTGTTGTTTGCTGCCTGTTTCTCTTCCTTCCTTTCTCTATGTGCCATGAATTTCCTACTTCTCATTGCCCCGGCCCACGTTTCTTTCTCTTCCCATTTTCAAGCAGTCAGGGACAGACCTGGCAGAGAATTCTGAGTGCAGGGGTTGATGCATGGAGTCTGCAGTGCTGGCAGATTATTTAAAATAGAGCTGGTGTCTGGGAGGAAGGGGGAAAGTAGGGAGACAAATCAGAACAAAGATTTGGGACTGACCCGGAGAGAAGAAAAGTTTGAGGCCGTGAGATTGCTGAGGAGAGCGTGAAAAGAGAGACCCAAAGAAACAAGCCAGTGTCAGGGGTAAAGAACTTCCTTTCCTTGTCTTCACAACTTCTTCAAAGTCAAAAACCTTGACTGGCAATCTTACATCAGCAGTTACTGCTTTCTGTCACCTAACACTGTTTAGTGCACCCAATTTACTCTCGACCCCAGATTCTCTCAAAGTAGAGACTATATGTGAATCAGCATCATATTAAACTGTGTGTCCTTAAAAGACACGGCTGAGGTTTGCTAACTACTTTGCTGAAGGAACTAATGGAGGTGTCATTCTCTTCAGTAAACACTGAATAAACCCCTGCCAGGTGCCACACACCGCACGAGGGGCTGCAAATATTTATTCTGTAGATTCTTCATCACTGTCTTTTTAACCAATAAGTCACTTCTTACTTACTCATTAGCTGACGTTTGCTGAGTGCCTGCGAGGGGTCAAAGGGAAAGTAAAGAGGAATCATCTGGGTCCTCACCGAGGACGGACTGTCCTTTTTCCCCCCCAAAGTCACACCTCCACTGGGAACCAACAAAACCTGCCAGAACCCTGGTTTCTGACCATATAGGAATCAGTAGTATGAGTACCGATCAGAGGATTCAATGAATCTGTGTGCAGTTACTACATAAGAGTCCTACAGATACAGAAAGAAAAAAATAGATCTTCCAAATTATTGGTTGAGTACACCAAGAAATGACAAACCAGGGAAGATAATCTATAGCTTCCGCTGCAGTGTAATTCACCTGAGAGGAATTACAGACACTAATTGCTTTGGAGTTAAACAGTTTTGAGTCCTGGCGCTGCCACTTGCAGACTACATGACCTTGGTTTCTCTATCTGTAAATTGATGAAAATCCTGCCTACCTAATAAGATTAAATAGGTTAGAAACACTCAATTAAATGCCAGCAGAGGCCATTATTCATGCAAATTGCGCTCAATGCCTCTGCTTTCTAGGTCCAATGATTATTGTCATTACACCTAGAAGAGGCCCTCAGTGGAAATCAATTGCTGGGAGAAAAAAGCCCCTGGGTCCTTTCACCTTAACATTGGAAGGTGAAAGACAGGTGAGCTAGAAATAGGGGGCAGAGGAAAATCATAAGTAAAACCCAAATTGACACATTATCTACTGTAAATTTTTTACAAGAATTGTAAGGTAGCTAAATTATTTGTTGCTAAATAATTTTTTTAATTTTTTTTAAAGATTTTATTTATTTATTTGACAGAGAGATCACAAGTAGGCTGAGAGGCAGGCAGAGAGAGAGGAGGAGGCAGGCTCCCCGCTGAGCAGGGAGCACGGTGTGGGCCTCTATCCCAGGACCCTGAGATCATGACCTGAGCTGAAGGCAGAGGCTTTAACCCACTGAGCCACCCAGGCGCCCCTAAATAATTTTATTTTAAAAATGCATTGCTGTAAACCATAAGGTCAGTTTACAAGGTTTTGAGGTAAAGCAGAAGAAGCTTCCCTGGAAATTAAATTTCTTAGGAAAGGCAAGAAGGACATGTGTGAACTATGTTATTGAGCAGAGTTTTGGTATGGAAAGAAAAATACTTATAAATACTCAATACTTCATTAAAATACTTTAAAGTCATAGTGGTTCTTAAATCTAGGCTCAACATCTTATTAAAATATAAGTACAGTAAAATTCGGACAAAAGTAAGACAAATTATGTTTTCAGATCTTTGCTCAACAATTAACTCCGAAGTCTGATTAAATGCTCCTGAACACTTGACACTGTTTACATATTTGATTAATCACATTTTCTTAAACATTTGATAAGAAACTTAACATGTTTGATTCATCTCCTCCCAAAAGGCACACTTGTGTACTCAGCACATTTTTCTGAGCTCCTTGACAACTCAGGATTCAAATATGCTTAAACAGACTTAACCACACAACAGCACGCTGATATCCAGAGTTCATCACTCGACTTTAAAATATTTGTACTACAGACTTTCATTCACTTCTCGTATCACTTTGTGATCTCTTTCTTTTAAAATCAGAATTTTACACACTAAGCCATTTACTCAGACGAACACTTGGCCTCCTGACGTGTGCTCCTAAACAGGGAAAGAAACAAGACCCTGGAAACTTGGTGCACATTCCAATACTTGAGAGCAATTGCTGTGGTGACTTTTGTCCACCCCTTCATTGGATTTTTTTCCTCTTAATCTACTTAATGGGGGTATAATTTATAGACAGTAAAATGTACTCGTTTTCACTGCATGCTTCAAGGAGCTTCTACAAATGTGTACCCCATGGAAGCACCAGCCCAGCGAAGATACAGAACAGTTTCTTCACCAGAAAAAGTTTTGTCTTCCTTTGCAATCTCTCCACAGCCCTAGGTTACCACTGACCTACTTTCTGTTTCTGGAGATTAATTTTGCCTGTTCTAGAATTTCTTATACATTGAGCCAGAGAGTATGTACTCCTGTGTTTAGGTTTTTTTAGCTTACGTGTCTTGAAATCATGCTACTGCATATGTCTGTACTTTGTTCCTTTTTATTGCTGTTCCATTGCAGTGTGTCACAGTTCACTTATCCGCGTGTCTGCTGATGGATATTTGGGTTATTTCTAGGTGAGGTCATTATGAATAAAGCTGCAACAAACAAGCAGAGAAGTCTTTGTTCCCCTTTCTTCCTGGTAAATATCTGTTAGTATAATTGCTCGGTCCTAGGGGAGATGTTTAATTTTATAAGGAACCGTCAAACCCTTCTCCAGAGTGGTTGTACCATTTTATGTTCCCACTACGAACAATGAGAATTCCGTTTCCTCCACATCTTCACCAACACTCTGTATCAGTCGGTATTTGTAGCCATTCCAGTTTGCGGGGAGTAGTGTCTCTCCTTGTGCTTAATTTGCATTTTCTGTGACTAATGATGCTAAACAGCTTTTCTCAGGCTTTTCCGCTGTTTTGCATTTCTTTTGTGAAGTGTCTGTTCCAGTTGTTTGGCCACTTTTTAGATCAGGTTGTTTTTCTCTCTATTCTTGATTCATAAGAATTCTTTACATAGTGGCACAAGTCCTTTGTCATATATATGTATTACAAATGTTTATTCCAATCATGTCCTTAATTGTGGTTTTTTTATTTGACGGGGTGGGGGGGGGCAGCACAAGCAGGGGGAGGGGCAGAGGGAGAGGGAGAAGCAGGGTCCCTGGACCCTGGGATCATGACCTGAGCTGAACACAGGTGCTTAATGGACTGAGCCACCCAGGCGCCACCTGAATTGTGTCTTTTAACTCCTGATAGTGATCATTTGTTTTCTCCATTTCCTTGCTCAGCATAGCTGAGAGAATATACACGCAATTGATCTTTTTTAAACAACCAACTTTGGGCTCTGTTGATTTTTTCCTATTGTTTGGCTTCAATTTTATTAACGTCTTCCTCTTTTTTTCCTTCTATTTATTTTGGGTTTAAGTTGATCTCTCTGTCACTCTCCCCCTCTCCATCTCTCCTTCCTTTTGTTCCCTCGCTCTCCCCTCCTCCAACTTCTTAAGGTAGAAGCTCAGATCATTGACTTAATTTTTTCCCTTTAAAAATATAAATGTTTAAAGCTGCAAAATCCCCCCTAAGGCCTGAGGTGAGGTGTATGCCACAAATTTTGATATGTTGTGTTTTCATTATTATTCCGTTCCAACTATTTTCTATTTTCAGTGAGATTTCTAAAGTGACCAGCGATACGGTGGGCTTGTATCATGTCCGCTGAGCTGAGCCAGAACTGGGTTTCCCAGAAGTACTTTCCTACCTAGTTCTAGGTGAGCATGTGTACCCAAGTCGTTTGACGGCAGGTTCAGGAGGTGGAAACGGAGCAGTAACCATCTCGCTCTCCGTGCTTGGGAAGAAGCCCTGTTGCCTCGCAGTCATGTTGTAACTCACCTGCTGGCTCACCTGGTTGGCCCACGGCAGCTGCCGCTCCCCTCTGATCCCTTCAGCTTGTCCCGACTCTGGGCCTGATGTGTGGTGAAGCCCCTGACGCCCTCCATCTCAGAGCTGTGGGGGACAACAGAGGTGCCCGTCTGCCACCACGATTTCCAGCACGGCCTCCCAAGTTCTAGGCTGGCCTTGCCACCCACTCATGCCCACCTCACACCGATCTCCTCCACCGACTTCAGATCCCGACACCGAACACGGAATCAGTCACCTCATATGAATGGTGTGAGCAGCTTTCACAGTAACCTGGGGACAAATCCTCGCTTCCCTGATGGAACCCTGATAAAGGATTTGGCTCTGAAAGTGGTTCCAGAGGTCAGAATCTTAAGAATGGGATCTCTCTAGACTTTCCACATCACTATGTTGGATACCTGAAACTAATGGACGCCAACCATATTCCAGTTAAAAAATTTAAAAAATCCATTCTCTGAATTAGTCCTGTGTTAATCAGCAATTGCTTCTCTGATTCAATTCGCTTTAAAGTCATTAATGACCCCGTTTCCAGAACAAAAGGGGATATTGGAAGTCCATCATGTGCAGTAGCAAAACAGTTACTTAAATAATCACTTGTAGGTACCTGTAATCAAGCACCTGCGGAAGGCAAGTCTATGGAGGGCCTAGTATTTGTGGCATCGAACGTTGTAGTAGAAGCTGAGGTTAAGGGGTTGGCTGATTGCTTCTAAGCGTGCTAGGGAACTCAAGCAAAGATGATGCTGAGTTCATGACTTTAAATTCCCAGTTCAGGGTCCGATTAAGTAACCCAAATGCTTCTACAATTGCCCTAAAATAAACTCTTATCTCCTATAGTTTCTGAAATGCATGCCCAAGTTGGATTGTGCTGGTAGCAAGTTGAATTCCCCGTCTTACTGAGTTTTGTCTGTTAAAGTTACAGCATTGATGGGGAAAGAGTAGGACTCTGAAAATGAGATAGGGGGGTTTAAAAGGGTTTTGCCCCCAGTTCTAAGGTGTGTGCGGGGATGGAGGCGGGGGGTTTCACACCACCAAGCAATTCTCTGGCCCCAGCTGGGTGTCCTCCATTTCAACTCAATTCTGACACTATCTACTCAGAGATAGCTTCAGATTTCCCAGGTGAAGGGCTCACTCCCACAACACTGCCCTCCACTTCAGATGCCAGTTGCAAGTCTGGCTTGGTACCAGGACTCCTGACCCACAGGCTATAAATCAGGTTGTCACAACCTCCTCAAGTTTGATTGATTTGCTAGAGTGATTTGAGATATTAGGAAGCCTGATTACTCACTAGATTACTGGCTTATTACTAAGGATATGAAAGGATACCAATCAACAGCTAGCCGGAGACTTAACAGGGAGTGTCCCCTAACAAAGAGTTTGTCCTTAGGGAATTCAGGACTTGATCTGGCAGCATGCAGAAAGGTTCTGGCTCCCTAATCTATAAGTGCTTCAAACTCTCCCCTTTTGTTTATTCATGAGGGCTTCATTACATGGGCATGATTGATTAAGTCATTGGCCATTCACGACTGATTCAATCTCCCGCTCCTCTCCCATCCCAGGAAATCAAGCAGTAGAACTGCAAGTTCATCCCTCTAATCACATGGTTGGTTCTCCAGGCAATCAACACCCAGCCTTAGGTGTGGTCCAAAAGTGAGCTCATTAATATAACAAAAGACACCATTCTGACCGTCCTCCCCTAAGAAATTCCAAGTGTTATAGGAGCTGTGTGTACCAGAAACTGGAGGAAGACCAAATATATATTTCTTATTAAAAATCACAATGTGGGCGCCTGGGTGGCTCAGTGGGTTAAAGCCTCTGCCTTCGGCTCAGGTCATGACCTCAGGGTCCTGGGATCGAGGCCCCACATCGGGCTCTCTGCTCGGCAGGGAGCCTGCTTCCTCCTCTCTCTCTGCCTGCTTCTCTGCCTACTTGTAATCTCTCTCTGTGTGTCAAATAAATAAATAAAATCTTTTAAAAAAAATTAAAAAAAAATAAAAATAAAAATCACAATATCACAGGTATATAGGTAGATTTGATGCAACTAGGGACCTTGGGCCCATAAATTCTGCTGAACCTCCTTTGCCAATAGAAAAGAAAACTGTGTAATAGGCTAAGTGTTGGGACAGCACTAGAGAGCAGAAAGATATATGGCATAAAAGTAAAATGGGATAAAGAAGATGTGGGGTGTATACACACACACACACAATGGAATACTATGCAGCCATCAAAAGAAACGAAATCTTGCCATTTGCAATGACGTGGTTGGAACTAGAGGGTATTATGCTGAGC